>OX459095.1:61442956-61447956 GCA_949775045.1 Metridium senile
CTTACTTACTTACTTACTTACTTACTTATTTGTCTATCAGGTAGTATGGTGCGTTACTTGTTTTGGTGTTATGTTACTTGGTATAGATGTTGGTCTTGGGTCTGGTGTTTTCGCTGCGTTGTTATCAGTAGTTCTACGATCATCAAAGTAGGTATCAACACGATTAGTTTATTAGCAAAATCGGTCGATTACAACTAAGTGGATATCTGTAATGTGTGGTGACTTGTGGGATTATATGGATGCTAGTATCACCAATGCCATCTTCATCATTAATCATCATCTTCATGCATTTTTCACATCATGATCGCATGATCACATTTTTCACATCATGATAATTCATTTATTATTGCCATAACTGCCAATATTATCATCATCATTCTGCATTATCCCTTCCATATAACACAGTCACGAAACCAAGACCTAATAAAGAAAAGAGTTTTGAAATTGGTAAATCAGGATAGTTGGGAAAATGTAGCTTAACAGGATTAACCAGTTTTTCACAATCATCCTGTTTTGGAAACCCTATATTAATAAAGAGACTTTAATTAGGAAACGTAGTAGTAGAATTACAATAAAACTTATCAATGAAAATATAGTATTCTGACTAATTCTGCACGTTATATCCGGTAACAAGGATACCGTGTACGTGTTCCGTATCAAAAATATGCCTATTGTTCTGTTGCAACTCAACCTGTTAAAAAGAAGAAGAAAACAAATCTCGCGCGCTAATCAAAGTCTTTTGTTTATTCTCACCTACAATACCATATATGGTAATGGAATTGTTTTCAAGATTGCATACGGTATTTCTGATACGCATATCAACATTGGAAGAGGGGGTGTATGGGATTACTCGTCGAATATATCTCCTATAGGGGTAAAAATCAGCGATTTGGTGTCTTGCGATATTAAACTTGAAATTGAGAACTTCAACATATATCTTACGTATCTTTTGGGTTATTCAAATCACAATATAGAATCATTTCTTGGTATTTGTTGGGGTATTAAAAATGGAAAAATTCCATAGCTTTCGGTAAACATATAGCCACTATTGTCTTAAAATACACTGTTAAATCTGCATGTCTTAGCTTTAATAGGCACTTGTGCTCGGCAACAAGGCTGAATCCATATGTTATAAAGATTTCATTGATCCATATATTATGATTTGAATGAAATGGCCTTATAAAATTTACGTTTAATAGCACAAGAGTGCTTCAGAGAGATGCCTTCAAGTGATTATTGCTTCATATCACTGCAGTCCTTATACACCTATTTCAAAAATCGTTGTCGCAGCCGAAGCTACAGTACACATGCATGTCCACACTGAAACCTGCATAGCACATGGGTAATATGAACATAATCTGGTGATTTATTACTCGTTTTTATGCGAAGTATTTGTTTTATCATCTACCATTGCAACAACTTGTTCATGATTATACGTCTCGTATATAAGATAAAGAAATTCTATTTTGGTTCGATCTATCTTGAACAGGAAATGGATGTTTTTTTCTCAAGGTTTCATTTTACAGGATCGCAATTTTCGTTTTGCTGAATCTAATGAGGTAAACAACATGTTCCGAGAAAAAAACAACTTCCTATTAATTAATAGCAGGTATGCTGCATCTCACTTGCTACATGCATGCATATCGTAAATCACTCTAGAATAGACCACTTTCATAAATACCATAATATGTAGCAGAAAATGATTTTTCATGTAAACAGATATTTTAATATTTTAACATGCACTGTCATATGAAAGAACCACCTGAAATAGGTATGTTTGGAAGGTTTTGATGCTGTGGCTAAAATACCAATATGCTCAATGAAAAATGCAGAGATTTGTATGTAATTTTCTGCTGAGGCCTTTGATGCCTCGTTTTGGTGTTTTTCTGATTTTTCAAGCTCTTGCTTCTTGCAAATTTAATTTTTTTTTTTTTTTTGTCAAACTTTCACAAGTTATTGTTATGGTAAATGGCTATCATATGATAGCTTTCTTTTTCTTAAAACATCAATTTTAAAAACTAGACGCTCTGTGAGCGATTACTCGGGCTACTGAACAGAAGGGATTCTGAGGGATTGAAATTCATAATGTATCATACATAGATCATGCACAATACATATATAGTGGTACCTCTATTAAGCGGTCACCCTCTATTAGGCGGTCACAATAAAAAAGTCCAAAATATATTCATATACCTATTCTATACCTGTATTCATCAGCCAACCTCTATTAAGAGGCCACTTTGGAAAGTCCCGAGGGTCACTGCTTAATAGAGGTACCACTGTATACATAGAAACTAACTGATGCAAATTCAGTTAGTCACGAGCAAACTGATAACGCTCTAACGCAGGCATATTATACGTATAGAAACCTTTCCTGAGACACAAATAGGAAAACGTTATTATATCCAAGGAGATGGCAGAGCCAGAGTTGTGTTTTATTTTAGGCATTTTAACCCGCTTCGTGTTTTGATGCATTGGTTGGTAGTTATTTTAAAACAGCATTAAAAATGTTTCATAAATTCACATATTTACACAAAGCTATCCTGAGGCACTAATAGGAAAATGTGAAGAAGGACTAAATTGGTTGATTAATGTTAACAAAATGTTTGAAATGTGCACAAAAATAAACAAATAATTAATTTTAGGTTATTTTAATGAGAAATGTCCTTATCCAAAATTTCATTATGTTGTTATTGAGAAAATGAAAACTAAGTCTCAGAAACATTATTATCAAGAACCTTTTGAGAAATAAACGTCACGAAAATAAAGATCGACAGTTCTTGAGGCATTTGTGTGTTTTTTTCGGGCTGTATGAATCTTCTATGTACCGGGATGCCTGTGTTAGAACGTGTTGACATTTCACCCCGTCCCCTCCCCCCAAAGCGCCGCTACGAAGTTTCAGAATTGAGAATGCGATCTAGAGTTCGAAAACTCGAAAGTTTCGAAAATTTGAAGTTGTTCTTGAAAATTGAACGTCAGAACAAGAAAGATAGATAGTTACTAAAGCAATTTGTGTAATTTTTGAGGCGATATAGGCTGTTGAGAGTGGTTTTCAGACAGGCCGATTTGAATGTTTTCTTGCCATGTTGACGGTGTTCGCTTTGTAGGCTTCGTGAAGGAAGTCACGTTCTCTGACATTATGAAGAACAAAAATAGCTCAGTAATCAAAATAAACTCAAGATTTCTGTTTGTAAGTGCTTCATAATATGCCGTAGCGAATGCAATTCTGCTGGTACATCTTCTGTTTTGTGCTAGAAAGGACTTCGCTAACGGCGGATCACTGATTCCGGCCAAGATATCCTCGTCTTTATATATATAAAAAAATAGCAAATGCAATCTATATTTCGGGTGTCAACCATGTTATACAGCAACTAACAATAGGGAATGTGTCGCCGATCATCAGTCCAAAATATATACTGCTTTCTGAGGGATCAGAGTTAAACGAGTAAACGCGAGTCGATGTTCGATCTAACAATTTACTCGTCATTTTCACAATGACTCGTCTTCAATCATATCACAAATAAAACAAGTTTTCATTTCAATCGATATTTATTCGTTCGTATTAACCATGTTAACATTCGGTCAGCGATCGTTGCCCATGCGCTGTCATGCACTACTAGGAACGCCTGGGACCTGACCCTCCAATTTGAGGACCACGACAAAGACGTCGACGAAGAACCGTTTGCATTTTTAGACTCGAGCTACCACAGGTAGCCCGAGTAATTATGATGATAGTAGC
Organism: Metridium senile; assembly: GCA_949775045.1. Lineage (NCBI taxonomy): Eukaryota > Metazoa > Cnidaria > Anthozoa > Actiniaria > Metridiidae > Metridium > Metridium senile. Next base: position 61,446,696 of record OX459095.1, read on the forward strand.
CTGCGTTACAGACCCTTGTAAGCGCTCGAAACGTCTCCCGCCAACAAGCGCTTGTTGGCGGGAGACGTTTCGAGCGCTTACAAGGGTCTGTAACGCAGGCTATGATAAAAGTGGCGGCCAATTATGAAAGTCGTCTATACTGTTTTTCTTTATGATTTAAGACCGCACCCAAAACGTTCATTAAGAATCTATCTACAGTCAATGATTACTTTAGTCTTATTGTCATAGTAACTTTTCACTCCAGTTCCGTCGAGTTTCAACTCGATTAACTAATTTTCAAATTGAGTTTAGATGTAGCTTAAGGCCCAGGCAAACAGCCCAACATTTACTTCAACATCCGTTCGATTCTGTGGATTGGCAATGTTGAAGCCGTTAACAACCCCCTTTCAACGTTGTTGAGCACGTTTGAAATGGGGTAGCTAGCAAATGGTTTCAACATTACCATTCAAAAAAAATCGAATAGATGTTGAAGTAAATGCTCAAACCGTTTCATTCCCCATGCGCTCAGTATCATTCAACAACCATTCTACAGCGTTCAACAAAATCGAACAAATGTTGAAGCCGTTTGCCCGGGCTTTTAGTGACATCATGGACCGAAGTATGCTAAAATCGTAATTTGGGGCATGATTAACGTTAACAGAAGGATCCTCTAGAGGGGAATCGAGAGGAACAGGGATTAAAATATCCCTCCTCCCTAATTTTTTCGACCATTTCTCCCTCCTCCCTGATCCGTTCCTCTCTTCTCCCTCTATAAGAACCATTTCACTAACCACGCGCATAATGATGAATTGCTTAAATTAACATCTAGCTTGAAATACCAAATGGATACTATTATCTTCTATTATAAGTAATACGTGTTGTTTATCTAGTAGATTCAGCAGCAACGAAAGTTGCGACAATACAAAATGAAAGACCAAATGGAAACTAATATCTTCAATTATAAGGAATACGTGTTGTTTATCTAGTAGATTCAGCAGCAACGAAAGTTGCGACAATACAAAATGAAAGACCAAATGGAAACTAATATCTTCAATTATAAGGAATACGTGTTGTTTATCTAGTAGATTCAGCGTACAAAATGAAAGCTTGAAAGACATCCATACAGTATGTCACACTTTAAGGACTTGAGGCACTTGATTATCAATGCATCTTAATTGTTAAATTCATTTTTTTTTATTGCTAAAGCGGAATTATCCTGGAATAAAAAAGGCAATAAGAGAAACCACAAACCAATGAATATTAATCAGTTCAAAGTGCTTAT
>OX459095.1:62825601-63145601 GCA_949775045.1 Metridium senile
TATTAGGGATTAATGATTACACAGCCTTTTTCAGGCGAAAGAATTGATACCAAAAACAAATTATGTTCGGTTCATATGTAATATACTTTTAGTTATAAACCACTAATAGGTGGCCACGATAAAGACAACAATAATAACTGCATCTCTCACCCTTTGATCTCTTTCTATGTCATCTTTACATTCTAATTTCTTGGCAGTTTTTGATCCATGGATATACACTATAAAAGCACAAACTATCAACACCGTTCTAATCATGGCGTTAAGCCTAAACCATAACAATAATATTTAGAGTCAAAACTGTAGGAATTTCTCAGGCAAGGACAGTTTGGCTGTCTTTATTTATTCATGTAACGATTGTGTAACCGTCAATGACAGGTAGCGAGATTGGGTTTTTGACCTTTTTACTGGTGGTTGTCAACATCGATGGTCACCAAGAAATACTGCACCAAATACTTCCATTCATCTATCTTAAATTAGATATAAAAAAAATAAATACTTATTGACTGAGTGGGAGGGCCGTACGGGAAAATATTTGGCTCGCGGTCATGACGTACGGACCGAGCGCAGCGAGGTCTTACAAATGACCAAGAGCCAAATATTTTTCCGTACGGCCCGACCTAACTCAGCCAATAAGTTTTTTATCATATGACCCGTATATTTTGCCCGGCGCGCGCCATTTTTTTGGAATGTTTCGAGTGTACGTGTTTGTACGGACCAGGTGGAAAAAGCCGTACGGACCCCATCACGTGACTTTTTTCCAAAGGTTTTCTTAAGTGCGCGCGCCGGGCAAAATACGGGTCATATGATAAATATTATTATAGGATGTACCGCGAGATTAATAAACAAATTACTCTTTTCCTGCAACTTCCAAATATGGGCAGTAGGAAAACTGTAGGATTCCTACCGTGACGTCAAATTCCTACGGAATATCAAATGAGTTAACGTACGTAACCAAGTCTCAGGTGAGAAGACTTGTAAACACAAACTTAATTAATTTTTACACGCTGAAATCCGAGAGAAGTTTACTTCGAGAAGACTCTGCAGTTTTTGAATAGGATGGATGCCTCAAACGTTGATGATGTAAGTATTTTAAATCTTTGATGTAAGTACTATAGAATACAGTACATATAGAATATAAATCAAGACAACATATAAGAGTTGAAGAAACCTCGAACATGTCATAGCAGAGCGCCATTTTGTTGTAGCCATATAAGCGTGCCGTTTGTTTAATATAAGGATTCATTTGTATATTTTCATTTGAATCTTATGGGCTTATTAACAGCCATAAAAGTTCAGATTGCGCGTTTATAGATTCGAAATTGCGGAATTAAGAATTCGAATACAAAAAAACACACAGATTTAAGTCGATGCATTGTCTAGTTTCTGATCAAAACGTAGAAATAGCGCTAATATTAGCAATTTTTCTTTCATAGGATGAAGCAACAAGCAACTTTTCTTCTGATTCTGACATGGAGGTCCAACAGGAGGTACGTGTCATTAAACCATGTAAACTTGAGTTGTTTTCTCACTTGATAGGGTATGAAGTTGGTGCAAATAACCATGTCTTGACAATGTGATAGCTCACTAAAAAAAACCTCTAAAAAAATCAACAAATTTTCTTCTACCATAGTTTCAAAAAATTCCTTTAATACATAGAGGATATTAATAACATGGGCGTACGGAGATACGCATTTTATCTTCGCGTGAAAAAATAAACTAAACTAAACTAAACTATAGCGTGTTCGCGTGATATCATTTGAGATAGCATTTGAACACGAGAAGATAAAGTCCGTATCTCCAAGCGACCACGTAATGTTCTGTTTATTATATAAACTCATGACAAATGAAATAGCAAAAGATTTTATCAAGGTAAGCATCAAAAATTGTTAAAAATCTTAAATTAAATCTTAAAATAGATGTTATTTTCACAGTGTGAAGATATCACTTTTTCGCGCCGGAGATCACCTGATATTTCACTGAAGTTTATATAATGAAAGAGAGTTCGACTTCGACTTAAGCAATCTAACTGTCTAACTGCCCCAACGTACATTTAATAGATTGCAAATAATATACCCGTGAAATAGTTAGCTAGCTAACTAATGACTAATTATGTCCTAAGTAATTGTGCCTAAATTTGATTAGTTGAGACGTGACGGGTCTTAATTTTGCAAGCATGTGTAATATTAGTCAAATGATCACCACTACGCTGCGGTTTTGTGCTGTGTTTTTAGACTCTTTTTTAGCTTCCTTAGATGTGTCTTGGGTCTTAGTTTTTCGACCATAGAACAATAAAGTGGTAGCAAACAATTTTAATTGTGTCTTTTATCGTTATTTTAGTTCGTTTAAAGTTGGACTATAGAAAAAGCCCTCGTTCATTTCATGGTTCACTGAATTCTTGTCATGGCTCACTAAATTCCTATGTCTTGTCTAATTAAGCACTAATTAAGTTCTATTTTATTTCACGGTTATATTATTTGCTTTCTAAACAAACTCGTAAAATTAAACTTTTGAAATTACAGCGCAAAGCCCCCCCAAAAAGACCGGCGATAATTAAATCATATTTTCTCTACATCTTTTCATTCAATTCCTCTAGATTAAATGTCAACATTTCTCACTGTCAATCACAAGACAAGAATGATGTCAATCTTCAAATGAATTTTGAGGTTAAAATAGCTAGAATGATTTGAGTTAATCCAAAGCAGCTACAGACAAACATGTCAAACGAATGTGAATAAATTATCTGCGGTCACACTTTTAATTTGGGCTTTGCGCTGTAAATTTAAGAGCACCTCATAAATATTAGAATTAAGGAATTGGGGTACCTATTCTCGGGCACCACGAAAAAATAATATTTAGACACAAGCAAAAACATGACATACATGTTTATTTTTTTTGATGTTTGCATGTTTTCATTTAAAGTTTGTGTTCGCACTTATTTTATGTAATAATATTTGCTTTGGTGCCAGAGGATAAGTACCTTCAACATATTTATTATAACAAGTTAAATGCATGTTTAAATGCATGAGTCAGAGAAGGCACATAATAAATATTGAGTTCATTTTTATATCAATCTGTAATATCATTGTGTTTTTTTTCAATTCTACTTGATTCAAAGAGTGTAATTCATCTATCAAATTTAAAAAAAACAGATCACAAGGCCAAAATTCATACTTAATTCTAGTATTCAAGCCTGGAGCTCAGTTCACAACAGTTATTTTAATTACTTACTTAACATTATAAAACTTTTTAACTGGTCTGCACCTTCAAGCATATTTAATTACTAGATATCTTACTCAATAAATTTCACACATCAATCCAAGTTGTCTAAAAAATCCTTTTTAAAACAATACTAACAAATTTTGATCAAAGTAACACATGATAAACTGTAGTTTCAATTTTTTTTAAGAATTCTCCTCTTTCATTTTGTCACATCAAAACAATCAATTGTTTAAAATAATAATGAAAGCAAATGCGGCGGGATACTGCTGAGTAGAAATATGTTTAATATTCATCTGAGCTTTCACCATACTACAGCAAGCAAAGGATTGATCTATGGTTTATAAACACTAAGGATTGTGTTATGTAATTCAAAAGTTAATCAAGCACAGTTCCACACATATCTTAATTAGTGTAAATAAATATTGAAATTCTTTATTAATTTTTGTATCTCTCATTGATATCATAGGAATCAGAATCAGACACTAACAGCCAAGGAGATGAGGTAAGGATCAGCTTTTTGGATAACTGATTTTAACTTCTCAAGTCAAAAAAGGTCACTTTAGTAACAATTAAATATGTACCCTATTTCAAGACAAATTGGTAAAATGTACACCCTATCCAAGACTCAAGGGGGAAATCGTATACCCTAAGTAAGACAATTTAAGATGCCAAGGCAAAAAAACATACCATATTTGGCGGAACGTCCCCGTATAGTAAATATAAGGGAGTGCCCCCCCCCCCCCCCCCCCGGGTATATTTGTCTATGTATTTGTTGTTTCCTTGTTATATATGGATGTAACATCCTTGCTTGTAAAAATCTCTCTAAATTAGAAGAACAATGTGTTCATTCAGTAATTAATCTATTATATGGTTTTTGTCTTTTAGGAAAATACTTTCACAAGTCTAATTTCAATACTACAAGAGACCTATGCTAACTCAAAAGAAGAAAATAGTACACCCACTATAATGTCTGATTATGAAAAATTAATCTCTTCGCTGGCATCTGATTATGAACCTGCTCCTCACCCACCTTTACCGTCATCAGCATCATCAACTTCATCACCATCATCCGACATTTTACTCGCTCTCCAAAATATTACTGAAAAACTTGAAAATTATGGAACCCAAGCACTGAGTTTACCCACAGACTCTACTAGCCATTCTTCCATCCAACATGCAGCTCGGCAAATTTCTTACTGGTCTTCTCTATTTATCAACATGTGTCCACAATCATCCTCACTGCCGCCATCTATTCCACAATTATCCTCACTGCCGCCATCTATTCCACAATCATCCTCACTGCCGCCATCTATTCCACAATCATCCTCACTGCCATCATCCATTCCACAATCATCCTCACTGCCGCCATCTATTCCACAATCATCCTCACTGCCGCCATCTATTCCACAATCATCCTCACTGCCGTCATCCATTCCACAATCATCCTCACAGCCGTCATCCATTCCACAATCATCCTCGCTGCCATCATCCATTCCACAATCATCCTCACTGCCGCCATCCATTCCACAATCATCCACACTGCCGCCATCTATTCCACAATCATACTCACTGCCACCATCTATTCAACAATCATCCTCACTGCCGCCATCCATTCCACAATCATCCTCACTACCACCATCTATTCCACAATTATCCTCACTGCCGCCATCCATTCCACAATCATCCTCACTGCAGCCATCTATTCAACAATCATCCTCACTGCCGCCATCCATTCCACAATCATCCTTACCAACATTGCTAAATGTTGATTCCACCACACTTTCTATATACCACGAGTACAACTCTGGAACTCCATTGCCAGAGTGGCTGGACAGCCTCCGCATTCCAAGAAAGGTTGAAACCTTGGAGGATGTAAAAAATGTTTGGGAATGTGGAGGCCCAAACTGTCCACCTCTCTCCAAGTGGACAGCTATGATGCGAAGAAAGCACTCTTCAATTTTCAACCAACGAAAAAAAATTTATTATATTTATCAAACTTATAACTTCAACATTGAAGAAGTTAAGGGACATTATGGTGAAACCAAGCCAGGAAAATTATATAAACTGGTTTCATCCAAGTCAAGACAATGACATGGTTTGTTAATTTTCACCAATTTTTGTTGTTGAAAGTTTTAGGGTGTTACAAGAGAGTATAAAGTTTATGACCAAAAACAAAACAATAATTAGAAATATTCAGGAAGAAACATAGTGTAAATGAAGTTTATACTCAGATATTACAATTTCCACAACTTTTTAGTCTTAAATTACGTTTCAATCTGACAGTAGGTTTAATAAGCTAATTCAATTAACCTTGCCGCTGAAACAAGCCAAAGCCTAATCTTGATAGCGAAAGTGGTCATGGGATTTTAAAATTTCATGAGTTTTCAAGATTCCTAAACCGTAATTTGTGTTTTTGTTTCCACTAAGGAACACTTGCAAATACACGTTGAATGTTTTACACGCTTTGCACGCCTCATTCGCCTCGATAAAAGATATCCCACGATCCCTTTCGGTCTGACGATTAGGCTTTAGGCATTATAAATCAGCGACAAAGTTAATTGAATTAGCTATATACACATTAAAGAAATACTTAGTAGTATCAACAAAGGGTTATTTGTTATAAGAAATCTTAGAAGAGAAGGTGCAACACCTGAAGAAGTAGATTATTTATTCAAATCTATTATCATGCCTAAGTTAAGTTATGGGCTTACATTATATGGTTCTTCAGCTCCAGAATTAACAACAGTTCAAAACTTTTTAGATAGGTGTCATAAGCGTTGATATATTCTAGCACATATGAATATTCAAAGTTTAATTAATGATATGGATACAAAAATTCAATCAAGGACAAAATAGACCATCCGTTAACTGATATTCTTTCCAGAATTAATCATAGAAAATACTTAGAATCTTAGAAAACAGAGTACTTTTAAACCTAAAGTTAATACAGAGCGGTTTAAAGCAATTTTTACAAATAGATTAACCTTTAAAAATTTAGGAATTTGACGTATTATCATTTTAATAGATTTTAATTGTACAATAATAGATATGTCTTTTATTTCTATACATTATTATTATTATTATTATTATTATTATTATTATTATTATTATTATTATTATTATTATTATTATTATTATTATTATTATTATTATTATTATACTGATGTAAGAATATATTTGTTGTCAATCCTCAGTAACTTAATCTCTGATGAAAAAGTTATAAAGAATGGATGTTGCATCATGTATAGTTTTATACCTCAATATTAAGAAGAATACTTTAGTTCAATGATCACTATTTTAATAAAAAAACGTTTATCCGATAGATTTGTGTTTTATTCTATGTGTGTTTAAAGTGCAAGCACAAAGTGTGAAATTGTACTAAATCCAAATAATCAAATTAATTCCTTTGTTATCTATTCAGAGTTATTGCCATTTTGTACTATTTAGTAAGAGTGGATTTCCTTCATCAGTGAAAGAATAGCAAAACTAATGGTTCGCATAAATTAATTCAAACTAAATTCTGCTTTAAAAAGTCAAGATCTTTGATTGGGTCGCACCCACATTTTGAGTTGACGCGAACTACGTGGTTCGTTACAAAGACATCTTTTGAGTTGTCGCGAACTGTGTGTTTCAAAGCATGGACTATAGGCCATACTTTTAAACACACAGTTCGCGTCAACTCAAAGTGTGTCTTTTTAACAAACCCCACAGTTTGCGTTATCTCAGAATATTCTTTTTATGTAAAAGCGGGCCTGAAAGTACTCGAAAGTGACTGACTGACAGCAAAAATCATCATTAAATGAAAAGTTCAGTTTGAGTTTCTTTATCAACGTACTAATTCTTTCCTACTGTTAACTGTTTATTATTGTCTATAACTGATATGGCTATCAACATAAAGTTTGGCATACCGAGCCATTGGGGGCAATAATAATAATAAACAAAGAAATATCACTAGCGTAAAGGAGTTTGAAATTTAATGGAAAAATTAAGCCAACTTCGCTTTGAATTTCTCCAATAATTATCCAATAATTTGCCGGAAGTAATATCCAACACTCGAAAGAGTGTTTCATCAGGTTTTCAAACATCTAAAAAAAAAATTTTAACCCATTTTTCGGTGTTGAAAACCTGATAAAACACTCTTTCTCGTTTTTGGTATATTGCTCCCTGAAACCTGAAGGGGATTGCTTTTAAAATCATAATACCTAGCTGAAAATTACTATCTTCAGAAATTTCAATAACACAGTTTGAAATAACGCAAAATGCGTTTTTCGTTGATCACACTGTTTGAGTTAGCTCAATTCGTGTGTTTTTGCAAAACCCATACATTGAATTGGTTGCAATCTGTGTTGTATATACGATATCATAAAATGAGAATGCATTGAAAAGTATAATACCTAGCTGAAAATTATTATCTTAAGAAATTACAAAAATTGAATGACACAGTTTGAAATAACGCAAAATGCGTTTTTCGTGGATCACACTGTTTGAGTTAGCTCAATTCGTGTGTTTTTGCAAAACCCATACATTGAGTTGGTTGCAATCTGTGTTGTATATACGATATTATAAAAGGAGAATGCATTGAAAAGTATATAATACCTAGCTGAAAATATTTATCTTAAGAAATTTCAAAAATTCAATGGCACAGTTTGAAATAACGCAAAATGCGTTTTTTGTGGATCACACAGTTTGAGTTAGCTCAATTCGTGTGTTTTTGCAAAACCCATAGATTGAGTTGGTTGCAATCTGTGTTGTATATACGATATCATAAAATGAGAATGCATTGAAAAGTATAATACCTAGCTGAAAATTATTATCTTAAGAAATTACAAAAATTGAATGACACAGTTTGAAATAACGCAAAATGCGTTTTTCGTGGATCACACTGTTTGAGTTAGCTCAATTCGTGTGTTTTTGCAAAACCCATAGATTGAGTTGGTTTCAATCTGTGTTGTATATACGATAATTGTAAAATGAGAATGCATCGAAAAGCATGAAATTATTATAGTGTGGATAATTAATTACACTTTATTTAAAGCTGATGCGAAGAAACTATAAAAACGTCTACAAAAAAGAACCTTATAAAAGTTATTTATATATCACATTCTCAAAGCTATGAGCACTTTTTAAAACAAGCAAATATAGCTGGGATTGGCCTTATTTTTGACTGGGAAAATGGGACAATAGAAAGTGGGAATGGGATTGAAAACTTGGGCAAAACTGATATAAACTGGATTCGGACGACCTCCCCTTCAGGAACCTCTATTGAATAGACATCTTCAATTCTGTATAAGTTTTAGGGATCTGTTCGGGTAATGTACAGATCTACTATACAATCTATCAAGAATATTAGTCAATCGCAATTTAAATAAAGCAACTTCTAGTAAACTTTTATTGATACATGATACAAATATAATATTATTAATTAATGTTTCATTTCAGACTTACAACAATTAGAGTGGTTTTCATTGGATTGTGAAACAATTAATAATCCAGTGCCATGCCTAATAGTCATATTCCAACAGAAGGATATGGTCTCTATTAGCTTAGTAACTATTTCACACTGATGAAAATCACTCTTATGTAAGTTGTGTAAGATTTAAGATATATCAGAATCATTGTAGTTATTAAATCTTATTGCTTCAGGTTGACATAAATGTAAAAAGGTAATGGAAAAATAGGGCAGTTATCGTCATTAAGCTCATGGTTATGTGATATATATCACATAACCCCTCGCTTCAGGCCGATAGCCATTTAGTAATAATAATATTATATTATATTCTAAATATTATAGCTTTATCAACTTACATGTCAATTAATGAACATTTATTGCATACCCCATATCATTTGGGAAGTATGTAAAGAAAATATGAGCTTTATTACTCAATATTCCATCATAAAATGTAAATAAACATGGCCATCTAAACACTTTTGTCTCCCACATATAGTTAATCAGGACTTGCTTAAATAGAATTACCATATAACTAAGCTAACCACATCAGTGATTATACTGAGTCATATGAATTGACTACTCAAAACTTCTAAGAAAATATGTTGACAAAGTTACAAGAATTACAATGTCTTGAGTAGCCTGCGTAAACAGACCCTTCATATTAGTGCTTGAAATGTCTCCTGCGAACGTCTTGAGCGCTAATAAGTTTACGTCGGCTTTGTCTTAAGTGACTTCATTCAAACTCTATTCCTTCTCCGCCATCACTACTATTGTCACCACTACTTTCATTCTTGTCTTCACTATCCTCCTCTTCTTCATCAGCATCAGCATCATCATCATCATCACTGTCCTTCATTTTTTCATTATTAGTAAATTTATTATACATTTCTGCTGGAGCAAATCCTGGGTCTTCATACCCCAACATCTCATCATTTGTGGTGTCGTCTTCTTCTTCTTCTTCATCATCATCATCATCAGCATCAAGTAAAAGTTCTTCCATGGCCTGAAGAAATGGAATTGTCGAACTGAAAAAGAAAAATGCTAATGTACATGTACTGAAATACTGGTATGGTCCTAAAGTGTTGATAGCATGATTTAGACAATCAAAAATAAAATCAATAAAATCAGGCAAGTAGCAAATCATGAGGGCCTTCCCATGCTGTTAAGCAGATCAAATTTTCATAAGCCCCCCCCCTCCCCCCCAAACAGGGTATGTAAATTTCGAGTGACCCCCTTATTTACTCATTATTTTGTTGATGACCACCCCCCCCCCCCCCCCCCCCCCCTTCACCACCTGTCCCACCACCGATTATAAGATGATTTCCTTGATAACACCGGATTCTTTGCGATGGATGCTGTTCCAGCAATAGGGCAATTTTTGGACTCAATTTAACTCACAGTACTAACAGTATATTTAACACTAAGTGTACTGTTAATGCTTATATTATTAAAATATAATGAAAGTGACATTTTTTTTCTAAAAAACAAAAAAGGAGAACATCTCTTTAGTTTTCAAATCTTATAGTTGTAAATTCACCCACCTTTAACTCATGGCACCCCAGTAAAGTATTTATAAAAAAGTTTGACCCCCCTCTTGTCAATCTGAAATAGCTTTGACCCCCCCCCCCCCCCTTTTTTCCCTTCCCCCCCTCTACATAAATAATGACCGGTCCCTAAGTATATTCTGTATGGGTTTTTTTAATGAAAAATCGATGGTTTGATAGTAAAATTTTAGAAAACTGTTCTTGTGTGACCTTGAAACTATATGCACATTGGTGTTAACAGATTAGTGTCAACATTCAGCTAGGCTAGATTCACGAAAACATGCGATCTTTAGCTCGCTGTTTGGATGTCCCACGTTTCAACATATGATAAAAAATTTCATATTTGCACATTACATTGCACCAATAAATATTACCTCCAAAAACTAATAGAAGTGATTTATTTTTGCCGGTGCGCATACTACAAGCTTCGATGTGGCAATTATATAATCAACAATTTAACTACTGGAATCGTGGTATCGATAAACTATGAGTACTATGGCATTTTCACTTACTCTGATCGAAATGTGTTGACAAATCCAAATTTCTTTATCTTGCAATAACGGCAAGTTTTCTGGCATCGCCAACACCTTGGTCGAAGTCGTGTGCTGACTCGATCCAATGCCTCGTCATAGCTTTGACGACATTCATGAAGTGTGTCAGGAATTCGTGGACCATAATTTTCCCTTATATGATCTTTGGACTTCCATAGTTGTATTCTTGAAGAGACCATCTGCAACAACTCTTTTGTTGGATCTCTTCCTGGCTGCCAATTGCCCAGACGCACCTCTGTCAGAGAATCAAACAGGTCCTTTGTTTCCTGCTTAGCGCAGTTCAGCAAGTCACCGAAAAAAGCACAGACCCCTTCGACTACGGGATCTCCACGAACTTTGTCTCTGGCCTTGAGCCCCGACTGTGAAGAGAACGAAAACACAGCGAGGTCCACCAATTCCATTATAGATTTTGGAAGACGTTTGGATGACGTTTTCACGGATGAAGCTTCAGCCATTGTTTATATAATAAAACCAGTACTATGATCGCGGGAACGTTTGATGCCGTAGCAATGACCGAGGTGCTCTGGGTACGAAATGCCGCTGGATGACATAATTCCTTCGAATACCGTATATCTAACACGTGGACTTTGCTTTTACGCAAAAGCCGAATTAGATTATACCACGAACGTTATGCCCGCGAATAATCCGCTTGCTTTTTTACGGCCGCTGTACGACATTGCAGTATGGCAATTTTTGTTGATGCTGGGAGCTCGTCAAAGGACTGATGGTCGTCGAGTTCCATTCACTCTTAGGATGCACGAAGTCGTGGCAAGCTTCATGTGCAAATTGCTTGAAGCTAGAGCTTTCAGCCACTTAATGGAGAAGATGGCCACCGAAGACATCAAAAGAGTCACTGGTCATTGGGAAAAGGGCGAGAATCCAACTACGAATATAGTGGAATGGTGCCAAGATCAATGGTGACGAAAAAACCCTTCCCTGCCAGATAGCAATGTAAAGTTTGATTCTGCCAACCCGATGTCCATAGTACCTCTCTTCACGGAGAAACCTATGCCACTATGCCATAATTGCGGTATACCCTGCCCAAACTGTAGGGATGAACTTGGGTTAACTATCCCAGTGGAGTTGCTGACAGCCCACTCTATACAAGAAAGCTCGAGGCTAACAGAAACTGGCGAAAACGACAATAGAGTAACAATGCGTCTGAGAAACAGAGACACCTAAGAATAACAAAGAACTATATACTGTTGCTGAAACGCAACCTTTTTATTTTAAATTTCGCATGTTGCTGTTTGCTGCCGGTCATATTAGAAAACTCTATTGTGTATATATTCGTGTGATTCCGTGGAAAAGAAAAACACATTTTGGGTTGACGCGAACTACGTGGTTCGTTACAAAGACATATTTTGAGTTGTCGCGAACTGTGTGTTTCAAAGCATGGACTATAGGCCATATTTTTAAACACACAGTTCGCGTCAACTCAAAGTGTGTCTTTTTAACAAACACCACAGTTTGCGTTAACTAAGAATGTGTTTTACAATACCATTCAAAGAAAGGTGGATCCGCATCGAGTTGGATTCATATTCATATATATTGTCGAGGAGTAAAATTAAGCATTTTTACAGTATTATTTTAGCATTTAATGATAACAAACGCACGCAACATTGTTGCTTCAACATGTCGGACCGTTTGAACACCCTGTTGGATGATGTTGTATGAAACTCATCCAACATTTCTTTTGTTTTCGTGTTCAACAAACCGTATAGCAACAATGTTGATGTTGATGTTGGCCAACAATGTTGCGTGCGTTTGCTCGGGCCTTTAAAGTCACGTTACAACGGTATTGATAGTGTCATTCGTCACATTCAATAACAAGATTAGAGATAGCAATTAGCATTTTAATATATCGGAGAGTATACAACTACTAGTCACAGAACAAGCATTTAAAAACGCAAGAGAAATTATTGTAAACCTAGGTATGAATGGCTGTAAACTTAGGTATGTTGTTCCTGTTAGAGTTTTGATATAAATATAGGTAAAAAAATCGATGTATAGGCAGTTGAATTGCGAATTGTAAGAGGAGTAAAATTAAGCATTTTTACAATATTATTTTAGTCAATTATTTAGCATTTAATGATAACATAACTTAAGGCCCGAGCAAACGCACGCAACATTGTTGGCCAACATTGCTGCGATACGGTTTGTTGAACACGAGAACAAAAGAAATGTTGGATGACTTTCATCCAACATTATCCAACAGGGTGTTTAAACGGGCCCAACATGTTGGAGCAACCATGTTGGTCCAACAATGTTGCGTGCGTTTGCACGGGCCTTAAATTGTTCTTGTGTTCAACAAACCTTATCGCAACAAAGTTGGCCAACAATGTTGCGTGCGTTTGCTCGGGCCTTAATTAGATGTATTAGTCACGTTATACCGGTATTGGTAATGTCATTCGTCATATGTCGGGTGAGATATTCAATAACAAGATTAAAGATAACAATAAGCATTTTAATATATCGGAGAGTATACAACTTTATTATATAAACTTCAGTAAAATATCAGGCGATCTCCCGCGCGAAAAAAGTTATATCTTCACACTGTGAAAATAACATGTTAGCAGTCACATGTGAAATAACACGTTACCATCTATTTGTTAAGATTTTTATATCTTTTATGCACATCTTGATAAAACTTTTGCTATTTCATTTGTCATGAGTTTATATAATAAACAGAACATTACATGGAGATATGCACTTTATCTTCTCGTGTTCAAATCATATCTCACTCGTTCGATCACCGGCGCTCACTCGTGAGATATCAATTGAACACTGGAAGATAAAATCCGTATCTCCGCGCGCCCATGTAATACCCTCTATATTATAGTCACAGAACAAGTATTTAAAAACGCAAGAGAAATGATTGTAAACCTAGGTATGAATGACTGTAAACTTAGGTATGTTGTTCCTGTACGTTAGAGGTTTGATGAATATATTCATATTTCTGATAAGAATAATGTTATATTTGACATTAAATTGGTATTGCTTTTTTTTAAATATCGAAAAATTTCAATACTTTACACTTATGCAAATGTATCAGCTGTATAGTCAGAACTAGGGCATGATCGATTCACTTTGTATAATTGTAAGAATTAAACAGTTATTTAGCAGCAAAAACATAATGGAAATTGGCTTTATTATATAACTTTTGAAGTAAAACTACAGTTTTAAATGGGTTTAAGGCAATATTCCTTAATTTGAATTGTGTTACATTTTTGATGTTTTCAAATATCCTTTGTCTGGATAACATAATATAACATGGAACTGGAATTACATCAATAATCAAACATAGTTGATGGCTAAATGCCATAAAGCGCTAAATATTTTTGGCATGCATTCTATATATATATTACGTTACAATTATTATAACAATTTACATTGAATGTTTTTATTGGAAACTTTCCGAAAACAAACGTGATGACAACTCATGAATATATAAGGTAATAAACTTTTAACAGTTCATCAACGAACACAACAGAATGCTTACAAATAGAAAGATTCAAAGGCACCCTATGGCTAACTCGGTGATCAGTTCAAATTGTCCTGGACTAGCATTGCTTATTAAGTCAAATGAAAACATTTCTTAAATTTATAATTTTTTCATGATTGCTATAATTAAGGCTCGAGTATATAAACGGTCTGATATTTATGTTTTAGAAAAACTCTTACAGTAAAAACGTTAGAAAATAACAGCTATGAATTTGTATATTGTCTTGAGCAAACCATATACCCAAAGCCAACGCTGATTTGGAAGAGTAAATCGATGTAGAAGTACGAGAAATCCAAATATATTTGGCTTCAAATCCAAGATAGCGAATTTGTCAAGCCTAGGGTGATTGTCTCAGCTATCAAGCCTTAATTAGGTCAGGATTAGATTAATTAATCATATTAATGATAATTAATAATAATACTAAATATAAAGAGATCTTTAAGGTATCAGCGCAGTGGCTTAAACATCCAGGTTAAGTGATCCTGCACCGGAGTGCCATCATGATGGTCTTTTATCATTTGAGCCCTCGCATCTTGCGTGTACAGCTCAAAGCTGCCTGACTTCCTGTAAAATGTAGGAAAACAATCAAAAATATTAATTTTTGCTAAGTACTTGCCCTACTGCAGTATGACATCATATCAAAACAAGCTAAGGATCATGGTCATTAAGAAAAGAAAATTGCATGTACAAGATGGAGAAGAGATATAAATGACAACAAAATTCCATAAATGTATCAAGGGATATAAATTGGCTCATAAAATACATAAAAAAGATCATATATGAAAGTACGAGTATATACCTGTGACCATTTTACCGAAAATCCTCTACCAAACCCCCCTTTCTATTTAAAGCCACCTCTCCAATAAGCCCCCCCCCCCCCCCCCCAAATGTGCCTGAAATAAATAAGCCTCAGGGGGCTTAATAGAGGATTTACTATAGGAATATCAATATTAAAGCATGTCTGTCAAAGTTAAAGTTCAGACCTACCATCTGCCTGCCCGTTTGATGGTGCTATCATCTGCACCACATCGTGCAGCCCACTTAGCAGCCGACCTTCTTATGCTGTGTGTGGTGTATTTTTTCCCAAAAAGATTTTTACACATCTAAAATTACATAACAAACATCATTAAATTCATTGATTGTTAACATTGAAATACAAACTATATCAACAATCAAATAAATACATTACCTAAAGTCTAAAAAGGATAGATAATCTTAAATAATACAATACAATAACTGAATTAACACCCATTATATACCAAAAAATAGCAAATGAATTAGAAATCAACCATGATGCAAACCTCAGAAAACTGTTTGCGATAGGAGGTAACTCCTCTTGCTGACCCTGCAATAACTTTAAGGTTATTCTTAGCAACCCTTGGAAAGATGAAGCCTTTTTTGATATCTAATGAAAAGCAGAAAATCAATTTTTAAAAGTCATTTTGATATGATTTATATAATATAAATGTTAAGTTAGGATTCATGCTGTGGGTTTTACAGAACAGAAACAATAACGTCATGAAAAATTGCAAAAATTAAGATGCAATTTGCAATCTTTTTATTTCCTAAGTAATGGTCATTTAGCCACAGTGCCTTTCAATTCCAATAACTTTGTTAACTAATGTAATAGCATTATGATATCTAGCTGGGTAAACGTTTAAGAAACTTAATTCTTCAGAATTAATAGCAATTTCTAAATAATTAGAGTTTGTTTACAGCTTATTGTTGTTAGTTACTGAGTTTATTAGGCTTTACAATGCAAGGTGAAAACGAACCTATAATAACTATCCAAGCAAATAAAGCAGTTACTGGACATAACTCGGGGTTTAACGGATTGGACCACAATGTCAATGTCACACCTGCAACAGAAAATAATGTTATGTTATGATATGATCATATAATTATTAAAAAGTGTGTTGGGCCGGGGTTGGGGGGGGGGGGGGGGGGGGATTTGCTAATTGTTTAATTGAATTTAAATTTTTTTTTTTTTCTTTTTTTGGCTAAAACAACAGACAAAATGTCTAAAAGATACCCTATTCCAGACATAACCCTAACCCAGACCTAAAAGCCGAAAAGCCATACCCTATCGGGCGGCACATACCCGTATAGCAAATATAGGGGAGTACACCTCCCGGGGGTTTTGGGGAAAAGAAAAATAGAACATTAGTACAGCCTACACAGAAGCTAATAAATCAGATATTGAAACAAAATTGAAAGGATGAATCCTGTATGCAGGAATTTCTAAAAACAAGTGAAAGTCTGGAAAATTATGAAGTTCATTTTGCACTTTTGATATATGCATATATTAACAACTTATCATTTGCAAAATATCCCAGCAATATATGCATGTGTTAACTTTAGGAAACCTGCATGAACGTCTTTTCATACACCATAGTTTTTGATGACATTACCTTTGGCCTTTCTGTCTGCTTTGGACCAAGGGATGCGTACCTCTACTCTTCGAGGCAGTTTACCAGATTGAACTAAAGAAAAAAAAAGAACATACAAATTCAACTAAAACTATACAATAAAATTTGTCATAATCATGTATGTATATTAAGTGTAGCCATGTACAGCAAAACAAAGTGAACACACTAAGACTTCACTTCACTTCACTAGGAATTAAAGGGAAAAAATGGTATGTATATGCAATTGACATGCACTATTTTCTTGTAACAGAAGACAACATTCACACATATACATATTAAATTTACCTGAAAAATTATTTGGTAAATTTAGATGCTCTATTTTCAAGCGTAAAGGTTCCTCACTTCTCAGAAACAGAGCAAATGAAAATAAGCTGATGGTCCACATCCATAACCCTCTTATGCCCTAGGGAAAAAAATGTTATATTATATCACTTTCATGTGCATTTTAACTTCTGTATGCTGAATTAATATTTTTTTTATGTCAGAAGAAACATATATGTATATACCTCAACTGTTTTAAGACAATAGGTCCTAATCCTTTTCAGCTCTTCCAGGTTAAGAGGAGGGGCCCTTTTTGGTTCATAAGGAACCCTTCCTTTCTTGGTTTCTTTTGTTGTTGGCCTTTTAGCCCTTTTGACCAATTGTTTAATGGTCTCTTTGACAGCTATAATTTAAAAAAAATAAAACTTACTAGATACTTCATTCACTCTTTACAGTGTGGACACACTAACTGGTCCAACCTTAACAAAACTGCAATACAATGATACCAAAACTAGGAACATTTGATTTATTAAAAAGTACCAAAACCGTTTTATATAGCGTCAATTGGCATGGGCTTCCTGTGTACAACTTTTTGTTGCGTGGTTCAAAGGCTTAAGGACATACATGTACATTTTAAGTTATTTTGATGTGTTTTGATTAGAACTAAAAATATATATATATATATATAAAACTATCTGTTTGTTTTTGATAAAATAAAACTGTTTCCCATGATAATTTGTTTACTTGAATATATCTGAAAGGCTTTGTTTTCTATATTACAACCACTAGCAGCAATTATAAACTAGTTCAAGTGAAACTTGGAGATCTGTTGCTTTCGTTTAAAATCGTTGGAGCGTACTTTGTTCAACATGTTTTTTTTTCTCAATTCAAAACGTACTATCTAACCCTGTATCTATATGCAAAAATGTGAAAATATATCCATTGCCTTAAAATATACATTACCAGGAGCATTCATAGGATTGCCACTTGGAATGATCGTTCTCTTGTTGCCGTGTGTTTGAATGGTCTCCTTGTAAGAATCACAGTGACCAAAGACCGGGAACCAATACCTAAAGGCTGCTGTATGGCCTTTAATCACTGGAGGCTTCAAACCACGGCAACTTAGTGAGCCAATTCTTTTGCCCTTAACTTCTCCCAACATTTCTATAATTAATAAAAAAGGCATAAAAGAGATGCATTTTAGCATTATACGTGGTTTACCTATAAGTTAAAACACATTCTGAGTTAACGCAAACTGTGGTGTTTGTTAAAAAGACACACTTTGAGTTGACGCGTACTGTGTGTTTAAAAATATGGGCTATAGTCCATGCTTTGAAACACACAGTTCGCGACAACTCAAAGTATGTCTTTGTAACGAACCACGTAGTTCGCGTCAACTCAAAATGTGTTTTTCGTTTCCACGGAATCACACGTGCACGAAGCGTTAACTCAAATTTTATTATAAAAACAATAAGAAGGATAAATCTGTATTTGTCGTTTCCATTGAACAATTTATAATTACTGTATTTTACTAAAATTTGATTATTAAATAAGTATGGTGGCTATGTTTTGAGGTTGTTATAATATAAAGCCCTCTTTAATAAGACTAGCTTGTCTTTGTCGATTGTACAAAAGAAAACAATATGTCGCTGTTGACCTCATTATCTTTTATTGTAGAGCACTTTATGATACTTATGGTACTTACGCAAATACGTCTGTATTGTTGCTGCAAGAAATGGTCTTTTTTTGGGTCCAAAAAGAACAGCATCATCACCATTTTCACACGCAAACTTTTCGAGAGCCATGAGGCGGCACTCGTAGATTCTTGATGTCTTTTCATCAAGAACCTGGCTACGGTTCTTTGCCGCTAACTTCGCTCCTGCAGCGAGGTTTTTGTTCAAAAGCCCGCTTACGTCTTCGTCCCTGCCACATAAATCTTCGAATCTTTGGTCGTTGGGACTTTTTCCCTTAAAGTTTATACGTTTCGGCATTGTTAAACGAGAAAAAAAACTTTTAATAGCGTGATCTAGAACTCTAGAACGGATAAAATGTCACGTCACACATTTTCACGTGAACTCTCGTCTGATTGGTCAATAATTGTAGGAATTGTCACGCCCCCGTAGGATTCGTACGAGATTACTACGGCAGGATAATCACTCATTACTATGTTTACCATAAGAAGTCCTATTATTGGTAAGATACTGTAGTTCAAGCCTAGTTTTCTTTCGAGCACTGTTTGGTCGCCTGGCAGCTTTCCCAATCCGGCAGACATTGTTGATTCCTTCAAGGTTATCGTGTCAAAACTGTGCTTGGATTCTTCATCTTTTGTGCTCTCCCATCCATTTAAGTGATTATATTTCGTATTTGTCATGTTGTTTGGCAGTCGAGTCACATTTTCAGTACGTTTAGTCAGTAAGCTTATTTGATTCCCATAATTTCCAATAGTATTCCTATAGATTCCTTTGATCCCCGGGCTTGATCAGATGGCGAAACGACCCGTTCCGAAATATACGCTCGAAACCATCTTTTAGTGTGGGTCTATCGTCAACGGCGTGTGTATTTGTATGAAGATCGAGCTTCGGAAATACTTCTCTCGCTTTTCTAGCCATGTTTTGAGCAACGTAGCTTAGTAAGTTAATACATTACGTAATGCTATCAGAGCGCACGTGCTTGCCGATTTGTGATTGGTTAAAAACTCGACATTGACGAAAAAGAACCACGAAACGGACTGCATTTTATACCTCGCTTGCTGACGCAGCGAGTAATTAGCAACGGTTTGATTGTCAGATCGTCAAAAAAACCCAGAAGAATGTTGTTTGTTCTCCGCAGAAAGTCCTGATCCGAGGCAGGATTTCGGCGCCTTTGAAAATTTGACTTTTTGGACAAGTTTTTGATGTATGAAAAGACAAGTAGGTCGCACTTAACCTGGTCATGTGCTGATAGGATTATGACAGATTTTCGCTTATTCAAACAACTTTGTCGGTTCGCCCATGAGAACTTTAATCCCTCACAACAATTCAGCCAACTCAAAACCATTTTTGGAATCTGTGTTATGTCGATTTGTTTACTAACCTGCAAAACAGGCGTTCTTGTGGAATTTTAGAAGATTAGGTTCTGGGCTTCCTGTTTTGAACGAGCGAGCAAAAAAAAAGACAACACAGAAACCCCAAAATCCGATGTTTCCCCAAAACCCTAACACTCGGAAGCCCTACACTAAGAACGGCTGCGAGGGAGACTACCAAAACCCAAAAGAACGCCTGTTCTGCAGGTTATATGTTTACAGTATAAGCAGGGTTTTCCCCACTATCGTTGGTTTTAAATATGTTTGAATACAAACTGCGAAATACCCACTGGGCCCACAGTAATTAACAGCTAACGCTGTTGAGGGTACCGTGTCGTGTTATTATATTTTCTTGTAATGTAATTTGTTTTCTGTTATTGTATTATTAAGGCGAAACTTATAAAATATAAAAATAATGAAAATACCAAGATAAAATAATTATCTGATAACTTGCAGTATATTCCATCTAGATCACGTTTTCGTATTTTCTTACTTTTAATTTCTCTTTTCTAAATAAAGATCCGATCGAAAGAAAGCATGAAAAAATAAATAAAACTAAGAATATCAAAAAGGAATATTATCAATAATTATTTCAAAGATAGCAATCAAGTAAGGAAGAAATAAGAATGTGAGAAAGGACAAATGAAAGAAAAGGTGTAAGTAGCAAGCCAAAATAATGAATAAAACATCCATGAAAGGGATAAATATGGCCTCGACCGGCCATAACCAAACGCAAATGTCCTCCAATCATATCAGATTTTTGTCATCACCAGACATTGTTGTTTTTGTTACGATTTGTTTGTGTTATGATTGTCTTTTTTTCTCCGGGTTATCCAGTTTTCGTCCCTCCTCAAAAATATAATGAGCATGTGAGCCGAGTTTGTGTGCTAAAATAAAACGTAGAGGTAGTGAGTAGGTGTCTCCCCAATTAGTAGGGCACTAAAAACGAGAGTAGATACATTAAAACATTTACTTTCTCCCTTAGTTATTAATTCAACAACGGTGAACATCACGACATCGCTGAAGGCTGGTTGGTCGTACGCTATCAAATCACCTAACTATCCCAACCACTACCCTCCAAACTCGACCTGGACCTGGAGGATCTTGCCACCAGATGCACCTGGATATAAAGTGTATGTCTTGTTTGATAACTTCGAGGTTGAACCTTGTACAGGTTGTAGTTGCGACTACTTAGTAAGCAGCGACAGTGAAAGAGGCCTTTCTTATTATTCAAAAAGATGCTCATTGATGCCGTCTAGTTACATAAAACAGCTGCCACAAGAACAAAGGTTTGTTAATAACCCCCCGCGGGGTTATCAAATACTACTATTATCAAAACATACATTCAAGATAAAGGCTTTTTACATGCTTTTCCTTGAGTAATCATATCCATTTTTGTAATCCTGCAATCTGATTGGCTAAAAAGTGTGCGATTAAAGCATTAATATCACAACTATAAACAATACTCGATTCCGATTGGCTGACGAACTGTGAATTTTTTGTTAATATCGTGCAATTAATTGCACACATCCGGGAACTTTGCTGCTTTCATATTGATTCATTGCCCTGCACTTTTAATTCTCAGAAACTCGTAATGCTTCAAAAATCCCAAAAAAAACTTTTCTCCATCAAAATGGCGTTTTTTTCTCCAATAGTAAAGCCTAGTTTTCACTAGCGACGCAAGCACAAGCGCAAACACAAGCGCAAGCGCAAGAGTCCTTATTTCGTCATGAAAACCGTTTGACGCAGTGATAACGCAAGCGCAAGCGCAAGATCAAAAATGTTCCTTTTTTCTTGCGTTTGCGCTTGTGCTTGCGCGTGGCACTAGTGAATAGTTTGTTTGCGCTTGCGCTTATTTACTTCTCGTTTTCACATGCTTGTGCTTGCACTTGCGTTTGCGCTTGCGTTGCGTCGCTAGTGAAAACCAGGCTTAACATCCAAATGGCTTCTTTGATTCTTTGATGTGATTGGTTAAAAAATGACATTTCTGTCTTGTGATTGACTGTGTTTCAAAATGATGCAATATTTCAAATTATGTTATTAATGATCAAGATGAATATGATTAAGCTGCGTATAGTTTGTTAAAGCATTCCGAATATGCCTGCATGGTGTATGCCCAATGACATAGGCAGTCACAAATGTCACTCAACGCAAACAGCGCAACGTGTCTCCTGTATTGTCTAATAGAACGTTGACTTTACTAGAACAAGACGAGAATTGTTCCACCGAGGAAATACAGACTCGGAACTATGGCTTCAGTTCAAGTCTGATGGCAGTAGTGAGTTCAAAGGATTCCATGGACAAGTCGGAACCAGTGTAAACACAAGAAGTGGTATGTACTTGTTTGTTATCATTTAATTTGATAGTTTAAGGCGGGTTAATTGATTACCTAGACAACACCAAGTCACTCGCCCATGGTGTATAGACTCAAGAGAGAAAATATAAAACTATGCTAAACAATCCAAAAAGACACTCACATAACTCACACATGTCCAGTATTACAACTAGACTCAAGTTATAAAAAAAGTTTACAAGTTGAGTCTATTGGTGAACAACCACAGGGTTCCCAGTGAGGGGATGGGATATAAGATATAATTAACTCCATGTTTGGTAACCCTGTCTTCCTTGTTTGTTGTTCCCAGTCCTTTCAATTAGCCTTTTCCATATCGACCAAGGGACTGGAACCAAGTTTCTCAAAATTGATTTAATTCATAAATAAACCCCTTCACAGGAAATATAAATTATTAGTAAGAATTGAAAGTTGGAACAAGTTTGAGCAAATATCAACGGAATAATGGTATTTTTTTTTTTTTTTCGAAAATACAGAGAATGTATGGTTTGGAAGGAAGTTTTAGAAGGACACCATGCATTTATTTAGTCAAACGTGAAACTTGGTCAATAAGCTTTTATTTGGTTACCCTTCCCATTTTTTCTGGAACCACCAGTCCCTTACTCGATATGAAAAAGGCGAATATAATTCATGTTATGGGTTTCCTGTGTCGTTACCGGATGTAATTTACAATGCTTTTGGGTACCCTGTGTTTGCTTGCTAGGCAGGTCCCTCTTACCAGCTGTACAAGTTGTATACTAGTAGTGAACGCGGTATTCAACTTGTATACTAGTGGTATGGTATGTTATCTCGCTGTCAAAACGATCAAGAAGCATGCAGCAGTCTGTGTTATATCGTTCTCAAAACGATCAAGAAGCCTTACACAATGACTTTAATGCGCCATAATATCACTAGTATCTGCAGATAGTCAATGTTATGTCGTTCTCAAAACGATCAAGAAGCCTTATACAACGAATTCAATGCACCATAATATCACTAGTATCTAGTAGTATCCATATTTCGCCCTAACCAACTGCTAAATATGCTAAAAGATTAGCCATTACGTACTTCATATCATAGTTCGAACAATATGTTGAGAATGCTATGCATTGTATTAAAATACTTTTCGATTTACAAAAAACCTCTTGGATGTTAAAAAATACTTTTCGTGCTTGTACGTGGCCGTAGTTGACCCATGTTCACCGCTGATGAACAGAGATAAGCCTATATTATCTCGTTCTCAAAACGTGCAAGAAATCTTAATATGGTAAATGAGTGTACATCATTTTAGCATAGCTACTTCAATAGATTGTTAGTATTCGATGACATATCGTGTTTTGAAACATCGGTGAATAGGTAAAGGCCCGGCCAACATCAACTTTGTCGAACTAGAATGCACTAAAAAATAAATAATTATTATTTTTACATATTTACTTCTTTATATTTATTACCTATTTTTATTACAATATTACACCACACAACATGCATTTCGGCCTTGGAATGTACTATTCAGAAAGCAACGTTTTTAAAATAGCTGTATCTATTATCAGGTGGTTGCCAAGGATACATGTACGGCACAAGTGGAACCATTTTCAGCCCCAAGTACCCTTCCCAGTACCCAGCCAGTCAATCATGTACGTGGCTCATCAAAGTACCTGATGGTTATAAAGTCCACCTTACATTCACTGCTTTTACTCTGGAAAACACCAAAAACAACCATGATGACTGTATCAACGACTATGTGGAGATACGCGAAGGGGTCTGGAGCCTACTTGGACAAATACTGGGAAGGTTCTGTGGTGACGTCATACCCCCTGCAGTGACGTCGCCCACTAATCAGATGTGGGTGTTTTTTTGCGAGTAACACAAATGTTTCAACTCGCTACAAAGGTTTTAGAGCTGATTATTCAATAGGTAATACTATAATCTTATTTCTAGTGATATATCGTTGCAAGGAGTCATTTGCACCTGGGGGTGGACTTCCTTTGACCAAGTGGTGGGTGTGATTGGCGCTCCTACTAGGAATGAAAGTATTCCCTGTCTGTAACTTTTAGGGTTCTTCTCAAAAGTCAATGACGTAACATGACTCCGTACCTGTAAGGGTCATTTTTACTCTGCTTTGGTACTATAAAAATAAGCTTAGCTGCCAAGAACATCACACAGCACAGTCGAACCTTTTATGGGGTGAAATCAACAAGGCTTTGTTGACAGTTCTCTTAATTTATGCGTACCTTTTAGGAGTCATTTGTGAAATCGACCACCGATCAGCCCTACCACTTGGACAAAGGGAGTCCTTCCCCTCGAAGCTTGAAGCTACTTCTATTCATCAAGCGGCACATTTCTTCTAAACTGTCAAGGGTTTAATGGTGTTGTACATGCATACCTCCAAAAAAAAAAAATCGTCATTATTAGGGTAACATTATTACCGGTTACCCGGTAGTTTTCATAATGGCCCTCAGATAAGAATCCCAACTGGCAAGAAGGCAAACCAGTTGGCTATTTACAAGCATGGTTGAGAGACTGAATTTGACCTAATCGAAATCGCGACAAATACAGTCTCAGCTAGTGGACAGAGCGGGGACTCGAACCCGGCACCACCGGATTGCGAGACCGACGCTCTGCCCACTCGACCATGCTGCCTCAGTAAGCGGATAGGTACGTGGAACGTTTTGCAATGATTGTCGAACGCGGTGTTTCTTGACGTGAAAGTCATTCTAAATATCAACTAATGAGTTGTTTGTCTACCCTGTTAATGGTCTGATTTTCCCTGTTAATCTTTCAGTCTCAGGTTGTTCCAATGTTTTGCCGTACTTGGCTGGCTTGGTCATGGTGCTCTTCTTGCAGTTCTTCGTTTAGACGGTGCGTCTTTCAAATAACCTCTTCTCTCAAATTGTGAATAACATGAACAGTATTTCGTGTCTCCCCGATTTTAACCATTTTTGTTTTTGTTTTAAAAAATATTTCAGATAAAGAAAGTTAGCGACCAAAAGGTTGTGTTGGAAACTGTTAAAATAAGTAGCGTAGCTTTTATATATTCATCACACGTAGGAAAGGACAACACAATACACAACAGCTTACGGTAATTACAGTGGTCCCTGTAGTATGATAGGTGTATTGAGAAATACCTTTATGGGCCCTAGAAAAAGACGTAACAGAAGAAGACATGGCGCTATTGTATATGCATAACCATGCACCTATACTCAAGACACTTCAGTTCGCCCTCCGTCGAGTCTCTGAGCATCGTTGTCAGTCATTTGAATAGTTCCCTTCACAGTTCCCTGCAGCGCCATCTTGAAAGGTAACCGGGCCTTTGCATTGAAGCGAGACGAACGTTGAGCTTGCAATGATAGAGACACGTGAATAATTGTCCCGCAAGGTGTTAAAATCTCTCTATCTTTGCAAGCTCAACGTTCGTCTTGCTTCGATTCAAAGGTCCGGCTACCTTTAAAGATGGCGCAGGGAACTGTGAAGTGGACTATAAGAACACCAGATATTAAAACATATGGATTTTACCTAAAGGCCTAAAAGTTGTTCTGCTTGTTTGGAATAGCAATTAAACTGATACAGCTTCAGTTTACAGTAAATATTTCAATCTGTTTTATACATCGTAGATTTAACACCATTTTAATAAAATAAACAGGATAAAAGTAACCTAAATTTGTAATTGTTAATTTAATTTAATTTGTTTATTACAGTCACACCCCTTTAACCCGGACATCGAAGAGACAACAAACAGTGATATCAACAGACCTTTCCTGAATTCGCTTAGATGGTCACAAAACCAAGGTTCAAAGTCGAGTTGATTCTTATATTTTTCAAGGCCAACCTCGACATGAAACCATTGTTTTGTGGTCATCCAGGCGAATTCGGTAAAGGTCTACTGGGTGTCTTTATCGATGCAGATACAGCTGCTATTTTAAAACGAGTGTCGGAGGGAACCGATGAACGGTTATGGAACGACCGAAAGGAACTGTAGTTGTTTCATATTGATTCTTTATAAATCTTTTGTGTCAGGAAACAAACATATTTTGACAGGATAGCCATTTTAGTTATATAAACTGCTATCAATATGGGTCGTGTAAATATCAGTCAGATTTAGTAAAGAAGAGCTCTTAGTTGATGAAACTGTGCTTATAGCAATCCAGAAAAAACAAACACTCGATGTGGTTAAAATGTTAGTGTATGCGTAACCACTATTCCTCTCGGTCGCGCAATCACCAAACACTCCGACAACCGTTCTTAAAATAGATGTATGTAAAACTGCAATTTTAGCACAAGCTATATATTTGTTATAAACCAGCCACCATGCCCCGTCGAAGAGTGTTCTTTGCTTCTATCAGCGGTAGAGGAGGTAAAACGAGACCAAGCTCGCTATAGATAAAAGAAAAACGTTTCCTGGGTGATATATCCCGTAGTTTCCCGAGGGTGTCCCGTTATATATAGCCTAGATACAATCTACTGAATTCGTTCTAATAATTTGTAATACTCTATAATACAACATGCACAGTTAACTACATTATATCCCTATAGTATAGAACTAAATATGTTAATGACAGAACCTATTTCTAGTTTATCGAGAACTTATATAATATAGGCCATTTATATGATGGCGTAATTTTACTACCAGTACGAGAATGCTTTGCGTGTTTTCTTTATCATCTATATTTTAACCTTCTTGTGTATATTCAACAATAGACTTTTAGTTCACGTCCACCACCTCAGCTTCGATAGTGTGTAATATACTCTATGGTTTTAAAGGTTATAAGCACTTTAAGGAATGTACACATTATCAAACAATTGAAACACTTCAGAATTCCATAGGCTGTAGTCAAACTGTAAAGAATATTGATATTACACGTTATCGAGGCTGAGGTTGTTCGATTCGAATATTGAGGTCTATTGGCACTAATTATTCCACAAAAGAAAGTAGGCAAAGCATGCTGGTCTTGGTAGTATAAGTCGCCATTATGCAAACTGCCCATTGACCCGTTTTGTTTTAGTCAACGCACATTTGCAACGAAGAGTTTGGTATAGTTCTGATTCTTTAACATTTAGTTTTTGTCTTTGAAGATCCTTACACCTAATGGATCCTAATGCTATAATCGACGTTTCTGATTCTCGAAAACCATTTATATCCCAGTTGTACGTGAGAAATCTCTGTATGTCTGATTGCCAGTAAAGTAATTGTTTGGTATAAATACATACACCTACTTGCAATAAGGTTGTCATACAAAAAATATACATTTGTTATAAAGAAAATAGAACATTTGTGATTTAGTACGATAGGGATTGATTAAAAGACAAAAGAAGATCACTCAAGCTGAACTCTCTCTTTTGTCTTTTAATTAATTCCTTTCGCACTAAATCACAAATGTTCTATTTTCTTTGTGACAAATGTTCTATTTTGTATGACAACCTTACTGCAAGTAGATTTATCGTATCAGAAATACCGTATGCAATCTTGAAAACAATGCCATTACCATATATGATTGTAGGTGAGAAGTAACAAAAGACTTTGATTAGCGCGCGAGATTTTTTTCCTTTTTTTAACAGGTTGAGCTTGCAACAGAACAATAGGCATATCTTTGATACGGGATAATTCTCATTGAAAAGCACTGAGCAGTATGCACATGCACAAAGTTTCTTGATTTCAAATCAGTATCCACAAGTCATTGGAGACTTCTATAGAAAACACTTGTTACAAACTGACTTGATGATCTCAAATCCTGAACTGAAACACAGTAAAATGTTTCCATCGATATATCCCAGGCATATAGTAGATTAATTCAACAGTATAGATTTATAAAAGATTGTTTTACACCCATTTACAAAATCCTTATAGAGCTGCTCGATAAAAGTCACCATTAAATAACCAAGTATTTTCTAATCAGAAAAGTCATCATCGTCGTGCCCACTTTCAACGTTAAGGAAGTCAGTACTTTCTGATACCTCCTTGGGCTTGAGCTTGCAATCAAGGCTCAGCGTGACACACTGGAACTCGTCGAAAAACGTCACGCTGAACAACCCGAAGCAGAATGCTGACAGCCACTCCCCTATGTTGCTAAGGACGTGGATGGAGTACCCAGGGTCGTCTGGTTGCCAATGTGCGACGGTGTGCTCGGTTTGCTGTCGGAACATGTCGTAAGCGGCTACCTCCGCGATGAAGAATATTGAACCGAAGACTGTGATGATGCAGGTGAGAATGAGCCGTGCAGCGAATAAGGGGACTGGGTTGACACCTAGAAGACTCATTCTGTATGTCAAGACAGTTTGGAGCCAGCAGAATACAGCACCGAACCCGAACAAGAGAACTGCTCCAGTGTCATGGAAGTACACCATGTTGCTCTCCTGGGCGAGGAAAAAAAACTGATGTTAGAAGATAGGCAGTGATAATTGCTCTAAATGGAAAGCTATTTATATCTGAACTCGTTTGAAAACCAAGTGTTGGTGTATGTTGGTATACTTTTTGGTGTACTGCAAAATAATCATTTTTTCTTGAGATTTGTTTTACCGTGCGAATCAAAAAACCTTGGGCACCCATAAATATTTTAGAAATCGTTTATTGTTCATTTAACAACTCAAAAACAACTCTAACTACAAATAGTTTATCATACTACACATCAGTCAAACTTCTTCGGTGATATAGTTGTTTCTGAGTAGGTCAACGAACAATATACGATTTCTAAAATATTTCTGGATGCCCGTGGTTTTTTTATTCGCACTGTAAAATAAATCTCAAGAAAAAACATTTAGAGAATATACCGACATACACCGACACATAGTTTCCAAATGGGTTTAGATTTACATTTAGAGCAGTGAGCACTCGACTTCTGTACAAGTTTGTATATACACCTATTTCAATTAACGTTGTCCATCTGGAATTGTTGATCTGAGACCGATAGGAATTGTGGGAGCTCGTTAAATTTCAAATACATTGTTTTAATCACACTTGAATGGTGCTGAATTACAGATAACAGTATTTCAGAAGTAAACATTAATATTCAAGTGTGATTATAATAGTGCATTTGCAATTTAACGAGCTCCCACAATTCCTATCGGTCTCAGATCAGCCATTCCAGATGGACAACGTTAATTGAAATAGGTGTATACGATCATTCATTATACAGACACGTTTTTAAAATTGACTGCAGCTTTCATATGACTTCCAAAGCAATATACCGTAGTAATTACTGTTACAAAAAAAAATGTTGGATTATAATAGAAATTGCGGACCTGATCTCATTTGATTTGAACTACACAGAAGCACTTGAACTTCTTTCAGTAAGAAGATATAATATTTGTAGGAACTTTTTTCAACGCATATCCGACAAAAGCAAACTTTCACACCTACTTCCGGAAACAGCAACGAAAAACTATAACCTACGTAAAAAAAGAAAGTATCAAATAAACTATCTTACAGAACGGTACAAGAACAGTTTTATTCCGTTTGCCGTGAGACATTTTAATTGATAAATATACAGACTTTTTATACTATACTATACCATATTATATATTATATTTAAAAGTAGTCATCGAGTCATGTAAAAATGACATAATTCAATTTTATCCTTATAATAATAATTGCAAAGTCATTTAATAAAGTCATTATTATTATTATTATACGAAGTAAACGCACGTACACAGCTACACAGCTCATACGTAAACTGCTCTATCAAAATATAATCAAATCGGAAAATTGTCGGGCTTGTGTCGGTTCAACTTCGTGTTTTGTTCGTGAAGTAATCATACAATTTAGTACAGGTTGGAGAAGAGGGGGTACCGATCACGAATCACGCGCCTTTTTTCGTGATTTCACGGATCACGGAGTAACGTAAAGCGTTTTCACGAATCACAGTTTTAGAACTCGCGATGTAAACTCTGTTGTTTCTAACTAGGTAACGTTTTACGCTTGTCAGACAGATATCGATAATCAATATTTAGTTACTGAACTAGGCTAACAGATATACAAAGAATAACACTGCTAGCAATAAACCTTTAAGTTTACACAACCTTTGATATGAAAAGCTTTCACGTTTTCACGGATTAAATTTTTTGCTTTTCACGAATCACAGGCCAAATTTAGGGTGAATCACGGATCACGGAAAACCTCTTCCCAACCCTGTTAGTACTACGGAAAGATTGTGTTGTCTGCAGTAACTCAAAACATATCAAAACCGTGAAATTCTTTTTAGCTGAGTGGGCGCTAAAAGAAATACACGAAAGTTTTATCTAATTATTTTTTGTGCTTTTAGATCCTGTTTTTATGTTCAGCGTGGGCTTGAGCTCATGGCTTATTTATAAGAACAACTAAGAATGTTGCAAAGAAATCCTTATCGATTATTCGCATCTATATAAGTGCAAAATATTACAACAAATTCGAATTATTTCGTACTGATATTTTCAACATCCAACAAAATGTTATGACAACAAAAAAAAACACTAAAAACTAAAATCGACGATTTTACATACTAGAAAGATTGAATATTTTGTGTTTTCACGGCTCAAATCAGAAAAATCTCAATAATCTGGGAACGCGTCAGCTTTGGAGGAAGAAAGATAAAAACAAAGAATTATCAAAATTATCAATAGTTCGAACAAAACTCTGTGGGAAAAAATAACATGCAGTCCGGCAACTAGTTGTTTGATCAAACAGGAATCTGTCTTTCTGTACTATACAGATGAACAAACACAGGTACCGGTTTTGAATAAATTGTTTTAAATGCATGGTATGTATGCATCTAGGACTGAATCAAAGAAATTGAATGATTATGATGTAGAGTTATTATGAAATAAACGCATACCTCTTGAGAGGGGAAGTTTGCAATAATAGTACCCCCGAATACCGCCACCATTCCAAAACACAAGGCCAGTTTGTTGAATCGCTCTAGAAGAGGATCAGAAGAAATGAATGGTTTACTTATGATCCTAAACTGAAGAAAGCGAAGAAACATGTTCACTGCAAGCATAAGGCAGGAGAAATTGAAAAGCTCCGAGAAGATGTTGGCTTCGGGTACTTGAGCTCCTGTATCGCTTATAGCTGGCACAAGAGGATAGATGTGATCTAGTTTGACTGCTACAGTATAACACAGAGCAAACGTGAAGCATGTGAAAGTACACCAGAATATCGGCAGCCATCCACAGCCAAAAGACCGATCTTTGAACATAATCATCACGAACGCTTTCTACTGTAGCCGAGTTTCATAAGAGATTTAGAGAGTTCATTATTTCTAACGGGATTTCAGTTGAGAAATTCAGTTGAATTCTTTACCGGGATTCCTCTTCGAGACGAAAAAAGATATGCAAATGAGACATCTGCATACAGACAACCGCATGAATAATAATGAAGCAACAGCGAACCTGACTGGTCAAAACCGAAAACCTCGTTTAAAATCTGATGGATAAAATCAGATAGTTTGTTTTATTAACTCCAAACACATCGTATAAAACAAATCAAATTCCGGTCGAAAACAAATGCTTCAAATTGTCTTTTCCCGTGAATTAGAAATGTTTGTGTTGAAATTGTACATGTTTTGTAGGTTTAATCATTGACGTCTTCAAAGACACTAAATAAAGATGTAAATAAGCCAAGCTCGTAAATTATTAATCATTTTAAAATAATTAAATCTCGAGAACTAAACAGATATTACGCCAATCAGGAGCTGGCAGTTCAGTAATGATAATTTGTATTACACGAACTTTACCTAGAATTAAACAAACATTTCTTAAAATTAATATAGTTTAAAACAGATTACTTTGATTTATTGTTTAGTACTAAAAAAGTCTTGAAGCATGATTGTTTAAATGACAAATAGATGCCAAAGGGTTAAATAGTAAAAGAATAATCTACAATAAAAAATATTGACAAAACTATTTCTTCTATGATGTTATAAAGAAAAACAACTTGAAAAAAACCTGAAATTCACCCCCTCCCCTCCTATAACAATGTTAAACGCTGGGTCGGACTGCCTAACCCGAACAATTAACTACGCTAGGGGGAGGGAGGGGAGCTTCAATGGGTGCATAAACATTAAAAATCTGTTTTGAAAATTGTGAACTATTATTGTCCAATGTTATAGCTCTTTAAGAATATAACATAAAATAAAACTCTTAAGAAATAATCAGATGACTGTAAAAACGTGAATTTAAATGTCTGTTACGAGCATGCAGTGAAGTAACATACATGATAATTAAATAATTAGCTTGCTCAGTTCCTTCCTTGTTGGTATGTATTTTAAGGATCAAGTGAAACTTTTTTTTTTTTGAAATCATTTGCCACAAGTATCTAATATAGATTGTTTTCCGATTTTGTTTTCAAGTTCAATTAGTTCAAGTTATTATAAATATTGTACTTTCCATACGTATACTCTTGGTGCGCTAAACTAAAGTCTCTATTTCTTACATTGTAGTCCACTTTTGCCTTATATATTAGAGATCATTTTCAAGAAACAAGACAAAAGAATACCACAAATTAATTTCTCACATTTGTTATGGACACTATGAATTTATCTTGTTTTTATATAGTTTTTCCTAATTTTTATTATAATTGTTTATTTTGCATAACTTTTATCTCATTTTATTATTTGTTTATCTTACATATTATATATTCACATTATATTTTTTATTTCCTGTAAAAGCATTGAGACTTGTGTAAATATGCGTTTTTAAGAAATAAATTATTATTATTATATTATTTAACACAGGAAGCCCAGATTGCTTTCCCCGCATTTATGACAAAATGGAAGCAGCCTCATTCCCAGGCTTTTTTCCCCACTTTGTCCAAGTGGTAGGGGTGGTCGGCGTACCTTTTAGGGTTACAATATTTCCAGTGCATACCTATTAGGGTGCATGCTTTTAGGGTTCTGGCTCAAAAATCAGTTACGTAACATGATTCCGTACCTGTATAAAGGGTCATTTTTACTCTGCTTTGTTGCTAAAAGTAAGCTTGGCTGGCAAGAACATCGCACTGACAGCCGTACCTTTTAGGGGTTGAAATCAGCAAGGCTGTAATTGTTTTATCTGTGCTTACCTTTCAGGGGTCGATCACCCCTTCCACTTGGACAAAGGGGGTTATCCCCCCCCCCCCCCCCCCCGGGATTTTCCCCTTCGCTTGTGGTTAGCCTGACTATCACGCTCAGGCTTGTTGCGCGTGCACCTTACCAACAATCGAGGAAAAAAGCATGCACTTGGAATGAGATTGAAAATGGAAGGAGTAGAATAATAAACAATAATAAATGATAAATTAGTGACGAATGAAAAAAGTGCGTAAGAAATGAATAATTAAATGGAAGAATGTCATGAGTAAGTAACTAAGTGAATGAATGTCGGAATAGATGAACACAAAAATATATCACAAGTGAATAAACAAACCAATCAATACGATTGACTGCATCTACCGTAGGTTCGGTTATCATAACTCTATTTACTGGGAATGTGTGATTTATATCGAGAATCCACAGAGTGCTATAATCATTAGTTATGACTTTTCCTAACCACCTCAAACTACTAAATGTGTTTCACTGTGTAGGTAGCTTAGATCATAAAGGAAGGCTATTGCAGGAGGGTGGCCATCCAAGGGGAAACGCGTGACGCGTGATTTAGGCTAAAATAAGTGCGTGATTCGTGAAAATAACGAACGATTTAGTTGTTATATGTGAATACTATGTTGATCGTGTGTGAATATCATAAATATCGATACATGAAACGTGATGACGACCCCCACCCTCTTGGGGTAATTATATTGCAGAGGATAAAAAGTTACAACTGATAGTAACATGATAATGGTCAATATATTATGTACCTAAAATACTTCATGGTACTGGAGGGGGTCCAGTTGAATGGGTTCTAATCGGAGTAGTTCTAGTTTCCAATCCATTATAAAACCATCTGAAATGTGTTCGCATTACGATGTATCTTAGGTCATAACTAGTCCAGTGGTCGAGTCAGGGGTGGCCGGGTGGTCGATAGTCCTGAATGAGTGTTGGTAGAGGACTGTATCTATAAATAGAAACTAGCGACTAAACTAGTATAGGCTGCGTCGTTGCGTCCAAGGGCTAAAGCTCTAAACGTCAGTAAAGTTAACATTTTTTACGGTGTTACAAATTACATTCTATTACTTAATAGTTATAATGATTAGTTGTGACCTTTTAAAACCACCTCGTAAACGATTTCTCAATGTGGGGTATTAGTTCATAGCTGGGGTCAAAAATGACCCTCCCACGTACCATCAAATCATAGTTATTACCTATGATCAAATAGAACACCGAACATGATAATATGCACAGCCAACTAGGCTGTTGAAGGGCAATAAAAACATAATAACTAAGCATATCGCTCGTTTGAACCCCTAGATCTCTCTCCTTGATATTAGGGCTCGTTCCCTCTGTCCTACTCACCCGTTGAAGGGCAAACGGATATGTTCAACATTAGTTACTACGTCCTGTCAATCAAAACACAGACAATAGAGCTAACCAATCAATAAGTGTTGAACATAAATTGAAAAGGCTCTGAATAAACATAACACAGATCCCTCGATTAGTCGTGACGAGTTCTCTAAAGTATTGAATAGCGCCATACACGTCAAGAGACTAGTATTGCTAATGCTGGATTTAAAGAGAA
This sequence comes from Metridium senile, assembly GCA_949775045.1. Taxonomy (NCBI): domain Eukaryota; kingdom Metazoa; phylum Cnidaria; class Anthozoa; order Actiniaria; family Metridiidae; genus Metridium; species Metridium senile. The sequence goes on from OX459095.1 coordinate 62,860,565, forward strand.
TTGATTTAGAACGGTGAAGACGACGACCTACGCTCTATGTCAAATTGCTGAGGCACCGTTCGCGTTGGAGCACTGTGAAATACATGACACCATATCCGCATGATGACCGGTATAGCAATGAAGGCGACGTAGAGCTAGTCCAAATAAGAAAGCAAGTTTCCTACGGCTCTACTGAAAGCCATAAGGGATTCCACTGAACTCTCGTTTATAAGTTATTCTGAACGCCGGAGGTAAGAATACTAATCAATCAAAAACTTATTGCTATGCACGTTGAAATTTTTCCTGATATTCAAAGATTATATGACATTGAGTGATCGATAATTGCAGTTTTACTCGTTATTTCGCATGGTAATTGTAGGTATTACAGCCTCACTGCAAGCAATAAGAATGTTTATCTACTCGAAACAATACGAATACTCGTCATGTTTAGAATATCATTCAGTTAAACACAACACACGTGATCGACCGTCAATTACTCAATCGTGAAACAAACTACTAAACTCTGACGAAAACTGCTTCAAAACTCTCTAAAATAATTATTAAAAACTTCCCCCAATTGAGAAATTCTCGTGGGTCCTCTTTAGATGTGAAATGGCTATCGTATAGTGTCATAGTTTACTGGTTATGATGATGGGGGTTAAGGACACGGTTATCGCTAGTGTTTAGCTGCTATTATGACGGTTAACCTTTGAAAAGCCCTTCACAATACCTTTAGAAAGTATTCTATAAATCAGTACTAACACTTTATACATCAATGAAAATCGAGGAATAGTTAATGAGTTAATTATTGTTAATATGGTGTAACCGGGATTTAATTTTTAATTATGGCCTGTATGGAAATTTTACCTATAAAATATTACAGTGCGAATCAAAAAACCGTGGGCACCAAGAAATATTTTAGAAATCGTTTATTGCTCGTTGAACAACTCACAAACAACTCTAACTACAAAAGGTTTATCATACTACACATCAGTCAAACTTCTTGCGGTGATATAGTTGTTTATGAGTTGTTCAACAAACAATAAACGATTTCTAAAATATTTCTTAATATTTCTCGTTGAATAACTAACAAAGAACTCTAACCACAAAAAGGTTTATCATACTACACATCAGTCAAACTTCTTGCGGTGATATAGTTGTTTCTGGGTTGTTCAACGAACAATAAACGATTTCTAAAATATTTCTGGGTGCCCACGGTTTTTTTATTCACACTGTAAACTATCATATCCGCAACTGATTGATCTTGTTCGCAATTTGCTGTAAGTCGGCATTATAATGCTTCTTGGAATTAAGAGTGAAAGTTTGCCATCTTACATAGAACCCTGGTTAACTCTACCATGAATAATTCTGGACAAGCAAACTGATACACCCTGCCCGAGCTTCATGGGATATAAAGGTAAACCTTTGAGACCCAGCCTGGATATTGATATCTTCACCACCGACACACATTGAATCCGTGAAAAGAAACCGTCATAAATAATTATCGTGGATTTTCTTTTACATTTTCATAGAAAATTCTGAATACGTTATGCCCCATCCTCGGAAATCCGGGGGTAAATTTACCCAAAGATGGTTAATATACTCTCGCGTCAAACTGCAATCTACGGCATATACTTGTTGACTTTTCGGACGTTTTAAAACTGCCTTAGTACAATTTAGTAGAAGTGAGAAAAGAAACTTTTTCAGTTAAATTTGACTGAGGATTGACGTCCAAAACGTCAGTATATCAGTGTAAACCTATTTCAAACGATGTATGGATAAATCCAACAACAGCCATGCATTAGCCTCGATATGACGGGCGTCCAAGAATATAACAAATCATTATAGTCATACTAACACACGTGAGAGAAAGCAGCCAACTTCATGCATTCCTTACATTACAGGGTATACTAAATACAATAAGCAATTATTGGATGAGGTTGAGTATGATATCGTAAATTATCAAGACCGAGGTCTGTGTTATCTGCCGAAGCCTCCTGGCTGAGGCAGATAATACTGACTCGAGGTCTTGATAATTTACGATATCATGCGAAAACCGAATTCAATAATTGTTTTATTATACATTTTTTAAAGTAAAAGTACAATTATAATCAGGTAAAAGAGACAATAACAAGCAAATCTCGCTGCCATTTTCACATCAACTCCCTGAGAACGGAGAGAGCCTGGGAACTTGACAGTGATAACTACAGTGATAACTATCACTGTCAAGTTCACATGCTATTCAGATTTAGCCGTGTGCTCTCAGCCAATCAGATTCAATGTAGTTAGTAAAATGTATAATAATAGAATATATCACATGCTATCGTATTGTGACTATAAGACACTCCTATCGTCTACGATGCTATTGTTAAAGCTCATGTTTATAAGTTTCCCCGATGTGATATGGTAAATAACCCGAACAAAAGAATTGAATCTCTAGTTACTTTTGCATTGATGTTTAGCATTGTCAACCGGTAAAGATGACGATATTCTTAAAGTATGCTCGCCCTTTCTCCTTCTTTAACTCTTTTAGTCTTTATGTTATCTATAAATTAGATTTATCTATATAATTTTGTAAACTTTATCTATAAACGTGATCTATAAATTAGATATTTACCTACATAATTTTGTTAATATTGAAGGAGATAAATCAATAAAAAATAAAAAAAGAGTGCATTTGAAAACTATAGATAAATATGTTAGTTTTTTTAAGTTTCAATGTATTTTTTTGGCACACAACTCTGCTCACATGCTCATTTTTTTTTTTACAAATGCCATAAAATATCCTCGCAGATGACTGAAAAAATTATAGAATAGGTCTTGGCCATAATTCCTTTCTGTCGGAGTACACTCGTTCAATATTGTAACCCTTCTAAAATAGCTGTATGTGTGTAAGTATACTAGTTTACTCACTAAGTAGTAGGTACCATACTGCACTGAGGTCTGTAAACGCGACCTTTTAAAAATCATTATTTTAAGTGTTTAATGAAATATATGAACTTTTTGGAATCTAGATAAAAACATATAATTAAGGGACGGACCATTAGAAACGTTGTAATGTAAAAGTTTGATGGGGTGGCGGAGTGGGTGCATGGGTTAAATCCATACCCCCCCCCCCCCTCCCCCCTCCGTCAAATATCGAAAGGTCCGTCCCTAATTGCATGGCTGAAACCAACTACCAATAACGTAACAATTTTTTTCAATTTTTACAAGGTGTGGAAATTTGCGACTTACTAATTAAGTGTTTCGTAAATCTAGATTTGTATCATTTGCCATGCTGAAACTATACACAGAATACTTTAAAGTACGATAACAAATGTCTAAGAGGCATTTTTGAGTTCAAAATTACCCCCATAACTTTCGATTTTTTGCATCCAAAGCAAATGCAGTTTACTTCAAAACAATATACGTGTTTTTAGTCCGTTTTTGTTGTCATTGCTTGAAGATATTTTCCTTCAAAAATCGTGCCTCATTACTACAAACAGCGCTCATTAGATCAGATCTTGTTCGAAACCATCCGTTGTTTTTCTCAAAATCATTTCTTCACTTCCTGATAACAATGAAGGTTTAGTATTTTTTTTCAGTAATCAGTAATTTTCCTGCCGGCTTGAAAATGCTTACACAAAATTTATTGAACTACAGTGGAACCCCGTTAATCCGGCCACCGAAGGGACAGCCCAAAGTGGCCGTATTAACGGGTTGGCCGTATAAAGCGGGTAAATTTTATAGAAAAAAATTGGCCGCAATAACGGGGTGGCCGTATTAAGCGGGTGGCCGTAAGGCGGGGTTCCACTGTATATAGTAGGATGTTGTTTTTTCCGACTTACGCGCTTGTCCGATCTGATCTTAGATAGAAATATACAGCTATTTCAATAAACGTTGAATACTGAATAGTGCATTCCAAGACCAAAGGGCATTGTGGGTCTTATTAATCACAATATACAGCTATTTCAATAAACGTTGAATACTAAATAGTGCATTCCAAGACCAAAGGGCATTGTGGGTCTTATTGATCACCATATACAGCTATTTCAAAAAACGTTGAATACTGAATAGTGCATTCGAAGACCAAAGGGCATTGTGGGTCTCAATATACAGCTATTTCAAAAAACGTTGAATAGTGCATTCCAATACCACAGGGCATTGTGGGTCTCATTGATTCGTAATAAATAACACATATACAGCGATATACAGCGATATTTACTCCCCATAACTAGCTCGTTTATTGTTTTGAATTGAATGCAACAATTGTAAAATAACTCATTACCTTTTTTTTACTTTAAACAATATTAAAATGACCCAAAATGCATTTCGGTCTGGCAATGCAGTATTCAGTATCGGCTACGTTTTTTGAAACATGTATTCAGCTATGTCAAAACACGTAAAATACTGAATACTGCATACTGAATAGTGCATTGCAAGACCGAAATGCGTTTTGTATCATGTAATCTTGTTTAATGTAAAACATCTAATTATTAGTTATTTTATTCTTAGTGCTGATTCCATTCAACACAATATACGAGCTACTTATAAGGAGTAAATAACGAGGTTTATTAATTTTTTCATCTCAAATTCATGAGACCCACAATTCCCTTTGGTCTTGGAATGCAGTATTCAGTATTCAACGTTTTTTGAAAAATAGCTGTACTGTATATATATATATATATATATATATATCACAATTTGCTCACAAGAAACACGAAGTAAATAATGTAATTAGTGATAAATACTGGGGGAATGAAAAAAAATAATATCAGCTTTCAAATAAATTATGATTCGCCACTTTTTTTTCCCGAATGCTTCTGCCTAATTTCTTAAAATATTTTCAGATAATATCAGATCTTTCTAATAAAACACATGTAATGAATGATAATTTTCCACTAGCTTTCTAAACTTCAAAAAACCTTTTTTTATCAATTTTTGTTTCGCCTGCACGCGGCTTTCGACAAAATCTTCCTGTTCAATTCACGTCATTTTGCGTCAAATCATTGTTTAACTATAAAACTACTGTTTTCTTTAATTTTGGCTTGAGGAGATATGCTTGCACTTAAATTCTTAAAATAGAGCTCTTTAGATTTTTCCAACGATCAGATCAGATTTTCTCGTACAACTTCCTCTCTTGTTTTTCGCCCTTTTTGTGATGAGAATGTTTGTCGACATTTTTTTTGAATATAACGGGATTATGAGAGAAATCTTCTAAAATAGCTTCCGTTATTTTTCTCAAACATTACTTAACTTCCCACTATAAAGCATTTAAACATTAGAGGTTTAAGTCTTTAATCGATTGATAAATATACTTTTAACATCTGACTGTCATTTATTTTATCCATTACTATATCGAAATCTTAGGAACCATCCACAAAACACGACAGGTGCATTTTCATTGAAACCCTCCACGGCGACTCGGCTTCCTATATTATTGACTGTAGGTGTTGAAATATTGATTACGGATACTGTGTGGTTGCAACCACTATATTCACGCAAAGACAATATTTGGCCTGTTGTGGAAAACAATTACTATTTGGACTGCTATTACCAAACATGGTTTTATTGCTGTTCATTCAAGCAACGCATGATAGGAGCTAACTCGAGCTGTAACTTCAAGGGTCAAATTAAGTAAGGAATTACACCGTCGTTGAAGACTTGGCTTTATAATGAAGGAGAAGAAGAGTAAAGAAAGCGTTGGTTGCTTGCCGTTTAAAGCTAATATGTCGTTTGAGCCGCCATTGAAAAGATCACGAAGGCGATATCTTATGAAGCAACGAATGAAGGAATGGGAAGGAGCGAAACTTTTGACTATGGTAAGAATAGGAATGTTTAATCTAACACAAACTTTACAAGGAAATAAATACTTTAAAGAGTCAAATCTACGCATTCAAAACTTACAGCAATATACCATGAAATATTCAACCTTTTTGAGTGGAATATTTCACTTTTTTGTCAGCGTTTGTTGATCTAACAGTTTATAGTCTAAATTACTTCAATAACCACAAATCAAAGCAAATAGTAATAACTGTAATTTTTGCTCGGTTATTAGCAAAAATTCGTCGAATGCGAAATAAAAATTTTGTCATGGTCTAAATTTATCCCGTTTATGCGGAAGAATGGATTTTAGATTAATGTTATTTTATCTGGTTTTCAGTAGAAGCACATAAGGAAAATATATTGAAAATACAAAAAAAAATTGTTTTCTTAGCAACGTAAAGAATTGAAAGGCTCTATTTATCACATGTAGAAATTTAAATTACTAGGATATTTTATATGAAAAAATAAGTAAAAGATTTAACATTTCTATTTTTCAAACTTCAAAAATGGTCTGAAAGTTTTTCTACGCATTAATAATTTCAAAACATTGCAATGGTATGCCTACAAATGGCATATAAGAAAACATAATTCTTACCCTACAAAGAATTCATTACTTAGTAGGATATAACGAATTATTTTCCATCTTAAAAACGCAGAAAAGTCGAGCGAATTAAAGATTGTGCAGTTATGATGATCTCATGCAAAATTGTTATTATATGGATACTTATAGCGATGAAATACAAAAAAATATTTTTCGAACTATTTTGACTAATTCAGTATTTCTTAGTACTGTCGAAATAACGAATTATTCTAACTTAAATTTTACCGAAAGATGTTTTAGTTTTCATTTTTGAAAAAAGAAAGTATTCGTTTAATTTTCTTTTTGCGTGATTTCACATTATCGCCTACTTTATTATTCAAAATATGTTGTCAATCAATTTTGATTCTGTAATTTCAAAAACTCGTAAGATAATTGCAGACAATTAAAGCATAAATGAAATAAATTGAAGACTAATTTTAAGGAGTTAATTATTGTGGCTGGAATGTTATTTCTTACCAATACATATTGATGAAGCTGTTAAGAAGTCAATTGAATGTTGTTAGGGACGACTGAGTAGATCACTGAATTTTTCATTGCTCAGTCTTAGCATCAATTGTAGGTAAATTAGTCAAAGAGTAGCGATAAAACCCGTAATATATTTGTTTCTTGATGTTTAAATTCCTGTTTCATGCCTCACTACGGGCTGTACTAAATATAGAAAACAATATATCACATGCTATCAAGGTTTGGCAGTAGCAATGAAGAATCAGTTGATTCTGGAGTTTTCCTTTTATAAGTAACGTATACAGTATAGATAAACACGATTTTTAAAAGGTACAAATGATAATAATAGTAATAATAATAATACAAATGGTCTTTATGATAATAACAACAGTAATAACAATAATGATAACAATGATAATAATCACAATAATGTCAAACATGCTACTATAAATATTTCTTATGAATATACATTTTTCTAATAAAACTAACAACAGTGATAATTATAATAATAATAATAATACTGGATACTAGCCAATCGGATTTTAAAATTCGCTAGTGATTACAAAATAGATGTGAAAAAAGTGATAATAAAAAACCATTATTGGACGAGGTTTTTTGTGATAACCAGAATAATCAAGGTCGAAGCAAGTGTAAACAGCCGAGGCTAATTTTCGAGCCAATTATTTTTCCGTAGGTTGTCTAATTGTGAAAATAGACTGCAAACTCTTGGCCAATCTGATTCTAAAATGTAATGAATGAATGTATGTAAAATAATAGCTCGCTACGTCAGTAAAGTTAAGGTATCATGAGACAAAATGTTTGAAGAAAATGGACATATTCTCGAAAAAAGCATGAAGTGATTATTCAATGTCTTGTCTGGTTTTGCTTTTTACGGTGTTACAAATTTCAATATATTACCTATTGTTTATAATAATATTAATTATAATTAAAACTTATCTCAATGCGATAGGAGGACAGTTCATTTCTTTATATAGCTACTAGCTCGAGTGTTTTCTATTCTCAGACTATTTGACAGACTCTATGACCAATATAGGTATGAATCCAAGTAATACACGTCCACAAAAGATTGATTAGACATTCATCCTACCGCGTGAATATGTTAGAAATAGCTTCGATTTTATGAATTTTAGAATTAAATTTGTAGAACATTAAATTTGCTATCATTAATTATTATTCTAACATTATTTCTTAAATTTAAAATTAGTTTTAATTTATTTAAGTTTGCTTTCACGACCATCAGTATTTTTTATCATCATCGTTATTATAACTATTATGATAAATTATCATCATTAATGTCTATTACCGTCATCATTATCATTGTTATTATCATCATCATTATAATAATTGTAGTATTATAATCGTTATTATAACTATTATGATAAATTATCATCATTAATATCTATTACCGTCATCATTATCATCCTTATTATCATCATCATTATCATCGTTATTATCATCATCATTATCATCATCGTTATTATTATCATCATTATCATCATCATTATTATCATCATTATCACAATCATTATTATAATTGTAGTATTATCATCATTAGTTATCATCATCGTTATTATTATCATCATTATCATCGTTATTTTTATCATCATTATCATCGTTATTATTATCATCATCATCGTTATTATCATCATCGTTATTATTATCATTATCATCGTTATTTTTATCATCATTATCATCGTTATTATTATCATCATCATCGTTATTATCATCATTATCATCATCGTTATTATTATCATCATTATCATCGTTATTATTATCATTATCATCGTTATTAGCATCATTATTATCATCATCGTTATTATTATCGTTATTATTATTATCATCGTTATCATTATTAGTTAGAGCGGTTTTCGTACGAGTGGGAAACTGACCGTACCGTACCGTAGTCGTACCATCACTATTCAAGTTTCTATTCTAGTTTTTATTCAATTTACATATCAGTTTCACTACAGTATCGTTAGTATTATTTATATCAGTATTATTGGCAACCATATACTTATTTATTTATTTATAATAAGTCCCTTTCAAAGTTCGTTCTCCAATGGTCAAACAATAAGGCGAGAAATACAATGACAACAATAACAATCATAAAATTTGAATAATCAACAAAATGTTAAATAGTAAAAGTGCTAAAGCAAAGCAAAGCTATAGTGATTTACTTGGTGCTTTACACAAGACGTTATTCTATGTAATTACTTCCAACTCGGTATAATTTCGTTTTTGAATATATATCACGTGAATGGCATATCGACCGTTGATTGGCTACCACCCCACCAATCAGGCAAAAGGACTCATTTCATACTAACACCTTGATTCCTTTCTAACTTTACCTTAAAACTTCACCATGTGGTGTCGAGTGTTGTTACTTTAGTGTAATACATAGTTGACGTCATCAGCCATTAAGAACAAATGTTGCTTCCTATATTGTAACTTGAAATAGAATAGAACAATAACGTATATTGAACAATAGGTAACTCTTAAAATCAATTTTAATATACATATATGAAGTAATTTTTAATATCAGTTTTTATATACATAGAAAAATAGATAACTTAAATTTAAATTTATATACATAGAACTATAGATAACTTTTAATTTCAATTTACATACATCGAATACATATAACTTTTAATATAAATTCATATTCATAAACAATAGATTACTTTAAATATCATTCTTTCAATTAATTATTGTAAAGCGCCATTGAGCTTCCGGAAATGGCGCTATAAAAATGCTTATTTATTATTATTATTTATTATTATATTCAGACTTTGACTAAATGGACCCTACTTGTTTTGTACAAACATGACTCAATTACCGTTGTTAAAAAACATCTTGACCACCATAAAGACGTCTATTATGACGTCATTGTCTCAGTTGTACTCTAATAGCACATGCACGGATTGACCAATAGACCACTTTTATAAATACCATAATATGTACTGGAAAATGATTTTTCAAGTAAACAGATATTTTAATATTTTAGCACTGTCGTATGAAAGAACTACCTGAAATAGGCATGTTTGGAAGTTTTTGATGCTCTGGCTAAAATACCAAAGAAGTTATGCACAATGAAAAATGTAGAGATTTGTATGTAATTTTCTGCCGAGGCCTTTGATGCCTCGATTTGATGTTTTTCTGATTTTTCAAACTCTGATAGCTTCTTGCAAATTTAATCGTTTTTTTTCTCAAACTTTCACAAGTTATTGTTATGGTGAATGTCTATCATATGATAGCTTTCGTTTTCCTAAAACATCAATTTAAAAATTATGATAATTAGTGGCGGCCATTTATGAAAGTCGTCTATCAGTGCGTGGTTTAAGACTGACCATAGTAAAGCTACGTGGGGTAGCCATTGTGGTATATGAAATGTTTACATTGGATAATCACTACAAATAGTTCTAATTCGATTTGATCGAGTGTGTGTGACTTGGCAAACATGCTGGATGTCATGGGACATTTTTTTGTTAACTTTGATCGGTTGTACAAGGCTTGACAAACATGCTGAATGTCACGGGACATTTTTTGCTAGCTTTACTCGTAACCTGCTCCACAGACATCTCTCCATGGGAGTCTGGGTACCAAGAAACAAAACAAAGGGAACCCAATAGAGGAAAAGGGGTTGCCTGCGGTTGAGGCTCAGTTGCGTCTCAATTCAAAATATTCTATTCGAAGATGGAGTGTAGAACAAGTGAACTGCTTCGGTTTTTTAACTAATTGAAGCAAAGGGGTATCTATATTGACAGAAAGTGTGCAACACTCAGTCATGCTCTATACGAAATTAGCACTTAGCACTTGCATATTTTCCTCAGTTTCCCGCCATTACATACTTGTTTAGTCACGTGACTAACATATCTTTTAACCCATAGCATAAGGGGGTATCTACGTCTGTACATTGACAGAAAGTATGCAACACTTACTCAAAACATCTATACGAAACTATTTTGGCAATTGTACTACTTGTATGTTTAACTCAGTTGTTTAGTCATGTGACTAACATATCTTTTCATCCATAGCGTATGGAAGTATCTACATTGACAGAAAATGCAACACTTACTAAAAACATATATACGAAATTATAGTACTTGTACTGCTTACATAGAGCAAATGCAGTTAAACCATGAAATACAATCTAAGAATATACTAACAAATAGTGGCTATTTTGTCACTTAATCACTCAACCAGAACATCTTGAGACAAAAGTAGTAATACACAAGAAACCTCATTATATCCTTTGTTTTATTATTTATTCTGGGTGAATAGTAGCAACAATTAGTCACTAAATAGTGACTATTTGTTACAATTTACTTGATATTATTTCATGGTTTAACTACATTTGCTCTATTTAACTCAGTTGTTTAGTCACGTGACTAACAGACCGTTTCACCCACAGCGTATGGAGGCATCCACATTGACGGAGAGCGTATCATCGCCAAATATAATCCTTGGAAGACGATCGTCAAGCCATCAGCGACCGCACCGTATTGCAGTGATACCACCTTCAATCAACTCTGACAAAGATGGAGACATGATAAGGCCCTCGATGTTTCGCAGTGAAGGAAACCTAAAAAAGGTGAGACGCGACTAGAAACTATAAAGTGGGAAATTGAAACAATGGGAATGAAATGGGAAATGAGAATGAATTGGCAAAAGCGGACATTACATTGTGAATAAGGAAGTAGATAGTGTGTATAAGAGAATGAAAATGAAATGGGAACGAGAAACTTGGAATAAATAATACTTTATTTATAATGCGCGCATGAAATTGTCTATTATTCACGATAAAATATTGAGGATTTCCTTTACGCTCTAAAGCTTAGTGGTATCTGACGTTTCGTAATTAACTGTCCATAACTAGTCTGCTAGATAGAGGTATTTCTCGTTTCAGAATGTCTAAATGAACACCCCAATATGCGCACAAAAACCCGTTCAACTGGATTATTTGATTAACGATAATATCATAATAAAAGCTCATTTTACTGGCTTATCGGGAATTGGCATCTTTGTGGAAATGGGCACAAATACTGTCTTTGTGAAAAATTAAGATTAATTGTTTGACAGTATCGCCATCTAATGGACATTTTACCATTACTTACGTACCTATTAAAAGCCTTATTGAATGAACGAATTAAAACTAACTAGTATATTAAAATAAATGAATGAATACGTGAATGAATGGATGGATAGATGCATGATAGCATGAGTGAACGAATGGATTATGAAATAAGTGAATGGATGGATGGATGGATGGATGGATGGATGGATGGATCGATGGATGGATGGATGGATGGATGGATGGATGGATGGAGGAACGTGTGTAATGAATGGAATCATGATAGGATGGATGAATGGTACGTGAAATGAATGGAAAGATAGTAAATGGATCAGTGAATAAATGGATGGATAGATGAATGAATGCTTGAATAATACTGAAATTGATGAATGAATGAATAAATACCGTTCTAGAAGAGGAAGTTTGCCTTTCTCAAAAAATGGATAGATAGACTGAATAAACGAATACATGCCGAACGAATCAATAAACGAATGAATGAATCAATAAACGAATGAATGGATGAATAAAAAGAAGTTTAATAATCGACTAAGATATATATTTTGCTACATTATCTCAGATTTACGCACGCCGATGGTTATTTCCAAGAGCTAGACTCTTTGATATTTAATTCTCCTGTTCTTTCTCAATAGATATTAAACATTTTAGCGTGAAATAGTTGTGTAATCAACCAACATCTTGTTTACATTAGACCGGTAACATCTTGTTGATAGTTCCATTTAGGTTTATGTATTTTTGTTGATGGCTAATTTCAAACTCATCACATCATGTTTAGTGGTCAATAAGACCTAACAGCATCCAGCTGATCGACCATGTTTTTATCATTAACCCTAATGCTGCTAGTTTATTATAAACTGTTTACAAGACGCCAAGACCACCTTCGTGTAATGCAGAGACCACCTTACTGTGGTTTTAAGGCTATTTATAGAGGAGGAAGTATTAGGATTATGTGGAATAGAAAAACAATTCGTTTTCATAATTAAATTAGGGTGAAAAGTAAACGAGAAAAATGTGTTCTTTAAGACTATTTATAGGATTCGTTTTCATTATAAATTAAGGCGAAAAATATACGAATGTGTTCTTAAATTGACAATTACGAAAAACATTTAACTGAAATTATGTTTAGATGATTAGTTTTTAAGGTAAAATATACGAAAAAACATATTTGTTCCTTTATCGACCATAACGGCCTGGATTAAAACTATTTATGGATGATTCGTTAAAAAGTAAAATATGTGTTCTTTGCTGTAATCGGCATTAAAAAATTCATGAATAATTAATGAGACATTTTCAAAAGAAATCATGACCATGACGAGTGTTGTAAATCTGATACAACACTAGTGTTGTATATCCTGATTTGCATAAGTTTTAACTGGTAATTTTACGGCAAAATGTATTTTAATCTTGAAAATTTTGGTTAAATATGAAAGAGCTAACCTAGACATTTTTTAAGTAGTTTACAACATTCGCGTCCGTGTTGTATCGGCGATACAATCGCGCGCCTTCGGCTTGCGATTGTATCTGCCGATACAACACGGCCGCTCATGTTGTAAACACTACTTAAAAAATTCATGAATAATTAATGAGACATTTTCAAAAGAAACCATGACCATGACGAGTGTTGTAAATCTGATACAACACTAGTGTTGTATATCCTGATTTGCATAAGTTTTAACTGGTAATTTTACGGCAAAATTTTTTTTAATCTTGAAAATTTTGCTCAAATATGAAAGAGCTTACCTAGACATTTTTTAAGTAGTTTACAACATTCGCGTCCGTGTTGTATCTGCCGATACAACACGGTCGCTCATGTTGTAAACACTACATAACTAATGAGAGTATTGATAGTATGTAGGATGGAAGAATCAGCGGTTTTAATAAAGATGAATAATGAAATAACAAGAAATAATAATAGGTAATATAATGAATTCTGTAACACCGTTTATATCAAACACCGATGCAGCCTATAGTTTACTTGCTAGTTTCTATTTCTATTTTTTACGGTGTTAGGAATTTCATTCTATTACCTATCATTTCTATCAAACACCGACGTAGCCTATACTAGTTTACTCGCTAGTTTCTATTTCTATTTTTTACGGTGTTACAAATTTCATTATATTACCTATCGTTTCTATCAAACACCGACGTAGCCTATACTAGTTTACTCGTTAGTTTCCATTTATATAAATGAAATAATAACAATGTTTATCCTGATGATGGGCCAGTACCGTGGTTATAAAAAATACAGGTTGACGAAACGTGTCTTTTAAAATAAATGAAAACGGAGTATAACTCATTTTGTCTGAAATGCATGGATGTCTGTGAGAAAACGTTCATGCGAGAATATAGCCTGGGAAAACAGACCGTCCCCCCGCGAAACGAAGAGAAGCGAAAGAACGCATTTCTCACGGAGATTAAAACAATGTGGTTGAGTTTGTTGGTTGGATCCAGTTTGTCTACGAAGAAGGTGATAATCGCACAACAAATGTCCGACAACCAACTAAAATGCCCGGTATGTTACTCTCAACATACCACCAGATTATTGACAATGGAACCACGTGATAGGGGATTATTTCCACTGTACAAGTGTGAGTTTGTGTGTATAATATTGAGGGCTTTCACGGCAGCCATGTTTGTGGTCAAAGCAATGGAGCTTTTCTCTCAAGGCAACTGACATATTTTGTCATTCAAAAACATTTTTTTGTACTAAACCACAAACATTGCTATGAAATACTCGAGTTTCGAGTTCTTCATTGCACAGCCTTAGCCTCGATAGAGTGTGATATATTATTCTTTTGTACGTAATACAGTCCGTGGTAAGGAAGGGAATGCAAGCTTCAACAAACAATAGAAATACCTAGGGTGTTATTGCTGTTCTTTGATTAATTAGACCCCGGCTACACGTATCCGGATACTTTTGAAACCGCATACTTTTTGATGCGAATCGGCCTATCGTTCACACGAATCCAGTGAATCGGGTCACCGAAACCGCATACTTTTGAATAGGAAACGATCAACAGGATTCGTGTGGACGCAAATATTTCTATGCGGTTTCAGCCGGATCGGATTCGTGTAGAAGAGGCCTTAGCAAACAATTGAGGCTTACTTGTTTGCTAATTAATCAAAGAACAGTAATAACTCCTTAGGTATTTCTATTGTTTGTTGATGCTTGCATTCCCTTCCTTACCACGGACTGTATTACATACAAAAGAATATATCACACGCTATCGAGGCTAAGGCTGTGCAATGAAGAACTCGAAACTGGAGTATTCCTCGATTGTTGGAGGGAGGGGGATTCCTCTCCCCCTCCCCCTAAAGGCCTACAACGCAGTCTGATTAATCAACAGGGGAGACCACCTTTGTCCAGGTGTAAGGGGTGATTGGCGGTCGATTATTTCTCCGAGTATTCCGGATTTTCCTCCCTCAGCAAAAATCAACATGTGAGGAGTGATGTATGAAAAATATTTAATGTAGAGGTAGTGAGTGTTTTTACCAGCAGAAGAATAACCACTATGTGGATCTGCTATGGAAAATATTATTACTATTATTTAGTTTGAAAATGATCCCTGGAAGGTATACAAATACTTCATCAAGAACCTTTTGGTTAGTTGAACCAATGCATGATAACACAACTAGCCTCTTCAAGGTTATCAGTATAGCTATCAGATGATGCTCGAAGGTTTATCTTAAACCATTGTTATAATATCAGCTATTTCATAATCGAACTGAATCCTATCAAGATATCAGTCATGCCTCAAGGTGTCCCCCTCTAGCTAACAGTTGAGGTGCTACAAAAAGCCATCACTCGAATAGATTTTATTTTTACATCGCGTTAAGAGAAAGAAACGATAAGAGTCATGCATGAGATCTTCTGCATCTTGAGCACAATTCTGTTTCTCATGAAAAACATCTTTTTGTAGAAGAACTGTATCTCTCAATTCAGTTAGAATTAGCATTACCGTCATCATTATCATCATCACCATAAGTATTACCATTATCATCATCATTTTACCATCACCATCCGGTCATCATTGTTATATTTACCACCATCATCTTTTTTTAACATTGTTATTATCAACATCATCACCAACGTTGTCATCATCCTCATCATTCTCGGTATTTTCATCATCATCGAAAACAATTTCAATTTCACCACCACCATCATCATCATCATCATCATGTTCAATCATCATCATCATCGTCGGTTTTACCATCATGCCCATCCAAAGTTATCATGATCATTATATCAAAAAGAACAACAACAACTTCATTTTCACCATCACTGCTTCCTGATTATCATCATCATCTAGCTATGTTATTACAGTTATCATCATTATTATTATTTTAGTCTCGCGATAATTCGTTCAGTGCCACGATATCTGTTAATGCAGTAGTCTCCCCCGCAGCCGTTTTTAGTCTCGTTCCACTCCCCTACGGTCCACTTCTCTCCCACCGTAGGGGAGTGAAACGAGACTAACGTACTTGTTTCCGCATCAACCGCGACATTCCAAACCATCCATCCTTACTTCCTGGATAATGCCTTGCGTGAAATTGGCGTGACGCAGAAGATGTAGTCACGCAACACACGTTCAAAAAACAATAACTCGGAAAACTACCTCTGATAACCGAACAAAGAGATTTTAGGATCTAATGTATGTTTTGGTGTACACTGATTACTTTGAAACCTCTCAGTAACGGCTGCTTACTGAAAAGTAACGAATAAAAATGATGCTGTACACGCTACCTTCAAAGTAAAAAACTTTCCCTTCTACTTTGTTAATAAAATATAAAATCATAAAATATTATGAATACAGAAAAAAAGAGATCCAGTAGATTAAGAACAGCTGAAAATGTGCTATTATAAGCACCCAATACTTATGTATAATAATCTGACATTTTATATAAGCCACTTCAGACTGAATGTACATATGGGAAAATGAAATCACTTTTTACGTGTTTTTACCGAGAAATACTAAAATAATTACCAATTCTGTGTAAAAATACAGCAATAAAATGTCGATTACTGTAAAGGATGTAAAAGGTTCGTTTGGGTATTATGTCGGTATGCAAGGAATGATGAAGTAACAAAATAGCACATACTTGCGACATTTTTTTCTCGATCGTGGTTTTGTATCACATATTTATCAAAATGAAATCTCGAATATGTTAGGTAATTGCAGAGGAATAATCTCAATTAATCCAGAAAATACTATTGCATAATTTTAATAGTTTAATCTTTTCTGTGACGTGAGTTCATGAATTGCTAGCCGTTTTTGTACTAGAAGACAGACATCGTTTCATGACGGACAAGCGACGAACGCAATTTGAGACGAAAAATGCGTCTGATTTTCATATTGAATTCACATAAGACGAACATTTTTTACGAGTTATTTTAAGAGTGAGTTATATTAAACAATATTTTAGATCGGAATTCTAAATATGGTAGATAATTACAGATGAAAACTTTTAATATTATCTAGAAATATTATTGAAATTTCACAAAAAAGAAACACTTCAAAACACCGACCATACTTATTTACTACAGTAATTATTTTTCAAACTATAGTTAAAATTACTAATTAATTAAAACTGATTTATACTAATCAAAATCTCTGATTTACCAAAACAAAATAAAATGATTAAAAAAATTGTTAGCTGATCCTCCTAAAAAACGGGAATGAATTGTGTGGACATGTTCTAAATTCCAGAATTATTGCAACCAAAACACTACAATGCTAAACTGCTATCATGGTAATTATTTGCATTTCTGAAGTATTTCCACTCTTAATCAATATCCGAACGCTTTTAGGCTAATTCATTCTTGAAATAGTTCTCGTCCGATTGTTGAAATAATTGTATGTTTTTGTATCTTTTTAGCATGTAAGCCTGGATCGTAAAGAAAGACCAACCCGCCTTGCTGGTAAGTATTCATAGCACCACCAGTGCGTGATTCAACTCTCGTAATCAACTCCGATGTCGTCATCTCGTAACATATCGATAAAACTGGATACATTATTCTATCCGTCCTCACCGACCACTCATCGTTTTCATCATATCTCTTCCAAACACCTGCATTTCGTTAATTGATTTCTATTGTCACCGGAAGTCGGTACTTCCATCGATAATCAAACCACATCACATCAGAAGAACGTGCCCTGATTAGTATTAATTAATATTAGTACATAAAGGAGACTGGATTACATGACGTCAAACAACTCGACTACGACACTTCCGATTCTGGTTTTTCGCTACAATTCATTTGATTTCCTTTGAGGATGGTGGTTGTGTAATTTCAGTATAGTTTAGATATCAGTACACAGTTCACAAAATGCAGTGTTTAACGTGGTCGAAACCGTACAATCGGCACCAGTACAATCTTTCGTGTGAGGTGATTCTCACATATGATCAACCTGACGAATCGATATCGTTTTACTCGGACGATGATCAATGTCCAAGATACGTACAAGGTTAGTATAAACCACAAAGATGTGCGATTCGATCTATGATAACTTTGTAGTCGTTTATCTTATGTTAGAATAGAAGAACATCTGTGATTTTCGACATGTAGATAGAGTGAATTCACGCAGAAAATTAATGCACTGAACACACCGCACGTTGAAAATGAATCACTTTAGCGGAAGGTACAGACAATACAAAACTTTTACCGGCCAAAACCAACAATAATTCTGAATAATAGATATATCGATAACGTAGAACATATATATATACAAATATATAACAGCAATTAACGTAAAATTATTCAATGTTGTTCAGTAAAGTTTTTTCTGTTCAAATATCTAAATACTATATGTAACTTTCATATATATAATTTGTTATTTGATGGTCTTTGATTGCAAGTAAAATAAGTTATTATTTCTGTTATATTTAACCACTTATTTTTATAGTTAGTAAGAAATAATTCTTGTAGATTAGTTTATAGCCGAGTTTTATATATGATTATGGTTATTGTGAAATTACTTAAACCGAGTTTCTTATTATATAATTATACTTATAGTGAAATTACTTTAAAATACTTGACATTTTTCACACAATACTAATATACATGCTCAAGTCTATTAACTTTGGTTAAATACATTATCACTATATTATTTTATTCTTTAGTTATATATTTTACTAGAATGTGTATTGTATCTGAAATGTTTGTGTTTTGTCATTGGCGTTAATTAAGTTTTATCAGCTACATTTTTTAAATCCAGGCCTTTTCAAACTAAAATTTGCCGTCTCAACTACATCTTTGTAAACCAAAATGCTAAGTATTAGAAAACCATTAGTTAAAAATATCTGCTTCTGCAGAAACAAACTAAAAACACATACTTTGTTGATAGGGATTATTCCAATTGTTTTAGTAGATATTCCGTAGTTGCTATTGTTCAAAGAAAAAAAAACATAATTCTCTAGTATTTTCTAAAAAACACAACAGTGCCTTTGTTTACATATAAATTTTTCATTGCTTGTAACTCCACTAGAACTTTCTTTAAAACATATTCCTAAAATAGTTTTAAAACCAAAATCTATTTTGTATCGGTCAACATGTCGACGCCGTTGTAATTCGATTTGTCCGAGGCCTGCAGCCAGGCGCCTGGCTTATGGTCGCCTTGGGTTTTATTCCATGTAAGCCTCTCATTAATGATAGGACGCAAATCCAAAAATCTAAGGGTTTGTCAATTTGAGAAGGTATTTTTGCAAACTGTTTGAGATTAAAAGCTACTGAATTAACGTAGTCGTTGGAAAAGTTTAAAGCATATATCATTTTATTGAATATTTGTGTTAGCATAAAAACATAGTGTTCATTTATGCCTAGGAACTTCGCTGGCGAGTAATTCGGATCGTTTAGTTTCTGCTGTTATTGTTTGTTTGATTGTCTGTCAGTTTGTTTGTGTGCTTGTTTATTTGTAAAGTTTTTGATTGTATGTTTTCTTGTTTGTTTATCTTTTTGTTTGTTTGTTTACCTGTCTGTTTGTTTGCTTGATTGTTTTTTTTTGTTTTTGCTTGTTTGTTTGTTTGCCTATCTATTTGTGCGTGTGTTTGTTTGTGTGCTTGTTTCTGTCCTTTTTATTCGTTGTCTGTTTGTTTGTGTGCTTTTTTGATTGGTTGTTTGTTTATTTGTAAGTTTGATAGTTTGCTTGCTCTCTTGTTTATTTGTTTGTTTGCTCATTCTAGTTGCATAAACTAGATATAGTTGTTGGAGCACTGAGTTTCCGTCTCTTCTGAGAATGTCACAAAGTCGCCATCATTGACGGTAATTAGACATATACAAGACATTCAAAATAGAAATCTTCTCACAAGATATCAGTGTTTATCATTGCGATGTATTCGATAAGATATCATGGCTGTCAGCAGATTTCCATTGATACTTTTGAACTTTTTGTAGTTAGTCACGAGAGAAAAAATGCGTTCATAGCATGCACAGCTACACTTTACTACAGATGCACTAATAATAATGTCAATTAGGTAATTTTTCATTTCTTTTCGCTTTCAGTTTTACCGGGTTTTTTTCCTTTTTTTTGTTTCTCAGTTATTTTAAACACTTTTATCTATTAAATGTAGTCGAAATGTGAGTAATTTTAAAGCAAACGTTTAAAAAAAAGGAATATCACCCACAAACATAGCCAAGCTTTTTTCTACAAACAACAACAACAACAACAACTCTACAATTACAGCGACAACAATAAGAGCAACAAACAAACAACACCTGCAATAAACAGCAAAACAAAATAACCCGAAACTAAAGAAAAACATCAATAAAACGTGCAAAAATGTGCAGTTTTAGCACTCTCCAATACCAGTTTAGCCTTTATCAGTTGTATTTCTACTTTAGTATATCTGTAGTTGGATTTTTCACACGCTGTTACGCCCCAAAATGTAATAACTCGCACAAAATGTAATAGTAACGCAAAATGTAATAACCTCTGACGCAAAATGTAATAGTAACGCAAAATGTAATAACATTTGACGCAAAATGTAATAACTTGCTTAACGTAAAATGTAATAAGTTTTGACGCAAAATGTAATAGGTGTGTTTAACGCAAAATGTAATAATTTTGACGCAAAATGTAATAACTTTACAGATATAAAGAAAATATCAAGCATATCCACTTATAGACACTGCAGCGATGATATCATTAATTTGACGTCATCAACCACGTGATACTGGGAAACGTTATACAGCAAATAAGTAACTTAGTAACTTATTTTTTTTTTGGAAACGCATGCCTTTTTGCTTTTGCCTTATAATATACGTCCAGACTTTTATGATCAAAAGCGGAAAATTTCCGAAAACTCTTACAATACTCTTGAATGACTCTGGTGACGGCCTCCGTTCTTGGTGGTCTAGAATAGACGATCAAAGGCTTTGAATGCATTTTCAAGGAACTTATAACGGCGTTTATTGAAAAGACGTTAGTGTTAAGAGCGCCTCAGTCATGATTAGAACTTTTATTGAACTCACTAAGAAAGTAGAAACTCCTTCATGCCGATTACAGTGCGACTGCTTGAGCTGAGGCCATCCAAACAAATTTGACAAGAAATAGAACAATTAACTATTTAGTTTTTCACCTGCTGACATTTTTCTTATTCAATCTTGATGTTTTTTTGTTCACTCAGTTATGATTTTAAGCATTTTTAAGCAAAAACAAAAACAAACAAACAAACATATCTACAGATTCTATTGCTTATATTCAATTCTCGATCATTATTAGATGATTTGGTGATTGAGGCCTCGGTTGAGGTCTACACTGTGGCATTTGTTTCGAAATTGCAACAATAGAATTATATCAGAAAAAAAACAAAAAAAACAAAGAGGACTCTTAACCAGGATGTTTTGCGCTCATCTTCTATTATACTTTACTTGCGAGTTTTCCTTTCAAAGCAAGCCTGTTGTCAAAATGATGGCTTTGAATTGAGAGAATTTGTTTAGCTAAACTATAAAAAAGGTAGAAAATAAGGTGCACAAAGCATCGTGGTTGAGACGACTTCTTAATACTAATTTACAGCTTGAGGCGCAAAAGTATGACCACATTTGATGTATTCGCATACTTCTATCCATGGAAGTTTGTACAGACACATTTGATGTGAAGCTGTCTGATTTTACCGAATAAGGCGTGTAAAAACTCGTTTCGCAGCATAAAGTCCGTGCATAGAAGTATGCGAATATATTAAAAGTGGGCTTCGCGCTGTAAACTCATTTAATATTTGTAAAAAATCCCCCCCAAAAATATCAAGCAAGCTATCGAACCTAAAAAATCCGGTGCAACGTCAATATTTCAAAAAATATATATAGCTTGGTACGGCAAAAAAATATCCTGCAACACTGGATGGCGAAAAAAAAGTCGAAAATCTACCCAAAATCTACGTCAAATTAATGATATCATCGCTGCAGTGTCTATAAGTGGATATGCTTGATATTTTCTTTATATCTGTAAAGTTATTACATTTTGCGTCAAAATTATTACATTTTGCGTTAAACATACCTATTACATTTTTCGTCAAAAGTTATTACATTTTGCGTTAAGCAAGTTATTACATTTTGCGTCAAAAGTTATTACATTTTGCGTTACTATTACATTTTGCGTCAGAAGTTATTACATTTTGCGTTACTATTACATTTTGTGCGAGTTATTACATTTTGGGGCGTAACACACGCCCACCAGTGAGTCACGATTGTGGTGTTCATGTCCAGAAAAGGGCCAGGCTGGGTGGCTTATCTTAATTCAAATGATATCAATATCTACCTATAGATACCTGTATCTTTGTATATTATACTCATGCTAGTTTATCCCGCGTTTTCTTGAATAGCGAAATGACTTTCACAAACAATTTCGGTATTTTCGATTAGCCCATGATAATGAGCCGCGTGGCTGTAGAGTGTGTCCAAACAAAGTTTCTTTTCACAAAGTTGATCGAGTGCATTACTTCTGTACAAGTCAAACAATTTTATCTCTGTTACTTCTGTTTTACTAAGCAATTTTAAAATTGAGACCAACTAAATTTGGATAAGCAAAATGAGTTTTTTAATTTTCGTCCATAGCACGTTTACTTGATGTAATCTTAATGAGTATACCGATATCAATATCTCCTAAGATAGATCTTCTTCGTTAAACTAATTAACTTGATAACAAAATAACAAGTCGTTGTGAACCGAGGCGGCTTTTCGCCTTAAGGTACCGTTAAAGACCTCGCGGGCTTGTTTGTTCTCGAGTTGACAAACACTATAAGTACAGCCTCACAATCCTAACTCACACACACAGTTTGAGCGAGTAGCATAATGTACGCAATCCACACCAACCCAGCGCTCTCTCAGGACAAGTTGTCTTTGATAACTAGTAAAGTGTCGTTGTTAATGAAGTCCGTCGTCAGGAAATCCGCAAACAACACAATCAACATCAAAGGTAAAAATGTTCACCAGAAATTGAATAGAGTTGACAAGTTGTAATTGATGAATGGCCGAGGGGTTACTATCAATAGTACAGACGTGAGTAAAAGGGTATAACTTTGTATCAGAAATTGACGAATTGTTTAGGGAGTGAATATCAGACGTTATTCACTTTTAGTACAAAGTTACAATTAATTTACCCGAAATTGAATAGAGTTGACAACTTGTAATTGATGAATGGCCGATGGGTCAATACCAACCGTTCTACTGGCTTTGAGTAAAAGGGTACAGTTTTGTACCAGAAATTGACGAATTGTTTAGGGAGTGAATATCAGACGCTATTCACTTCTAGTACAAAGTTACAATTAATTTACCCGAAATTTAATAGAGTTGAAAAGTTGTAATTGATGTGAATGGTGAAGGGGTGACTATAATTATTCAGCATGATGATAAAGGTTTCTATTAATGAACACGAAAGGTGTCTTACATATAGTATTTAAATGGATGGCGTGCAGTTCAGTTGGGTTGGATATCAATAAATATTCACTCAATGCTCAAAAATGGATATTTTTTATTGTAATGTTTAGTAAACTGATAGCTTTTTTAAAAGTCCAAAAAACAAATCCAATGATTCTAATTCAAAACGTTTTTAGCGAAACAAAACCGGCTGTTATCGGAGACTTATCGGTTTTCTTAGGCTATTAACTGCAATCAATCGTACAACGGTTGCACAATCAGCACAAAGTATCGAAACATGTTGACAAAGTTATAATTTATTGGCTAATATCAACAGTGACTTACTCACGTACTTAGAAACAACAGGAAGAATGGTTTAGAACTGAATCAAAAGTACAATAAATGTACTTTAAACTTCCGTTAGTTCGGTCATGTTCTTGATTTAAGTTCCGGCAACACCCAGAGAGAATAGACAAAAGTCTTTTTCTAAACTTATGATTCGTGGCTTTTCTAACTGTATTGAAACTTGTAATGGTTGAAAAAATACATAGTATAACTTTTATTTTGGTGTTTTTCGGTAGAGGTAAACGGCATTCTTTCTGTGAAATAATAGTTTTTGATTTGTTTCCTATTCTATTGTTAATGTGGTTGCAAGTAACTTTTAGGCTGTTTTATTGTTTGTCAGGCGGTTTTTGCTATACAATCAAACCACTTCCTTCATTCAATTAATCCTTCGATTTGTTAATTTGATAACTTTTTGTATTGTTGACGGCACCGAAATTCCCGCCGCAATTCGGTACCAATACGCCGCAACTTAAATCCAACAGGGAGCCCAGCATTGTTTTGTTAGGATATTTTTGTTATACTATCAAAACCACTTCCTTAGGTCAATCAATCCTTTCGGCAACCTTTTTGCCGCCAAATCTGCCTATTCGGTACCAATTTACCACAGCTTTTATCCCACAGGGAGCCCAATCGAGACTTAAAAGCAGCTTATGGAGGCATTGATATATTCTTTGTAGAAAATATTGGGCATTAATAAACACTATCTAAAACAATATATAAGATATATCCGTAAAGAATAACCTCACTTACTTAGAAAGTAGAATGCAATATAAAATGTACTAAGTAAAATAATGTACTAGTTAATCAGAAGCTACAATCCGGTTACCAAGAGTAATTGATTTAAAGGTGACTGGCTACTTTTGGAAATGTTAAACTTTTCTTTAAACTACAATTTCTTAATGTGAAATTTAATGCTGATTCCAAATATGAGAATAAAAATGGGGTGTCCTGAGCTTGTTTTCGAGACAATCAGCATTTAATGGATGCCTACGCTCGAGATTTCTTTCATACTATATAAAACACAAAAGCCGGCTAATAAATCATTCTTAAATACATGCTGGTATTTTAAAAATCATAGCGCAATAGGAGACCCAATGAATCGACCCTCAACGTTTCTGAGTAGGGAGGGGGAGCATTGGTATTTCAGAAGTACACAAAGGATTTCGTCATAATCGTGCTTACACTATTATCAAAGATTACAAGGACTAATTTGGATTATCATTCCTTACAACGAAATCCACTTCCCTTTCTTTGGAGTAGTGCATTGAAAGGCCAACCACTTTAAATAGCTTTACTGACTCCCTACAACACTGGTTTGTGGGATGGGACTGAGGTTTAGTATTTCAGCAGTGCAAAAAGGATTTTGTCATAATCGTGCTTACACTATTATCAAAGATTAGGACTAATTTGGACTACCATTCCTTACAACGAAATCCACTTCCCTTCATTTTAATAGTGCATTGATAGGCCAACCACTTTAGCTTTACTGACTCCCTACAACACTGGTTTGTGGGATGGGACTGCGGTTTAGTATTTCAGCAAAAAAAGATTTGGTCAGTGATTGTGCTTACACTTTTGGCAATAGTTGTGACTGGAAACATGCTATTAAGTATCGTATCAAGTATGATTGAATGGCTATAATAACTGGTTAGGAGATAAGATCGCTGATACCTAATGACAGACTTTTAACCGGGAACACCCTACATCTCATTAATCATACACACGATAGTAATGTCACGAGGGCTAAATGCTACAATAACACTATAATGTCTATTAGTTATAACCCGTCTTGTGTAATAGATAACAGGCTTAATAACAGAGGTAGATACACCTTGTTCAATGTAGGTTGTCACGACAGAATGTAACAACGTTCTGTGTTAATAACAGAGGTAGATACACCTTGTTCAATGTAGGTTGTCACGACAGAATGTAACAACGTTCTGTGTTAATAACAGGGGTAGACACACCTTGTTCAATATATAGGTTGTCACAACTAAATGTAACAACGTCACGACAGAATGTAACAACGTTCTGTGTTAATAACAGGGGTAGATACACCTTGTTCAATATATAGGTTGTCACAACTAAATGTAACAACGTCACGACAGAATATAGCAACGTTCTGTGTTAATAACAGGGGTAGATACACCTTGTTCAATATATAGGTTGTCACAACTAAATGTAACACCGTCACGACAGAATATAGCAACGTTCTGTGTTAATAACAGGGGTAGAACACCTTGTTCAATAAAGGTTGTCACATATATATATATATCCATCAAATAAAACTGACTACTGCTTACAAACGATTTTACTGACTGGTTGCTTTGAGCTGTGACAACAATAATATACAGTTGTATTAGTGATATTGACCCGTTGTTAATTTATTACTAGTAATTTCTCTGATTTATTATTCTTTCTTGCTGACAACCACTATTAAACCAGGTGTATAAACCAACTTCGAGAGTGTTCTATCAACAATAATATACAGTTGTATTAGTGATATTGACCTGGTGTGCAATATCTATTACTAGTAATTTCTCCGATCCATTATTCCTGCTTTAAAACGGAAATTCCTTATATTGGGGTGGTCTGAAATAGATATTGATCAATATGCCCTCAAAACAGACGAACGTTTTGTCTACTCTAATACACTTTGAGATTTCATCTAACCTTACAAGTCATGATATCCACAAAAGTGGAAAAATAACAAATGGAAACTAGCGAGTAAACTAGTATAGGCTGAGTCGGTGTTTGATATAAACGATAGGTAATATAATGAAATTTGTAACACCGTAAAAATGTTGACTTAACTTTACTAACGTTTCAAGCTTTAGCCCTTCGTCGGAGTAAAAAGGAAAATAAGAAAAATAACAGCAGAGAATCGAACCCACGACCTTCTCAGTAAAAATCGAACCCAAGTCAACAATTGTCACAAGAAAAAAAGGTTGTTATCGAACGGCAAGTGAATAAATAAGATATAGACCGATTGACGTCACAGTTTTGGCTAGCAACTGTTGCTACCCCTAGTGAGAGATAATTTTTCGTTTTGTTATTTTATGTAGATGTAAGAAGAACACATTTGGAATAACTAGCAAAACATGTGCTGAATAACGATTTGAACGGGATGGAATGGAATTAACTTGCCTGCTAACAGAGGCTTCCACGGATCGGTTCTCGTCGGAATCGACCCGTGGAAGCCTCTGCTAGCAGGGAAGGAATTAACGGACTTTAACAAGAAATAGAAAAATTAAGATAAAGATTTAGATACAATAAGAGAATGGAATAAGATTGAATCGAATAGCCGGATACATTAGCCGAGATTAGAATGAAACGCTATGAAATGGGGAATTGAATAGAATGGAGTAACAATAGAATATAACAGAATGGAATAGAATACATTAAAATAGAATAAAATAAAATACAATACAATAGAAAACAGTAAAAGAAAATAGAATAAAATAGAAAAGAAAAGAATTAAAATCGAATATATAAATAGATTGTTACGTTCCATGCAACAAGCACTGTTAATCAATGTCATCACAGTACGTTAATATCGGTATATAAATAGCAACAAAGACTAGTAATCTTGTACCACTAGAGGTTTAAACCGACTTATCTGTCCATAATGACCATTATTTATTCCATAATCCTTGTCTATCAAAGGGAGTTTCAGTGCATAACATCACATCATCATAGGGGATGCATAATACTATATACTTAATGCATGCCCTACATATACGATGTCGAGTGGGCAACCCTTGTGCAATACTTAAGTATGTAGATGTGCCCCCTGTAATATTAGAGTAGATGTACATACTAGATACAGACAGTCTCCAGTAGACCATTGTATGCCAAGAAGTACGTAGACGTACCCATGTTATACAAGGGTTATTCGTAGCAGATCAGTACACATACATACTATATACATACAGTCTCCAGTAGACTGCCCCATGTAATATTCAAGTACGTAGACGTACCCATGTTATACAAGCCAGGGTTATTATTAGCCTATCAGTCACTGTGTCTATACTATGCATACTATAGACGGTCTTAAGTAGCAAAATTCACTGAGACTTAATGCATATTCTAAGTTTTTCGAGTGGGTTCGATTGTGATTTAATATAAAATAGGGCGGTTGGTATGATATCTAATCGGGTTTATCGAAGTGGGAAGCATCCTTTCATATGATGGCGATCAATAAAGATTATGGGAGTTAAAAGCAACAGCAGCCGGTGAATGGACTGGACTACATCATAGTCTAAATAGTGATGATGATGATGATGAGTAAAGATTACGAAGACTCAACAAGCAGGTCTCGATAATCCTTGATATATTACACACCCCAGTATACAATTACGTAAGCAAACCGGCTTGATGACGTCATATAGGGGTGTATATCAAGGTGTATACCGGTATATATTTTATAGCTTGTCATTATATCGGAAAACACATGAAATTCATTACATTACATTACATACACGAATGTTTCTTTGTACATCTTAGAGTAAAATATAAATTAAAAGCATGAAAAATGTTTGTATCTGACAACAAACAATCGTTTTTACTGAATAACTTTTTTAATCATCGTTTTTCTCACATTTCATTAATTACATTTAGTGACAACTGTACATGTGTATTGTACTGCTCTATTTAATTACAAGCAAACCGGCGCTATGACGTCATATAGGGGTGTATTTCAAGGTGTATACCGGTGTATATCCTATACCTTGTCATTACATGAGGAAACCGACATGGATTTGATTTATAACCAGTATATTTTTGGACTGTTATATTTTGGTAAAAATACTTCTGTATTCACATGAAAAGTCTAACAAACACAATAGAAACCAAAATTTTGAAAATTGAATTTGATTAAATCTATCATCTCAACTTGATTTTCTCGCATCATATCGGTTACATTTTGTTACATTTTGATTTCTTTTGGATTATTATTATGTGTTTTCTCTGCTAAATTAGGTTCGAATCATATTTCGAATTTTAATGTAATACTGTACAATATTGTTTTCGTTATTTTTGTAAGCTGACCAATAAAGAAGCAAATTATGCCAGTATTAGCAGTTAATACCACTCTATGTCATTCCTAACATAGATGTACTTTGATCATCGCAATCTTGAAATTTGTTGGTTCCGTAATTCTATACAGTGGAACCCCGCCTCACGGCCACCCGCTTACTACGGCCACCCCGTTGTTGTGGCCAGTTTTTTTAGGTCCCGACGAAATGCATGCCCATACATTTTCTATAAAATGTACCCGCTTAATACGGCCACCCCGTTAATACGGCCACTTTAATTTGTACTGTCCCTTCGGTGGCCGGATTAACGGGGTTCCATTGTAATTACACTCTTTAGACATCATGTCGTTTTTTAGACCGAAATTAATCAAACCACCTAATCATACCGATAACCCTACGTCACAACAGGAAGTAAAACGTGCCGGAAGTAAAAGGTATTAAAATGATGTTTGGGGAAATGACTAGTTATTTACTCTCCCTACCCTTCCTGGTATGACGTAGGCAAATAGTAATACCCAATTATAGTAAAACTCAGTCAATTATGACTATCATTATATATTGTTATTGAAAAGAATATTCTAAATTGACAAAAGACAAACACCCACTTTATATAGTAACTTTAACTAATTGAAAATTTCAGAAATACACATAAATGTTAGCTTAAAACGTGTTCTTTTCTGTGAGGATCAAGGTTTGAGTATTGTTATATATCTATTATGGCAAGAAATTAAGAAAAATCGCATTTTTAAGTTTTCACTGAAATCAGATTTCGTTTCGCTTGGAGAGAACAGGTATTAGAAGACCCACTGAGAAAAAAAATAAATAAACAGCTTTAAACTATCACAGGAAGAAAACAACATTAACTTAGCAATTTTAGTTACATCATCACCAACAAATACATTTTTAAAAAAACATAGAAGTAACTCTAGAATCATCGCAGCTACGTGATTTACAATGCGACCATGTAGCTACTACAAGCTTGCGTGTGTTTCAGAAATGATCCCCCAGATCACCGTCATCTTGTTTTGTCTATGGTGTAGAGTCAAAGAGAGGCAGTATATGTCTGTGTAACGAGGAATGTTAGGAACGGGACTCTTATACGGAACGGTACTAATCCAGCATTAACTGCCATGCTGATAATAAGGGTCAACTCCAAACGAAGAATCAATTGCATCTCTCTGTCCTGCAATGGTACAGCCATAAACATGGTGAATATCCAAGATGGTTGGATCAGAACTAAATCCGATATTTTGTAAATAGTAATTAAAGGGAGTAATTAATTTTGGTGTAAGCGGTCATAAGAATGTAAGATGTGCTCCGACAAGACCTCCAAGGTCGTCTGTCCCAAACATCGTTCGAAGAAATCATGCAATGTTTTAGAACACGAAATATCGCACCGTTGATCAGACATTCTAGAACGATTGATCGATGTTGGGCACAGGAATGTTTTCGATTTATCAAACAGCTAAAAATACATGTCTATTTATAGTTATTTGTGATTACCAGCCGTTCTTTGCATTTTTTGTATCGGTTCGACGGTAATACAGATAAGATACAGTCATGTTTACTAAGCCAGCTTATACCATAAGAATAAACAAACCCTTACATAGGCTGGAACACATCATCGCCAGCAGGAAATCTTACTAAGATTACCACTCGTTGCCGGTCAAAAGTCTTCAAACTAAAAACAACCAACAGCTTTTTAAGTCTTTATTACAGTAGTTGAAGGATTTGTTTGGGTTTATACAAGACTAGAGTTTGTTGTCGTGAGAATGGACTGATGATTCGTTCATAAAAAGTTTTCTTTCAAGTTGATAAAATTACGTCAGAGAGAAATTATGCCAATTCCTACTTACTGTAATCAAATTTTGACGTAAAATGTTCTAACCATAACAAATCAGAGCATAACTTTCCCGTTTCTTTTCCTTTTTTATACAGTAAATCAATCACATCTTGTTTTTAATGGTTCTTGTTATTACAATTCGGCTGCATATAGTTGATCGTTTTATGGAATAATGTACTATCGAATGACATCTTGTAAAACAAACTTACAAACACTAAGTTCTTCTCCATCATCCCAGACTAGTCCACAAAACGTTCTTCATTCTACCCCCGTGGTTTGATAAAAACGTTACTGGTTTACCAATAAAGATTTACTATTCCGGATGTCTTCAATTAGTAGCCCCCATTGAACGTTGGCTTGGGTGTGGTCGGCTACGTAATACCCCACCCATGCATTCACCGACCCTAAAATCCTTCCAGTAGTTCAGTGTTCTTTGAGCTCTTTGAACGGTCTAGACTGCTATATTTGAACATCGGCTGGTGAACTTAAACACCAAGAATCATGAGGATCTTTATAACTAACCGTAGGCGAGCTAGTGGACCTAGGCGCTCTACTCTGAGTCGGTTAGGCGTAATGGGTTTGGTGAAGTACACAAGCGCTGTCACAAACGGTAAATCTACAGTCTTTAACTCTATAATTCTACACTGATATCTCTCCAAAAGTTTGAATGTTTGTGGAAATATATTTCTTGTAGTTTAATAATAATAGTTCATGTTTATTTATATAACTTTTGTAGTTAGATATTTAGTTTGACGAGGGTCCATCAGTTTACTAGTACTCGACTGATATATACAATTTATTTTCTTCATATCGTACATACATAAAAGTTATCATTTAACATTAACTTTGCTCCATTCATTGTTATCTCTCTATACATTATATAGTTATATTTATTTAGATCAGATAGTTCAGTTTAGGATATTATTCCGGCATTCTTTAACCCACTAAAGTTACAAGCATTGTCACGAAATGCTTGCTGTACTTTTAAAGTATAAAGTTTGTTTATATGAAAACATATATATTTATTATTACATATATATATATATATATTTACGCATTATTATTATATTAATTACGCATATAGTCTGGTTTCACGCAATCTTAAACACGATGTTCATTTAGATATTAGTATAATTATTATTGCAATAATCAGATTAATATAGCTTCGTTTACGTGCATTGTTCATAATTAACTCCGAACTTTACAAGTTTGACTCACTCCACTCCACACTTCAGGAATAGGACTTTTCACGAATATCAAAGTGATCGTATTATATATGTTATCACACTCATTCACTAATTTACCTATAATTATAATAGACACATGTAGTAATAATGGTAAAAATAATAAAAAGTAATCCAAATCATAATGATATAAATAACAGTATATGATAAAGCTATTAACATATTGTGAATAACTATAAAAAGCGATCATAGCAACAACACTGACGAATAGTCAGTATCTTAACTGTCGATGGCATGTTTTTCTATATAATAAATAGAAATCTAATACAAATGATAATGATGATGATATAACAATAGATATAATATGATGATGGTGACGATAGCGATAATAACAACATCAACTAAAATAATTGAATAACTGAAATAATGTTGACCTTCGCCCCGATAAATTGAGCATTAGAAATTCATATTATAATAATTGATATTACATACCATTAACTGGCAATTAGCAAGGTGTTTCGTACGTGGTCCCCCATACAGTGACGATGGTCGCATTAACCTACAAAACGGAAACAAAACGTTTTGTGGTTGAGCTCATTATGAGCGAAATCCACTGAATGTGACTTCATGGCAGATTGCCTCCAGTACACACATCAAATCATTCAAACTTTTTTCGGTTTTTCATCTTGAGTCAGTAACGAAACCAACAATATATGTCAACGTATCTAATTCAAAGTATCTAGTTTAGTGAAGCCATAGTTAATATTATAAACTATTATATATTTATTATATATTTATATTTGAGTTGAGAGAAAATGTTTTAAAGCGGAGATTATAGCTAGATTTGTTTTAATAATTGCCCAATCCTCCTATACAAAAAAAAAATCTAAGAGTCCGTCCCTCAAGACTGAGGTTACATTGAGCTCTCTATTACGCGTAGTATTTTCTTTCTGTTTATTGTTTTCCCCGCGTTTTGTCTGGTGTGGGTGAGTTTCTTATTTTTTAAGGTCTTTTTCACATTTTTTAGGTCTCGTTTATCGGAATGTCACACTTGAACTATACACCTTAAAAAAACGTTGAAACTTACTTACGTTTCCGACGTTAGTCCATTGTCGGTCATGTATCATAAAGGCATGTTTGTGGAGCAATGCACCATGGTCAAATTGAAGTCGTACTCGTGTGTCAGTTTTTTTCCCTCGACATAGAAAAAACAGCATGTGATATCGTATCGCAAGTTTCTAGTCTGATTTGGGCTTATGGCATGGTAAAGTAACAGTATTAGTATCGTAATTGCATATATACTTTTGCATGCCGACAGCTTTTAAATTTGTGCAATGACTGCAATATGCGCCTTAAATAACGCTCCATATATATAATTATATATATATGTTTAAATTGTAAGTACATTAAAACTGTGAAATGCTCTAGATATAAGCACACCTAACATCACAAAGTAGTATTTCGTGATCTATTCATTCAATCGCGGTTTGTAACTGTATTGTTAACTGTAAAGCGCATTGAGGCTGTGGAATACGCTGTGTGACCACTAATTACAATGAGTTATAAAGTGGACCATGCAATATAGTTCATTGTAAAGTGCACTGAAACATATAAAAAGGGTTTGCCACTTTTCTCACTATATGATACGATAATTAGGAACACAGTATTTGTACCATTGTCTTAGTATTGCATATTATATCTCTTTGAACGTGGTTAGAAATCAAACTGTGAACTCAAACTAGACTCCAACCCTCCAATGGAGTATCCATGTCTTTTACACCAAACAGGCGTGTGAATCGACTATTTCTATTATTTGTACACGGGCATATTGTCATCGAGAAATCGGTTGCTTAAAGTGATCACTGCTCTCCCTGGATTGCATAATGCACGCAAAAAATAGTATTTTACTGCCTTTCCATGACAGGCCATCTTATAATGACGATCACGACCGGGAGTGCTTGTTTTAAAACAATAATGGGAGTACAAATGTACAATATCTTGTGATCGTAAAATAATAATTGGAGTACAAATGTACATTCAATAAGTTGTGATCGTACTAGAGTGGACCGCGGGGTGCTTGTCTTAAAAATAATAGAGTACAAATGTACAATTACAAGTGGTAATACTCATAATACTAGTGTGGTAATACTAGTGAAGACGAGCGGTTATTTTTAGATGAAATGAATGGGAGTACATATATGCGATATATAGTGCTAATACTAGTTTAATAGACGGTGTGGTTGTTTTTAAAAACAGTGAATTATAGTAAAAATAAATAAAAAAAGAGCGTCGGTGTTTCAAGTAGAGTTCAAAAGTGATCGATCACTAGCGTAGGATGTGTCGGTGTTTCTAAGGAAACAATTGAAGTAGCAATACAACCTCAAACATTATAAAAAATAAGGAAGTGGTTTGTGAAAACTGTCTTTTACAGTGCCCATGTTCGTATATCATACATCGATGTATAGAATTGATGATAATAATGACAATTTTGCATTAGCCGTATTGGTCCAGCTCAGTGCAAATTAGTGAACACTTCCATCAAATACGGGGATATATTTCCCTCTCTAAGAATGATTGACAGTTTGTCACTGGAGTAGCGGATATCATTCCCACTGAGTTCGGTCCCAGTCTTTAACATCGAGAGCTGTCCCCTTCGTCGAGTTTGGCTCACTATAGCTATTTTCTTTCTGGGCAAAACTCGAAAAGGATTAACATTTGCGACATCTCAGTTGAGCAAGCTTTCTGGTAACACGTTTTCGATGGGAAATGGTTCTGGCTGATCACCCTAACAGGCCAAAAGAAGGACGACGCAAAATGCTGCAGCGATTCCTTGAGCGTAAAAGCAAAACCAAAGCGTCCGTCAGAGGTATTTACACTGAACATATCGTCCCGTTTTTTAGTAAAACACTTTAGATATAATACCCACAAGTTAAACAATACACAAATCACGATGTTTTTGATGTGACATGTTACTATTTACAGTCGAAAGAGTTTAGTCGATTTAAGTGTTATTTCAGCCATTACAGTATTTATGTTCATCAATGCTTGACGTTTATCAGCCGCCAACTTCACGTTATGTATGCAGACATTAAAACAAACTCCGAAAATGCTTAACTCTGTTTCCGTGTGTGTTTGTTGACCGCTAGGCTAGATCGTCTCATTTTCGACTAATATTTCCTCGAAGGTTCGCTCACTCAGACGGGCAAAGGAATTACGATTGGCGTGCGCTCAACGAGACCATTCCGATACAGTCGTTGTTTGGTAATACTATGGATGGAATTTTGTCCGTCTTTACCGTTAGACGTGCGGGTGTTTCGATACTACTGCATCACTATTGTGTAGCGTATAAATTAATTCAATATTTAGTGGTTTAAAGAAGGTTATTATTGCTTTAGAAGTGTTTTTTGTCATGGGCGGAACAATATGAACCGCATAAACACCAAATAACGATAAATACCGGTCAGGAGTGAGCAAATAAAATACAGTTTAACACTGTCTCTTTTCAATTAGAAAGCAAACACAGGAAAACGACATTTTGCGGTAATCAAAGCACATATATTATCTCATTTGGCAGCGAGTGCCCTTTTTGAACTGGTTGCTAAACTCTGTCACTTCGATCGACTCAAAATCAAAATTGATAAGTCAAAGCGAAGTAATAAACGCGATGTAATATCAAAGCTATCTTTCTACTAAATGCGATTTAAAATCCCAGCAAAAAAATAGCCAGAAAAGGAAAGATTATAGGCTACAACTAGCTGTAAAGCAGCCGATAGCTCGTCCATGTTACATGACGATGGTTTAGAACGAAAGGAATGAGTGCACGGTGAGGTGGTGAAACACGATCTAGATGGTAACTCTACTCTCCAACACTCTCATCAGCAACTACTTGGCTGCTCAGAGTGATGGGCCCAAGTGGCTTTTGACACTCTGGTGTTTTGATAGATAGTTTTAATTGTCTTAGGCC
The DNA here is from genome assembly GCA_949775045.1 of Metridium senile. Lineage (NCBI taxonomy): Eukaryota > Metazoa > Cnidaria > Anthozoa > Actiniaria > Metridiidae > Metridium > Metridium senile. The sequence continues at coordinate 62,896,724 of OX459095.1, forward strand.
TAGCGCCATTAAATGTGCCAATTGAATTAAAAGCATGGCAGGAGGAATTTTCCCTGTACTAGACAGTAATATAAAATCCTTTAGTGTTCGATTAAGAGGTCGTTTTTGTGTTTATTTATTAGTTAAGTGGTCGGATGAGTATCTCACTGTAGGTAAAGTAATCAAAATAAGACAGGTCTGTTACTAGTACATATCGTGAGATCGTTGCCTTCATATGTATTTTCGAGTCGTGACCTTTATACAATGATACAACTTTATCAGTACCTACAACACAATTTATATGCATTTAATTAAATAATTATTCGCTGGCAGGTCACGAAATGCTATTTATTGACAGTAGAAAAGCTTGCTGTTTCTCGCAATCGTTTTGAACGCTTATGCTCTGCTTAAATGATATTTCCTTCACAAAATCATTTTTTTTAGTGCCCCGATATTTAATATTATTAATATACATATTATAATTTAACATGAAGAATTTTTATCATAAATTCAAACCTTTTCGCTTTGTTTTAATAATATTTTCTTTTATGAACGTCTGTTTTAGTAAACATTTATTTTCTTGACACAATTCCGAGACGAGAGCAGTGCTGAACAAAAATGAATGTCAACATTTTTTGCATTGTTTTCATAACATTTTCCTTCAAAATTCTTCCGTCATTTTTCGTTCTTTGAAAACATCAATGAATGCGAAAACTATAAAAGGATAAATTATTTTATAGGAAAAATTATATTGGAAAAATTTTTCTTTGCTTTAATTGGAAAAATTATTATTAAAAATATTATGTTGAACGTAATTTTATAGCATTAATAAAAGCAGAAAAAAAATGTAATTTTTCTATTTTGACTAAAGCACTCAAAACTGATCTTAACGTTTTAGCGTTGCTTATAGCTATTACTCTACAGTTAAAATCTCAAAGTTGTGCTAAGATTTCTGAGTTTCCCGTTGTTAAACAGCCATGACATGAACATAGTGCTTGAAGTCCAAGTACAGTAGTTGGGACTGACCTACTGTGAGCGAGTTGGTAACTTTGATTGACTTGGCTGCCTAAATACAACTGTCATCAGTTAAAAGCACATCCGCCATGGCAAATGAAGCGTAGACTTAAAACAAAATAAACAAAGTCACGACATCAAAAGTGCAAAACTACAAAACGAAAAATTAATGTAAAACGAAATTTTTCATATAAAATACAAATACAATAAACACATTTTAGGTGCTAAAATTATTCTTCACTAAAACAACATTTTGCAATTAAATACATATTTTTTTGTAAATTAAAAGTTAGATAAAAAATTGAGGTTTCTTTATAGGAAAAAAATGAAATAAAAATGTAAAAAAGTGACTTAAATGAAATAGCTATAATATCATTAAATGTAAATAAAAGTTTATTTTTAAATATTCCATTGAGCAAAATAAAATTAATTTTACATTTAACTAATAAGTGTCAAAGAAAACTTTAGTTTTACAATTTCACAGCAATTAGATCTAAAAATAGATTGTTATGAGCCAAATTATGTTCTCTTCTTACAATTTCACAGCAATTAGATGTAAAAATAGTTCATTATAAACCAAAATATCTGGCCAGGTTGACTTTGTGGGTTTTTATCAAGTGGTCAAATCCGTCCACGTTAGTCAAGTAGCTTTTTGAGGTCAATTTAAGATCAAATTTTGATTCAAAGATCAAACAGATTGTCCTGTGGTTTTTATATCTTATTTTATCATTTTGCTGCTGGCCTGTGCTAAGGATAGATTTTTTATTTTTGGTAGAAAGTATTTTACTTCAAATTCCTTATCAACAAATAAGTTCTTGAAAATTGAAAATTATTGAAAAATCTCCTTTTTGTATTATATTTTTCCATTATTGTTTTTGAAAAATCAATTTTGCAGCTTATTGTTTTGTTGTGTCAAATATCAAATGAAAATCCACTTTTAGTTTTTATTAAATCTACCCATATTTTTTTATTTATGTTTACCTTATATATATATTGAATTAACTTTACTGACGTTTCGAGCTTTAGCCCTTTGTCGGAGTTGTTTTTACTCAGACGAATGGCTAAAGCTTGAAACGTCAGTAAAGTTAAGTCAACATTTTTTACGGTGTTACAAATTTCATTATATTACCTATCGTTTATATCAAACACAGACGCAGCATATACTAGTTTACTCGCTAGTTCCCCTTATATATATATATAACATGTTGATAACACAGTAATCATTTCCTATCAGCTTTAAATCAATTAACACAAATTACATGAGAAATAATATTTTAAATCTACAAGTATCAAAATATTTACCGGCAATACAATATATTTAAAATAAAGATTAGAGCAAGTATAATTATTACGATGTTTCAAAGTCACTGACTTCATTCTCAACATGTATATGGTATACAATTTATATTATTATAATAATATATTAACCTATTTAATTTAATATAATTTTTCAGATTTGAGCATTATATTTTGTCCAATATTCAACATTTTGAATTAATTTATCTGTTATTATGACCTAATTAAAACCAGTATTTAATCAATTAGCAAGTTCAAGCCCACCTACCATGTCTGTATTCTATGTGTTTCCTCTATTCTCTATCATTGGATCACAAGAACATAACAAACTCATAGATAATGTTCAAATATCTTTACAGGATGTTGGTTTCATTTCTCTTTATTTAAGTGTAAACTTAAGTCTTTCCTTTTCTCACAATATTTTGCATGACTTAATCACTTTTATTTAAATTGTACATGTAAGGTGCATTGAGATTAGAAATGCGCCATAGAAATACATTAAATGATTATCATTATTATTATTATTTAACCTCTTTGTCCTCTTTCCTATAACATGGTTTTAAACTATGTTGATGTTGCTGATGATGATTGTGAAGATCATGATGATTTTGATGCATGTGACGATGATGTTGGTATAATGCTTGTGATCCTCATGATGTTGATGATGATGATGATTGTCAAGGTCATGATGATTTTAATGCGTGTGACGATGTTGATGATGATGTTGGTGTTAATGATTGTGATGCTCATGATGATTTTTATTATGATTATGATGGTAGTGGTAAAGAAGATGCTGATGATAATAATATGATGTTGACGATGACAATGATGCTAATAATGATAAATAGTAGCCATAATAATTATGATCATTGTGATGATGATCATTGAGAAGGTTGATGATAATTATACTTATGATAATGATAATGTTCTTGATAATTATTGGTAACAAGAATAAATAACATACAATAATAATAACATACATAATAACATATAAAGTATTAATGAAAGAGTGAAATAATCAAATAAAAGTACAAACGTTTCTGTCACCATGCAGTTGACAAATCCAAATTTCCTCGCTAGATGGCTATCATTTTCAAAAAACAAATAAATGTTTCACGCCCCTTCATGGCATAGTTGTTCTTTATTACTAATGGATATGCAAGATCAGATGATTATTGAAGCCCATATCTAGTTATCTATACCTTCATTGGTGTCTACAGTGTTCTAGAACATGTGAACTATGTTTCTAGTATCTTATCTGATAGGAATAGCTAAATGGCCATTATTCTTCCTTGATGTTTGTTTGTGATACCTAAGATAGATCTCTTCTGATATTCTCCCCCATCTATTGCTATATCTTGTAACATTCGATTCAAATCTACAAAATTAGTTTTTGTAAGTCTATTACACATATCATGGTGTAGGTCAATATCACAGTTATTCACCTTCAATATTTCAATTTGAATCTGGATTTTGGCAGTTTTATTAAATCCTGTATACAGCTATTTCAAAAACCATTGAATACTAAATAGTGCATACTATTTAGAGCAAAGGGCATTGTGGGTCTCATTAATTTAAAATAACTTGCTTGTATATTGTTTTGAATGGAATGCACTAAGAATAAAATAACTAATTATTATTTTTTGGAATAGTTGTATATCTAATATTAATGCATGATTCAAGGTCAATACCATACTTATACATCTACCTATAGTATCACCCAATGACTTTCAAGATACATTTCGTGCAGGTCAATAACACTTATTTTATTTTCAGAACTTGAGGCATTGGAAGCATGCTATTGGCTCAAAGCAGCAGGATTTCCACAATATGCACAGTCATATGAAGGTAATCCATGTTTTGTTGATCCTGCCTATAATACTTATCTCAGATAATAACTATCACTACCTGATGATAGACTGATCACAAACATCCACCCTTTTCACCATGACCTCACAGTTTGTTTACATATCTAATGATATATTCAAGAAAATGTTAAAATCCATCCATATAGTCTCAAAGCAAGAGAAGATATATAGTGGTCGATCAATACACCCATTTCAACATGACCTCACATTTGTTTACATATCTAATGATATATTCAAGAAAATGTTAAAATCCATCCATATAGTCTCAAAGCAAGAGAAGATATATAGTGGTCGATCAATACACCCATTTCAACATGACCTCACAGTTTGTTTACATATCTAATGATATATTCAAGAAAATGTTAAAATCCATCCATATAGTCTCAAAGCAAGAGAAGATATATAGTGGTCGATCAATACACCCATTTCAACATGACCTCACAGTTTGTTTACATATCTAATGAGATATTCAAGGAAGTGTTAAAATCCATCCATATAGTCTCAAAGCAAGAGAAGATATATAGTGGTCGCCCAATACACCCTTTTCACCATGACCTCACAGTTTGTTTACATATCTAATGAGATATTCAAGGAAGTGTTAAAATCCATCCATATGATATAGTCTCAAAGCAAAAGAAGATATATAGTGGTCTAGCTAGAGCTTTTTAATCAAATCTGTTATTGCTATTGCTTGTAGAGGGAAGGTTCCCAATAGACATTGCAGCAGTGATTAAGGAGCATGATTTCCTAGACGAGGACTCCCTACAGTCTCTATATAGGTATGTTACATTGAATTATAACAAATACTTATACTAATAGTTATGATAATGATGAAAGTGGTGCGCAATGACAAAGGTGGTGGTAGTGATGGTAACCGGTGAACTTGCCTACATGCAAACTCATCAACAAACCATCCAAAAGTGATGATCATAATTTGATATCATGATGTTGATGACGACCATAATGATAATGATTATAATGGCATGATGAGGATTACGATAAGCTTAATGATAATAATGATTACATGATGATGATGGCTATAGGATGATGATTATGGTGGTGATGATGATGATGACATGATGATGAGAGTGGTGATTATCATAATGATGATAGCTGTTAATATATCATTGTAATTAATTACCAAAAGTTACTAACTACATAGTCATATTGCTAGTATTGAAACCCACAAAATTAACGTTTCTTTGCACCACATCGTTATACTATCTGTAGTGTATGTACACAATTGTTATTATCCTTGCAATAATGTCTACATTAGGTTGAATGATATGCAAGAAATTCCACTCAACTGTAAAAAAATCTGATGATCTTATGAAAACAATGTCACATCAATTATTACCCACATCAATCCTACCTGGCTGTCTATTCAGTAAAACAACTTATAATTTGTATTAATGCCATACTTATAGATAACACAATAGATCACAGAGATAGGAGTAATAGTAAAGAAATGATAGTGAATATTACTTGCTAGAAATGGTTGTATTTTTATTGCAGGAGGCTACAGACACTCAACCACTGCGCAAAACTCAATCTCCACATCAAGGTAAGAAAAAAACAGAATAATCACTTATAAAATGATGATTATAAATTGTCATTATCTGGTGTGTTTAGTCTCCATTTATCGTTATCGGCTTAAACTTGAGTTGAAACCATCCTATCCTAATGGTTTTCTAATAAATATTAATTATCACTGCTATAAAAAGGTATTTAATGAATTGTATTTAGTGCTATGTAATTAATGTTAAAAATTATTTGATATTTCAAACAAATTGTTTAATACAATATATCAACCATGTGACAAAAAACTAGGGCACCTATCAGCAAACCATAAACATTGAGTCAAAACAACCAATTGACATGACTGTATAGATTCTAGATTCTTCTCATGAGTTATTCCAATAGATACAAAATATTTGACAATGTTTAGGAACCACTTCTTCTATCATCCACTAACCAACATACTGCAAATTTCTGTGTCTATATCTAAATTGCTACTGTCATTACCACATTAAGCATGACACTAATAAACCAAATTCACAGCCAAACATCTGCAATTTGTTACATTTATTTGACAGTTAAAGCCTAACTACATTAAGTTTTCCTGACACATAGAAGATATCTTATCACAGCCAAGAAAGATAAGGATATTGATAGAGCTTTTAACAACATTATATCCATTTAAACACTTTGGCACCCTCAACCTATAATCAGAAACAGCAATATTGTTGTGGGAAAACCACTTGGCAGTATCAGTGTTTATGTCCATTAACTTAATGCAGTGTGAAGTCTGCTATATACTTAAGTCATTAATATCTAGTATCTTCATGGTGTATTGATCTAAATCTTTTATCTTTTCTTCTTTGTTTACCTACCAGTATGAATGGATGTATATCTTGATGGAATGCATCCATCATAATTCAATTAGTTTGTTAAATATTTGAAAAACAAAAATCAGATAAAGTATATCACAGTATTAATCTATTTTTGTTTATCTTTCCTTGATTCATATTTCATAGACTGAATCCAAATATGGCAACCTAATATTATATCTTGACAGGCTAGTCTCGTGTTCAAGTTGGAAAACAATAGAGTTTTCATGTGTGTGAAGCTAGCCAGTCAAGAACAATAGCTATTCAAATTGCTCACCACTTTTTGATTCTGTGTATGTTATGTATGCATCTATCACCTCACTTAATTAAAACATGTAACATAACACAAGTTATATCAATTTCTAAATTATTATTTGATTGACCTTATATCAAATACATTCTATAAGGCCCCATTCGCACTAGACCAAATTTTGTTTGTTTTACCAAAAAAATCTGTCATCGACGAGGTAGGAACAGTGCGAATGATATTTTTGTGTTGGGACAAAATTTGTCGCTGCCAACCAAACTTCAAATACGCCGCTGTCCTGCTCTAAAGGCCACCAAACTTTGTAAAAATGTCAATTTTGACAGGTTTGGTAATTATCACTTCAACGTGTGTTTTCAAAGTCAACAAAACCACACACTCGATCAATCGAACAGAGATGAATCCGTGGTATTAGCCGTGGTATTATCGTGATTTGTACGGGAAATGTTCTATTTTTCAATAACAATTAATACTGTAGTCAAATAGCTGAATCTGCTCCAAAATGAGACGGTTAAATGTACCTATCAAGTGACAATTGGTTGACGTTTGCGATCGGCCTAATATTATAGTGCGAATACAGTTTCCAAACCAAAATTTGGTTGAGACAAACTTTGGTATGAATTTTGGTTCAGCCAAACAAACTTTGGCAGGCTAGTGCGAATGGGGCCTAACCTAATAGGGATTGGCCAAAGTGGGTGTGTGATCAAGAATCTGGCCCATAAACAAACCAGTGAATGTCTAAAATCCATTGGTTATGTACTTTTGGTGTTTATTTAAGAAAATGTATATATATCCATTCAATATAAATTATCCACCCGGGGGAGGGGTGTGTGAATTCAGGTCATCAGTTCCAATGGTACAAATTCTTGGATAATATAAATTAAAGTGGGTTATTGTTATTGCAGCGTATTGATGGCTATGATTCTGATGAAGAGGATCTGATCACTCTTAGTTCACGATGGAAGCTGCAAAACAAGAATCGAAACTGGGCAAGACGGAAGAGATCATCTTCACAGTTAAGTGGGAGTGATGCTTCCACAATAGGTTCACATTCTCATTCATCTTCTTCACTACGACAAAAATCAGGATCAACTGATGTACTCAATGAACGGGGCATTAACTCCAATGTACGGCAGCTATCCCTGCAAGGAGTGGATAGACTATCATCAAATAAACTTATTACTCCCTTAAATGGGTCTATGCAAGAAGGAGGGATACGGTCAAGTTTATACGACAACTTGCCAAGTGGCATTTCATTGAGCACACCATCAATATCCAGTTGCTCTAATGACAACAACATTGAAGCTTTAGACTTACGAAAAACAACAAGAAATAACAGAACAAATAGTGATGTAGGAATAGCCGACACCTCTTCAGCTGATGACTTAACAGACTTTGATGAACATGATGACATGCCATCAGAGTTAATGAACTTAAAGAACTCGCGGAGATATACAACACCAACTAAAAATGGTACAACCCAAGAACCTTCTAGCCCCAATAGACATAAAGCATGTCGGTGGCATAGTTTTGAAAGGTCATCAAAACCAAATATACCTGTTCGGTAAGCACAATGATTAGAATGATTATTATGATGACAATGATAGTGGTGGTAATTATGATGATGATGATGGTAACAATGATGATAATGGTACTTGTGGTAATAATGTTGGTAGTGGAAATGACAATGATGATGGTGATGGTACTGGTTGCAATAAGGATGATGATGATGATGATGATGATGATGATGATGGTGATGGTACTGGTTGCAATAAGGATGATGATCATGATGTTAATGATTGTACTGGATTGAATAAGAAAGATGATAGTGGTGATGATGATGATGACATTGGTACTGGTCAAAATTAATATGGGGATGGGGTTTTATGGCAACTGATGAGCCAAATGCTGTCATAGTAATGAAAACAATATTTTGGATATTTTAAATGTCCTGATTGCATTGCCATTGTCTTTAATCAAAATGACAAATATTGATGATAAAAAGGTTTCATGATCTAATTTTATGGCACCATTAAATTGATAATTTTTATATTTTTATAGGTCGACAAAGATTAGCAAGCTTTCTGCTGGTCAACTAGCTGTTCTTAGAAAGTATTCCCTATTAAAAGTGACAGCACTAATAGAGAGATATACACACTCAAACAGAGGAATGTGGAATTGGTAAGGGTTTGAATGGTTTGTTTTGTTTGTGATTACCATATACTAACAGGCTTTGATTTCCTTACATTTCCAGGTCTTTTCCTCAATTTTTAAAGAAATTCAAAACACCTGATTATAAAGGTATGTCAACTTCATATAAATAAATGAACAATAATAATGGCTCACTGCACAGTTTTTACAACTTCACCACCATCACAAATCACAGTTTTTACAAATTCACCACCATCACAAACTTTATCATTATTGTGAGAATAATGATTCAGTTATATATAATTTGTAAATAATGTAATTATGGTAATCATCATCATCGTCGTCATCACAGTAGTCATGCTCAACCTCATCATCACCACAATATATATTACACCAGCTGTATTATCAGCATCATCTCAATCACCACAATTATCTTCCAAATCATTTTAACAGTTTCAATTAAAGGCCCTCTTGCATCCAAGGTGCATTGCAGCCGTTTGTTTATGTTTTGAAAATATCTATTGTTAAAAGTCGCTTTCTAATTGGTTAGAAAACCGATCCCGCAATACGGGCTACTCACGGGTTTTTCACGTTGTTCGATTCAGGCTGTCAAGCTCGAAGACTTCGAAGTGTTTGTGGTTTCATGTACTAAAAAATGATATTATGCATGGAATCCGAAACGTTAACGTCCATGGATATTACTATAGAAGGTCAGGATGGCGACGTGAATGCATACAGTTCAAAAAATGTTTACATAAACATAAATACATTCAAGAATATACTGTTTAATTTTGATAGCTTTGCCGAGTGTTGTTTAAAAATCCATTTCACTATGACAAACACATTTCGGATTATAACAGCAGTTGAGTCTTCATTCCTTGTATCAACGTTGACACGATGCAAAAGGACTTCCATAAATACGCTATCGGTGGTTCTTTCGAAGCCAAGTGCGATTTTTCTCTCCCTGAATAGGTCGAACACAGAGCTTCTGCCGATCCTTAGACTTGGGTCGCCCGGGAAGACGAGGCCTTCAACGACGTCGGGTCGACATTTAGATCAAAAATATGTATAAAAAAGGTCGGAACGACTAAAATATTATCCCAGAAAGCTTAATTAGATATTAAATTATACGATTATAAAAAGATATTATGAAAATTAACTCTTTTAACTAACGATGGAAACGGATTCTATAAGATTTTGCTATTCTACACAAAAATTGGTATTTTCCGTATGTGAGAAAATCATCGAAGCGCGCAATGCATCTTGGATGCAAGAGGGGCTTTAAGAGATAATAGACTGAGCTTAAACAAGGACATGTTTTAATTTCCAGATAAGAAAGTCTTTGGCGTTCCTATGTCTGTTGTACTTCAACGTTCTGGACAACCATTACCAAAGTCCATCCTTATTGCTATGAACTACTTACAACGAACAGGTATACATCAAAGATTGATTCAACAACCATAAATGCATTTCTCTTGTAATGGACAACGATAGTAGAGAGTTGGTAATGAAGAGAGAAATAGTTTCCTATGTGAACGAGAGGACTAGGGACTAGTTATGCTAATTGAAAGTATGTTAATTAGGAGTTGTAGTTTCGGTTAGACCATTGTGGTCTAAGTTCAACTCGAGTAACATTGTTTGAGAATAGTCATCTCGAAATGTCATCTCGATATAAGAGTATTTTTTGTTTTATTTTGATAATAAAATTGAGTTGTGGACTTGGGCCAACCACCGCATATTGTGTGCTGTGTTTACTGGGACTTGAGAGAATACTAGGAAAAAAGCTTCACCTTCAATCATTAATGTCACTGTCTTACTTTCCATGTAGGTTTCAACTCAGTGGGTATCTTTAGGAAATCCGGTGGAAAGGCCCGTATTCAAAATTTAAAAGAAATGATGGAAGGCAACCAAGGTATAATGAATTTAATGTGTGCTTATAATTTCCTACACAAATTTCATATACACTCAATGTGCTTTACTGCTACCTTTATTTTAAGTCAACTATTTGTGGCACACATTGCATTCAGCCACACATACAGCTAAACTCTATGTCTAACACTTTAATTTTTTGTTTACACGCATTAACCCTTTCACTCCCAAGAGTGCCATATGGCACACAAAACAATCACATGAAAGACATTTAATTAAATAGCATGAAATTTTGACACAATAAATTGAGATCTGCTCAAAACAGGGCTAAAAAAATGCACAGTCCCCCTAGTTTATATGAGGCATTTTCAAATGTTTTCATTTTGATATTTAAAACATATTTTCGAACTAACAGACTACCACTTAAATTGAATTGAACCTTAAAATATACTCACTGTTTCTGATCATGAATTGCCTTTTATCAAATGTCCATGTGCCATTTGATGTTGTAATTTCTTAGCAGTGGTGTTTCTGTATTAATTGTTATCATTTTATTTTCACATTTTTGCAAGAAGTTACAGACTTTGAAGGGATGTCACCATTTGACTTAGCAGACATGCTTAAAGAGTATTTCCGAGATCTTCCAGACCCTATTCTTACAGCAAAGTTGGCAGAAACATTCATCGCTATTTACAGTGGTAAGTCAAACATGTCATCAATTTGATGATTTTCCTGTAATACAGACTTTGGAAACTAATTCAACATTATTATATCTAAAAGTTAAGAAAGCCACATGCACTAAGGTTCACTAATTAAAGTGCCATTAATTTTCGTCTAATGTACAAATGGCTCTACTGAGTAAAGGCATATTGGTCAAATTTGACATTGCTTTCAAAAACTATATAGTTATATAACTAAAACATTTAAAACACACTTGAAAGTGTGCTCATGAAAACATGGATTTTTATTAACACATGAGTTTATAACTGAACTGTTCTCATAAAGAGGGCCCAAAACAGTTTTGTTTTCATTGTCTTAACTGCAATGAATCTGGAATTTTCTTCAAAGAAAAATCTGATTGCAAGGGATGATTGAACACTGGTAATATCACATTTGATGTTTTTCATGACTGGACAGCATATGTTCTTCTGTTGGCCATCTGTTGGCTTTTAATCTCTATTTGTACTGGCAATCAATGATGTTGTTAACAATCATTTTTACATGTAGATATCCCTGAAGAACTAAGAATAGAAGCTCTTCAAGGAGCTGTCCTGCTAATGCCAGATGAAAATAGGGAGGCACTACAAACCCTACTCCTTTTTCTTAATGAGGTGGCTGCTAATTCGTCAGAGAATCAGGTAGGTTGAGGAGTAAATTATATATAAACATTATCTCTAAGGTAGACAATGCTTGAATGTAAAGTCTGTTTATAATAAACTTGTGCATCTCATATGACAATTATCATTAACTTGCACACTTGTTCAGCAGACACAAACAATGACAAAGTTACCAAGTTCAATAACTTAAAAACATTTGCTATTCAATATAAAGCAAAGCTTTTGAGCATTAAAGATCAGACAAGGATTTTTTTTAATTAGTTTTTATGATCTGTGAATATTTCACACAATGTTTGAAAACTGAATATTCATATCACTTTGCGATTTACAATAATGATTTCTATCGCCAGCTTTGGCTGCTGCTTCAGTTCTATAGAAAAGATATATTGCTTTCAGCAATTTGTTTTGTTACTGCTATCATTCCATCTGACAAATACACTTCAAAAGATGTCACATACATTTCCATAAACCTCATTCCACAACAAATCAATAAATTAACCAATTTTGACTTCTTTTTAGATGAACGAGAAAAATCTTGGAGTTTGCTTTGCCCCTTCATTATTTCACTTGTGTGGTACCAAAGAGGATCCTTCTGCCCCAAAACGTCAAAAGAGAACACCAATCAACAAAGCATCTAAAGAACTAAACGACAACCTGGTATGTAAATATTCCCTTTTAGCAAATATAATGCCATCAATTTGATAGGTGACATTGGTGATGGAGTAGTTTAACACCCTTCCACTGCATGTGGTCCAGGTTTGAGTCAATAGATCACATGTTAGTTGTTGTGTTTGATGGTTTAATTGTTCTTTCCATTGACACAAGGGTTTTCTGGATATGAGTTTTTCTTCCTTTATGAAAAAATCTACAAGTACTGCATTACTGTGCAGCCAATAATTATTATGAACAATTCAAGCATGTGGTTTTGCTCTTTATTTGGTTTTTTGATTTTCTATTTGTTGATGTGAGATTAATTTTATTTAAACACACTATTGAAGCTATTCCATAGAATATAGCACTATTTCCAACAGTGGCATGATGATAATGTAGTAATGTTGTTATTGTTATGATTCCAGGCAGCACATGAATGCCTCACACAGATGATCATGGAAGTAGATAGAATATTTACAGTAAGTATGATCAACTTCTGGTCCTAACTGCATGGACAGCATTAATAACCCTTCTCCCGGTGTCCTAAATATATCAATGTTTTTTCTAACTAAAGGTTCCTGAAGACACCCTCATGAAAAGCAGATTTTCGTTTATTGAGGAAGGTGAACCAGTCACTCTGGATAAACTTGGTCGCAATAAATCAAATCCATCTGATGATTACAACACTTATATCGAATCTTGTTTTAATGGTTTACTAAAGGTATGTAAATTTCTCTCCAATTAACTGAGTATGATAAACACAGACATTTTTCAGCTAAAACACTTGTTTCCAAAGATGCTATAAATTAGAATACTAGCAACATTTGTTTTTTAGTCATGATCACATCACATCCAACTTCAAGATACTTTATCTCATTTGATATTTGTTTTACGTTTTGTTTGCTTGTTAGTTAGTTTTGTGTGTGAGTATTTTGATCTTGGTGTTTTGTTCTTGCTATTCTTTTTGGCATGTTTGTTTACAGTCAGTTGCACAAACATTATATTAACTCAAGCACTGCATCATAAATATACTCAGCAGACATTCATGTTGTCAAAACACCAGACACCAACTTCAACTGCCTTTATAGCATCTGTATCAATAATAGACAGACAATTTTTAAAACTCCCTCAATTTTTAAAAGTCCCTCAAACAATATGAATCGTTAGAAAGAAAATGTGCTAGGGACAGTCACAGCCTCGCCTTTTACTTGAAAAAAATTGGACAAGTTATTAAATATGTTCAAGATACCCTGACACTATTATATAACGATACCAAAATATTTAAAAATCTGGGGGGAGGGCCACCAGTTCATCAATGTAAACTGGCATGTGTCACCCTCATTAAATAAAGTAGTTATTATTATTATTATAACATAAGTGTTGATCTTATCATGTTATTCATGCACAGGAAGCAAAAGACAAGTTCAAAGGATGGGTATCACATCCATGGCACGACAGCCCTGTAGAAGTATCTTACAAGAAGATCCGTGATGGATGTCCTTTGAGACTATGGAGAGGTGTGGTTGATATAGAAGCTTCCCCACAAGATATTCTTAAGAGGATCACAGATGAAAGGTAAAAAGAGCATTTCAAGAACTTGAACAATATCATTATCAATAGTTTATTGCAAGATAGGTTTAGGATGGCCTGCATTGACATTATACACTTATACATTTACTAACATTGATAATGGTCAATCTAAAATGTTCAATCTGAGACCCATAGGAATTGTGGGAGGCTTAATGCAGTGACCTCATAAAAATTGCGGACATGAGTTGCAATCCCACTGGAATGGTTTTGAATTGCAAATTCCAGATCTCCAGATTGTTCAATTTTAATGCAATTAACACTTGCTCCTATGTACCTTATTGACCAGGCATCTCTGGGATGAAGACTTGGAAACATGGGATGTTGTAGAGAATATTTCTAATGAGGTTGATGTGTTCCATTATGTTACTCAGTCCATGATTCTACAACCAAAGAGAGCACATGTTGTATTAAGGTGAGAAAACATTATACATAATGTATTCTTACTCACAATGTATTTCAATATTGAGGTACCAAAAACTCACCAAGGAGATATAATTAACAAATCAAAGTCAGTTTTCTATGGGTCTGTACTGTAATCGACAATCAAAATTACGTCACAAATGATCAAAACTCAAGTGGAACCACAAGCGCAGCAAGGGGTTAATAAGCAATCAATCACTGCAAAGTTAATAAGCAATCAATAAGCGTAAAACAAGTTTGAAGAAAACCGTTTTATCCGCTCGCGCATGGATGTTGTGAACACAAGCAGGTCTGGACTGTAATCGACAATGGCTCTCAGCCAATCAGCGTGCGAGAAATTTACAAGTTATGGTAAAACATAAAATTTCAGAGTATGCACAGAAAAGAGTTTAGAGTTCCAGGGAGAGGGTAATTCAATGGAGTATCCAGAGGGAGGTCTAACAGTTCCATGGAACCCCCTTAGTAACAGCAATACACTGTTAGGAATCTCTTTTCTCTGCTCTTGGGCTACCTGTGGCTACTTGATGATGGTATTGATGATGGTGGTTACGATATCTGTAATGTAAATACTGATGATGATAACCGTGATGATAAATTATGGTGTTCACTGAATAATTAAAATGTCAGTATTGATTATTGAGGTTATGATGAGTATAATGAACACAATGATTTGTCATGTTCAGGGCAAGAAGATCTAATCTAGAGCATGGAGCATGTGTGTTCGTGTGTACTTCAGTAAGCCACCAAGATGCCCCGTTGTCATCAGGAGTAGAAGCCACAGTCTTGGCACAAAGATATTTAATAGAACCATTAAGCAATGGACTCTCAAGACTTACTTATATCACAAGGGTTGATCAAAGGTAAGAACTGGTATACTAAATAACCTTGATAGCAATCCATTCAATGGATAGTAATAGTCCTTTTCACAGTTCCACTCAGTGACCATGAATAATAGTTTCAAGTCGAGATTCGAATTGATGCAAATTGCAAAACTATAATTTATCATGCACCGCATCGCGAAACTTGACTTGGAACTATTAACCGTGGTCACTAAGGCAGAACTTTGAATAGGACTATTGTAAAGTGTTGGACAGCATTAGCCTGACCTGATATACTTCATTACTTTGTTAACAATATGCCTGACTTTAGCCTTGGTGTATGAGCAAAATGTGGGCCAAAATGTGGTGTTGAAAATATCATATTCTATTCAGCCAAAACAACTTTGTTTTTTTGCAACATTACAGTGTCATTTATGTTTCATTAAGCAAGTGTATTTGTCCTAACAACTGTTTTTCCAAGAACAACACACATCGTGACAACACCCAGACATAAAACCCCACATTCCTAATTGTAAACCTTTCTCTTACCGGCAGGGGTCGAACGCCTGATTACTACAAGAAGGTTGGGCCAGTGATTGCAGCTTCAGTGGCCAAGATTAAAGATTCTTTTGCAATAGGATCTGATGGACCTGAGACCAAAGTTTAATGCACAGTTTTTACTAGATATATTAACTGCCGTTTGGTAAAAGCAGGCACATTTTAGAGAGGACATTTTATAAAATATTCTTAATTATTTTTAAAAAATAGTTAGGATTTTTAAAGTAGTATTAAACTAGTGAAATGTGCTTGGGGTCAAAAGAATTTATCCACTTTAAAACATCCACCCATCGTTTTTATCATCATCATCATTCTCTACCTATTTTTGAAGGTTCCAATTGATGTAATTCAATGTACATAAAAGATTTCTTATAGCAAACCATTCATACCTTTTGTAATATCATTGATTATAACAAGTTATAAATATTGTTAAAAATTTCAAATGTATAAAGACATTTATGAAGCTAAGTAATGTTTCTTTTGTTAATGTTTGCAAGCATACACATTCTCCACATCGCTTTTCTTAAAATTAATAAGTAGGTCATACTCTGATGCAACACAAGAATAGTGACATGCCGCATGCAAGTTGGGAAGAGTATAAAAATATATGGTATTCTCATTGACAGCAGCAAAAAGGGAAAAAAGGAATTCAGTAATAAGTTATTAAAATGTTTATTAGTCTACTACCAACCGAATTTTGTGTCCTTAGCAATGTTTCCTTTTGCATGACAACAAAATCTCCAGAAAATTTACTAAATGTTTCAGTTGTAAAATTTTGAGGTGTTGCACCCATGCCGACTTTCTGGTATTTACCTAAATTTTATGATGAATGAATTTTGCAGATTATACCACAAAAGATTAATACACAGCAAATATAACATTTAACCTCCATTTATGGCATTAAATTATTTTATACTATAATTATTGTAATATTAATAATCTAATTAATATATTATACATAGCTATCGCAAGAAATAGCATTTTGAAAAATTCAAGTTTGTAAATATCATTTTCCTGGATTAATTAAATACAACCATCACCATCATTTGTGGCTTTTGTTGGGTTGTTAGGTGATGTTGTTATTATCAATATCAATAATATACCACCACCAATATTTTAACCACATTCACAATTACCATTACCACCATTATCATCACAATCATAATCACCATTATTAAGACCTGTGTCTTGCCAAGCAGCATGACATAAGATATACAGTCAATTCAAAAAACATTGTCATCAATAGGATTCAAGTCTACGCGACTAGATCGGATGGTAGCATGCAATACAACCCGCACTAAATCAACTAATTATGAATAATTCACCGCTTCTGTGATTTCTACCCATGCTACCTTTCGGTCTAGTCGCATAGACTTGAAGCCTATTGAAGACAATGTTTTTTGAATTGACTGTATATATGTTTTTGTTTTGGGAAAAGAAGTCAAAAGTTTCAAAAGTTTCGTTCAGATCACCCTTAAGGTAGTTCGGGCGTCATAGATTCCTTCGTTAGATCTTTTTGAAACTTCTCATTTAAAAAGAGCAAACTAAGTAAAGTTAAAAACTAAAATAAAAATAATGGGTCACTGTACTCGTTTCGGAGATAAGGGCGGTAGACTGGGGCCAATTTTGGTAATTTTTTGTGACAAAAATTGTCGGAATTTGAAACATAAAACGCTATTTATTATATTTTTCCTGATAACAAACTTTTTAACAACCATTTGCAAAAGAAAGACACTTTCCTAACAAACATATTATTTGCCATGTTTTACTCAAGAAAATCCTTTGGGCAAAAAAATACTACGAAAAGTATGTGCATGTCGAGAATTTTGATGCGAAAATAAACTCAAAATGTGAAAAATACTACATTTTGCGCTCGAAAACCATATCATTTTTATTTCACGGAATGAAGAGTTCTGATAAGGGAAATCCAACTATAAAATAAAAATGGGGTGACACAGCACTCTTTTCCGAGTTATAGCACGAAAACCATTTAAAATGTTTATTTCGTGAACCTGTTTTTTGTCCGTGCGGGACTGGTAACTAGTTCCTATAAGATCATCGAAACATACTTTAACATTTTTTGGTCCGCTAGTATCTCTAGAATCGATGTAAAGCTAATTATGACCAGTTTAATTCGTAATTCTTGCCCAAAACACTAATTTATGTGACGCATTATAGTTCCAAAAATCAACACTAAAACGACGCGGATTTGAACGCGAAAAAATCATGAATTTAACGAAAAATCTTGATTTCTTGTGAACGCGGGTCTAAATTTTAAGGAGATTTTTTGCAGAGTTGATGTGCTTGTTTTGTGAAAACATAATAACGTTCACAATAATAACGTTCGTCTATAACGTTCACATGGTTTTCAAATCGGAAAATAATAAAAGCTAAAAAACGAAATGATGTGATTATGGCTGGGTCCCGAACTACCTTAAATTGATGAATTTTTGAAACTAAGACTTTTTGTGGAATTCTTTCAAAGAAATGTATTTGTGTGTAGACTGATAACGAGGCTTGCTGGGCATTGCATGCCTGACAACATACACTTCTTTGCCAAAATGCTCAGTTTCAAAAATTTATATCTCTCTATTTATATACATATGGATGTGACAAATTTCATAGTAAACCCTTTCCTCTTGTAAAGCAAATATCTATTGTCTCGTGATGTTGGTCTATTGCCATCTGATTATCTAATAAACAAAGTTATATTATTCTATGTTTTACTTAATAGCTATATATTTGCATTCATTAAAAACTAACCTTGGCAATAGACTAGACGACATAAGTAACAGACGTTCCAAGAGAGACACTCTAATGTCCTACTCATCTCTTAACCAACTTAAACATGCCTTGACGTACTGAAATTCCTAATTGACAAATTATTATTTTACACAAATGTCCCAACAATTACCTGGAGCTGCCATTTTTGGCAAGCAAAATCGTAAATTAGAGATACAAGTGTGTGCAATAACCGTATATAAGAGAATAAAAAGTGGAGGTAATTCTCATTTTTATTTCTATTTTTGTCAACTTTGGTGAGAATGTTTTTGTTGTTATTTTTGTTGCTGTTGTTTTCAGTTTTTTTTAACAGACACGTTTAATCAACCTGTATTGGTTTATTTAAAACCAAGCTTTCGGGCTACTAGCCCATCATCAGGGTAAACAATGTGAAGATTTTGTCGTTACAATCGCGTTACGCGTTTATAAAGAACGCGATGAAACGTGTCTGTTAAAAATGAATATCAGCACAACCTACAAACGTTTTCATTGTTGTTGTAACCGTTGTTGTTTTCATTGTTGTTGTAGCTGTTGTTGTCATTCTTATAGTTTCGTTAATGTTGTTGTAAAAAGAACTAATAATCAAAAAAAAGAACTAATATTGTTGACAGGAACGTTAACAAGGTTTAAAAACCTACAGTCATGATAGATCCGTCACACGTACACCGGAAAAACAGTGCACTATGACATCCCTGCAATTTGACTTCTACGTGAAGGATTTATTGAATTCTTTGCAAAAACCTGTAAATTAACAGTTTAGTAAATATTTCTTGAGGGTTTGGAATGTCTGGACTTGCACAGACTGGAATTCGGCTCCACGTGCCATATAATCAATGAATGCAGATCTAAGGGACATTCCTCTTTGGAGACAAGAGGAATGAGGAACTGTCCCATAAAGCACAACTCATTTCTTTGAAGTACGACTTGTTTGTTTGCTGTAGTTGTTTTTATCTACTCATATGCAAACATAAGTGGATTATACTTGTAACTCTGCTACATATTTTTACGCGGGCAATACTGAAAGATTTTTAAGAATTCTATTGTGTTCCTTATAGCGCCAAGACGGCCAAAGCGAAGAATCCGAACTTTTCATTTTTATTGAGTCAGACGTTTTCACTTTTCCTGTAATCCGTATTTAAAATTGGATATGATTTCCATGATCATAATGAGTCAAACTTTCTCTTTATATCTACACTATACTCTGGCCAAATGAAATCAACAAAATGACCTCCTACCAACATAGGTGGCTTTGTAGCTCAGTTGGTAGAGCATTGCACTGGTTCTGCGGAAATGTCATGGCTTCAAATCCCGTTGAAGTCCCGACCTTTTTCGGGCTTCTATAATTGCAATCGCTTTTTTTCTCCGGGACGATCATCATCATATACACTTTATCTTTCGTCGCAAACAATCCATCCCACTCGCAACGAGCATGAATCAAGGTCATTTCTTCTTCAGTAATAATCTAATCGTAATAAATCGGATTAAGAATTTTCAGGTCATCGGGCAAGCATTTTGAATTTTGCAACTCCATCACATTACTCACTGTGAACGTGAATGAGTTTTTTTATACGCTATAATCCTCTTTTTTAATTGGTTCTAAATGTCGTGGGCGTCGGCTTGTTAACACTGACCCTATATCGCTATGTATTGGTGATAATCATCTATATACCAAAGAATATTAAAACACTTAGCGGAAAGCATAGGGGATGTTTACAGATTTCTTCACAAACGTTTCATCTTTGGCGTATTGTTTGAAGCAATCTAAAGCAGGCGCAAAAGTTGTTTCAGCAGAGAAGCATTTGCATTATAAATAAGAACAGCCTTATAGTTGAACAATCACTCTAAAATAAACAGCATTCATAAACATTGTGCGAGTATTTGTTGCTTTATTAAAACATCTCAATGCAATTAAAAAAAAACATCTCAATGCAATTAAAAAAAACTCAATGCAATTTATCAAAACGACAAAATAATCCATTTGGAGCTAAATAATACCCTGTCATCCAACAATTTACGTTACTTACATCAGGAAATATTCATAAGTATTCGACCATGACTTGTACGTGTGTCTACACACAGGTAAGTCAAAAGCTTCTTCAAGTCTTTACCATCGGATAGTCCAGTCGAAGACAAACTAACCACCAATAGGCAAAGATTACTGTAGTGCGAGGTTGCATACCATTGCGTTCCTACTGACATAACTCACCTATATAACCTTTAAAAACGCACGCGCAACGCAGAATTGGAATGTAAGGAGTCTGTAAAATACTATCGAGATTAAAGTCACATCTACTGTGTAGCAAGGTTCGCACGTTGATGTTAATCACATTTATGTGACAAATGCAGTGAATACCGGCGTGTTACAGTTTTATACGACTACTTAGCTGAGAAAGGTAAGCATATAATTGAGATTTTCCGACGTAACTTGAACGTGCTTATTGCTTACGTTGATATTTATTATGCAAGTAAGTTTTATAAAACGGCTTACAACGCAACATGCGCTTCTGTCACAAGCAGACTAGATGTTATAGTCGCGGTATAACTATTAAAAACGGCCTAAAACCCACTGCCAAGGATTGCAACTTTAAGCAGTTTAAAAATGTAAGGATAGTCTTTCTCCAACAAAGATAAACACAATAGAAATCATGAAGATAAATGGTAAACTGGAGTTCTATGTCCTGAGTTGTATGTGTATTAGTTCTATTTTCACCTATATGTTGAAGATATGTTGCTAGTCAACTTTGAAACAACTATCTCACATAGTAGCCATACAGACTGGCGGTATGCAACCGAAACTCAACCGTGATTGATTTTGAAACTTGTTAAAACCTATTATTATTAACTTCTATGCGATTGGAGTTGCTATGCCATCCAATCTTATTTCCATATAGGCATATAATGAAGTATAAGGATCTAGTATATCAACAATAATAACAATAATAATAATAACAGATCAGATTATAAACCCTTGAAACTAAAACCGCAATAACATTTTTTTCTACGCTTTAGTAGGCAGTCCAACTTGACCGAATAGATTTAAAGCTGTTGACCTCGCGAAAAGCACGTATTGAGGGCATCTTTTGTTTCGATATTAAGTTGTTACACTACCACAAGCCTCGATTTGATGGTTTAACATATCACGTATCAGTGCTCGGAAACTGGAAAACAACCGATTCGGACGTTTGATATCGGTAAAGAAGCAAAAATAAAGACAAAAAAAACTAAATAAAAATAAGCACAAATAAATATCAGGAAAATACCTTAATGTGCTGATTAATGTTTTGAGCATAAACCACTTTTTAACGTCTCAATCTTATAGCAAGACACAAGTGTCTTACTCTCATGCAGACCCAGACTCACTACCTCTACATTCACTATTTTAGCACACAACTCCGCTCACATGTTGATTTTTGCGAAGTGAGGAAAATCGGGTAACCCGGAGAAAAACCCTCGTGGCATGAGCCGAGAACAAACATGACAAACAGTGTCACTTGTCGCCCGAGCAGGGAATCGAACCCATGCAAGCAGTCACAGTGGTGAAAGGCCAGCGCTCTCACCGCAAGGCCACCCATGTCACTTAGAATTTGGATACGTTTTCATTATCACACAAAAAGTGGACCCAAACTTTAACAATGGACACTAGCAAATGAATTAGTAGCCTGCGTAGCCAGACTCTCAAGGGGAGGGACTTGGGGAGGCCCCCTCAATCTCTCTCCTCTCCCAGAGCCAGCTATGCAGGCTAGTGATTTTTAAAACAAAACGTAATTGTTACCAGCTAAAGTGAAAATCAACTAGTTTTAGACTTTGAATCGGCACAATTTTGTTCTTATTGTTTTTTTTCCCGGTTATTGTTATCTGTTATGGAAGTTTTTATTGTTGGTGGTGCGATTTTTCATTTTTTACTGTTTCGGTGTTTTCCACGTATGCCACACCTTCAAATAGGGGCGGTAAGAAGTTTTCGCGTAAAATCGTGAAAGGGTTGTTTTAATGTCCGTGATCTGTGATAAGCATGTCTTCAACGCCTCTAAACGCCGTGAATCAGGATTCTCTTGATTTTGAACGTTTTTTAATTTCCGTGAGCCTAGATCACTACGTCCTTTATTAATTTTCCCTTACCGACCCTGTTTAAACATTCCAGCCCCTTTGTTATCTCGGCAGACAACTGATTGTTTATTTAATACCATTGGTATTGCGGTTAACTGTAAAGATGTTTTAAACGCTTGAATAACCCATTAGACCGACCCATCTCAGACCTCCAAAATTTAGGCAGTATTACCGCAAACCGCTTTCGTTTCCCTCCTTCTACCCTCACCTCCTCCCGCTAAGGGCCGGCTACGAAGGCTACTACAAAGGGAACCACGAGTGCAGTCAGTTTACAAGACTTCTTAACTTTGAGTGATTAATTGATTTTCTTCGTTATCAACATATTCAAACAAAAAGTTCCGACAAAACTGCCGACAGTGCGACTTAGATTAAAAACGCCATGAATAGAAATACGATAAAAAAGATACGATGGGCACATGACAAATTTCTTCACTTACAATCTTTTGATGGTACGTGGTAAACCATTAAAAAGGAATAATTGTACTATAGCAGACGCAATCACGGTGGCATGATGCGGTTTTCTTATAGACGTAACATCTTATCCAACGGATAAATGAGCTGATAAACAAACGAGCTTACAGTACTTATCATTTCGAAATGGAAAATCACGTATCAAGTCTGCTCTGTTATGATGCATCTAGAAATACAGAACGCTGAAATTTGGTCTGGAAAGATGTGGGAAAACTTTGACGCGTGTTGAGAGAAGGATAAAATGTTTTTTAGCATAAAGCAGGAAGCAAAGGGCTTGTGTTTTTAGAGCTTTCGTTCACTAAAACACTTTTTAATACAAAAGGTTTCGTGTAGCGGTGTGTAGCAGTGAGAGATATCTTACTAACATCCCATCACACATTAGAATAAGATTACTACAAGAGGCCGCTAAATTGCCTGAGCAAAACCGCAAATAACTTGTTTCCTAATGAAGCCACATCAATCGATCAAACCGCTACCAAATCCTTGGTTTAACTCACTTCCTGAACGATAACGAGAATGATGTTTCTGTAATGATAACTTCTAAAGCTAAACGCGCCAACAATCAGTTGTCTTCAACATTATCCCGGTCATTCGATAAGCAATATTCGAAATTGATTACTGTCAGTAAGAAGTCCAAAAATAAACAATATCCTTTGAAATTCTTTGCAGGGCGTTTTCAAGTCGATAGATAATATTTGTAATATTTTATAAAGGTTTAAAAAGAGTCATAACTTGTGTCATAAATGAAATATGCACTAATAACGACCAGTGCGCGCTTAGAAATTGTCTCGTGAACTTCTTCACCGTTTCTCCCTCGATCATAAGTATTAACTTGTAAGTCCTAGTTGATAACAACGTGTGACGTCATTCTAAATGAATACCGCTGTCATGTAGACACCCTATCGTCTACTCATCTGACCTCTGGCTATACAGCTTGAATGGCAATCAAATAATAAATCCAATGTTTAATTCATCCTATATTGAAAGTAGCCACGGAGACATGCTGAGAGAGCTCCATCTTCACTGACAAGCACGTACAATGCCCCGCTTTCAGTTTCTTTAGAAAATTGCACAGTGGGTCAAAAAGTGTTCTCCCAATCTGATTGGCCCAGAATTGATGTTTTGATCCAAAGATTATTTAGCATGCAAGAAAAGTCTTATGTAGAATAAACACTGTGAGAAAAGAGCAAACTAAAAGCCAATTGGAACTATATTTTGTACAACTTGAACAGCAACGCCATTGTGATATTGCTACTCGTTTATGACTGACTAGTTTCATTGGCTGACAGTGAAAACATATCATGAAGCAATGACAGACGGTGGTGTAAACCATAATTAAGCGGCAAATGAAACTCTTATCAACAGAATTTCTGCTCTAGACACTTGAAAGTGACGCAAACCGTTCCACAACTGGCCGCGAAACTTCCTCTCCGGGTCATTTCTACACCGACATCTATACAGTCAACTATTGACGAGTGCAGTGCCGGGTAAAGTAGAGTAGAAAGCAGGAGTCTCTTGGACGATGGTCATTATGGATAACGTTTACTTAGGAGAACATAGTGGAGGCAAAGGAATTACTCGAAACGAAACGTTTTCAGAAGGTAAGACTCGTCCTCTTGCATACACATTGCCATATACTCTGCACATTTCACACCATTTACTCCAATTTCATCTTTTCGTGCACTTTGAAAAGATCATTAAAATAGTCAGTTTAATTACATTTTTTCGCGTTTGTTAAATATTATTTGTTGACTTAAGTGTGGAAAACTAGCGTTTTCAAATCAAGTATCCCAAACGCAATACGTCCGTGAAATTAGTTTTTATGATCGGATTTGCCGATGGAAAGTCTTGATGCACAAATCGTAATAAACAAAATTAAGCCACAAGCCTGATAAACGTTAACAAGTTTAAGTCGATATTAAGGATCTATCCTCTATTTGCTTAACAAAGTAGTGGGCCTTAGGCCAAATTGGAAAATAGATGCTAGGAAAATTAAGACTCGAAAGTTAGATACGATGTCAAATGAGGGTTCTAACATGGGGCAAGTAGCCAAGTACACCCCTACAACCCAGCTTCTCTGCGAGTAGTTTTCAATGCGGTTAAGAAAAGGTCAGTTTGTCTGACAGCGTGTTGAAAATGTCTTTAATACGTTAATGGAGTGTGGATGCTTCGTTTGTGGTCCTCCGAGAAGAGATGAAAGTCCGTCTCAACATTAAGACATTGCATGGCTCAGAGAAGGGATGGTTCATTTGTTTTGATCAATCATGTGACGGGAAACAAATGATGTTGACTCTGGGGTTGCCACTGCAAAGTCATGCAACCAGTTTTGGCTGAATACAACGTACACCACCCCTCCCTTCCAAATGCCTCCTCTTGAAGGAACTTAAACATTCCCGTTCGAAAGTCTATTATTTATATTAATGTTTCCCTTGTGATAATATTGACAAACAACACACTTGAAATCAAGATACAACACAGATTGGATTGCGATTAATGTTAACAAAACTTAGTCAAGTTGCTTTTCAAAGTATTTCATCCAATCAGTGAATTCTTAAGTCCAAGTCTATACTTTTGCTGTTGATAACCTTTGGATAAAGGCCGAAATATCCAGAGTAATAAAAAATGACAAGCATTCTCGCATTTCTATTCATGATCAAACTGTATGCCCAAGTAAATATATTGAAGTCTATACTTATAGGATGGTTTAATATGCGGTCACTGTTCGTTGAAAATAATGGTGAATTGTGCCAGTTTTGTTGCCAGTTCTTTTTACTTAGGCCTACTCCGGGTCCTAAAATCGCCTTAATTTTAGTCGAGTTTAGCAAAAAGCTCCTAAAATCTAAGGCGATGTTAGGCGATTTTGAGCGATCTCGGGCGATCTTATGACCCAGATTAGGCCTTTACTTTGTTGGTTTATTTTTGTTTGTTACCTTCAGTCTTTGTGAACGATTCGTAAGACTATAAATAACTGAGTTATTCACTGATTATCAGAGTACCTAATGATTGTAATATAACGTTCTTTGGATGCATTCACAAAGCTGAAAGCGTTCATAAACTACATTTTCCAAATAAATTCAGCGTTCATAGTAACTCTTGCAGGATACCTTATATGTTTTGAACAAGTTACTCAACCATCATCAAATTATGGACAAGTGGAGTTGTATCTTACGGCAATTGATATTGGTTCTTTCTTTCGGAATCGGTCACGCCAACGACATTTTTAAAAGCAATTATGCAATGAATACAATATTATTTCTCCTCCTTGAAAGAGGAACATACATTGAAATATTCCTTTTCCCTACTCATAGCGTTTTCTCTCATCTCACTCATTATTTTAGATTATTCAGTCTCCCTCCTCCCTATATTTTTCTAATGATTTCTCCCATCTCCCAGATTATTTTGAGTGTTTTGATTTATGTTTCTATACCTCATTCCTCCCTGAACCGTTCATCTCCCCTCTATAAAACAGCAGAATATCGATCTCAATCACAGGGAAAGGATCGCTTAGATTACAAAGACGTACAGTGGAACCCCGTTAATCTGGCCATCGAAGGGACAGCCCAAAGTGGCCGTTTTAACGGGGTGGCCGCATTAAGCGGGTAAATTTTATAGAAAATGTATGGACATGCATTTCGTCGGGACCTAAACAAATTGGCCGCAATAACGAGGTGGCCGTATTAAGCGGGTGGCCGTAAGGCGGGGTTCCATTGAATCAGCTGTTATGATTATCTAGCTCAGTGAAGCTATTGCTAATTCGACCTGGGTTATCCACAAATCCTTTTCATTGGACCCGGCTTTTACAATCGCTTATCTCGACCTTTTGTTATCTCAAACGATTTCAAATTTCCCTTATGACTTCGTGCTAGCGGGGCTTTTCTGTATATCCGATATCCGAGTACCGGGTAATGTTGCACCATGCATTTATCAGAAATGTTACTCATTTAATATAGCAAGTTGCGCAAACTGTCTGAACTAACACTCAACAATATCAAGCGCACTGATAAAATACATAATCAAGAGATCCCTTAATATTTTTGTAGGCTTTCTTCACGTGTGGTACTAAGCAACGAGCTTTCTACAAAGACACTTTAAGTTCCGATGTGGCATGAATAAAGTTGAAAAAAAAATTGGTAAAACTGAAAAAACAGATCTAAACTGATGGGTTGATGTATCGAAATATAGGGCTAAAAATTTTCGAACACAATGTGTTTTCATCTTTTTCATCTTCAAAAGATGGAAAACAATTGTCGTAAAATGGAACTTTCTGTGGCCTATAGCTGTCCAAAAGTTTTATGTATATATATATATATATAAATCACAGCCCTCGGGCAAATACGAAAGAAAAAGTTAAAAATAGCAGGGCTGTAGAGAAAGCAATTAGAAATAGAAAACTTCTCAAAGGTTATTTTCTGTCGGAATAGTATACCAAGCACACAATAGAGCACAAACAAAAAATACACTCCCATCTTCCGCATTTGTCTTTCGCTCTTGGATTATAACAATTGATAAACACTTATTTCTCAGTATAGTAGTAATCGTCCAAGCGAAGCATTTATACGGAGAAGGTATATTTGCGTGTAAAGACGTGTGTTATTGGTCATTCGGAACCTTGTACTGAAGTGCTTATCCTGATCATCTATCAGATCACGGCTACACATAAGACAAAAGCCATTTGTCCTGAAGATAGATTATTTCGCTACCTTATCGCACATTTAGTAACTGCTCTAAACTATAGTTTCGCAATGAATCACTGAATCGCTAGAAGAAATTGAACATTTGACGTAGTAGACCATTGTTTACTGACCAATCACAGTGGTGTATTTATTATTTTAATTAATAGGATCAAATCCCACGTCAATCACCGACTCATTAACATCTCGGCTACGCACAAAATACAATTTAAACTCGTGAACCACTCCGGTTACTAAATCAAAGATTATTAGTCCCTTCCACCTTTAGTTGCGCCTTCAGTAGTAGATAGTGACTTGTTAAGTGGGCACCAATGACTTCGATGGAAATATTCGGCATTCTGGATGTGGATTTCTAGATTTGAATGGTGTTTGACAGTGTGAGCGGTGTGTCCCTTCTTCGTCGTGAGTGTGTACCGCTAGCTCAGGTAACCCAATCTAAGGCTGCCATGACTGACACGGATTTTTACAGACTTCACCGCAAATATTGTAATACCGATGTGGCAAACGCCGGTAAGCCTGAAGATTGCGGTCAACCGAACGCAGCTAAAAGTCTTGAAACACCAAAGTTACCTAAACATAATAATACAGGCAAGGAGAAAGGATTCTTATAGGGAATCCGTGATGTGATTATTCTGATTGTAAATCCGTATTCTTGTGTGGAATCATCACTGAAGCTAAGGGGTTTCCAATGCCGACAGGTACTTATACAATGATTGTGGGTTATGTCTAGGTATGCAAAGCAAAGGATCGCAGAAGGAGAAGTTCTTCGGTAAAGGATGGAGGAATCGACCCAAAGTTATAGCAAACGCTGGCAATGCGCTGTGGGCACCGGACGCTAAGGTAACCGTACATGTAGTAATGCATAGTGCAATGTTATGATGCACCATAAGCGGTTCCTTTATGATCCACGATGGTGAGAGTTGAAGCGAATCACTGCTGTACTCAAGACTACTAACAAAATACTCTAGTTGATTTATATTAAAGTGGAATATATATATAGTAGTATAACTTCATTCCTATCATGCCCATCGTTTGTATAGTGTCGAATGTCAGCTAGCTGGCTCCTTCAAGTCGACTGTCAGCACTGTTTCGCTTCGTTTATTCAACCCTTTTATAAACACCAAATATTGCGACTGTTATTAGTTGTGATAATTGCTGTGTAAGCGCGGTTGCCTCTCAATGCCAATACAAACGTCCTTGCTACCTTAACCCTGGATGTTATCAGATTTGGCAGTCAGAGTATGCCGGGAAATCAAGATCGATTCTATCTATTAATTAAACCGAAAAACAATATCAAAACTTCCATTATGCAGAATTACAATGGTGCACAAGCAGATTAGCTCCATCCTAGTGTAGATTGCATTTGCCTTAAGTGATTATCAATTTAATGTTTTTTTTAGGAAAACTACGTTTGGTCTTCTGTTGGCGGTCGTAAAGTTTGCCTTGGTAGTTTTGACATTTGTGATCTTACGGAACCAGAAAGGCTTGCCTTACAACAAGTTGCACTGTCAAAACTCCGTAAACTAAATTTACGCAGTCACGTCACAATTCCTAAGAGTAAGTGTAATTGATGACTATTAAAATGGCCGCACGTTTCTTACGTTTCTTTGCGGAAGAAGCTCTTCCAAGCGTATATGCGAACACGTACGCTCTCAAAGCTGCTTAGACGGCACGAGTCTCGATCACCCGAAGCCATTTATTTGCTAAAAACAAGTTCGTTGTTAGATTAACCTAAAACTCGTGTACATATAGCTAATCCCATCAGGCTTCGAAGTTTGCTTTCACATATTCTATATATAGCCCCCTGCCAGCTCGAAACTGCCTCAGGTGTAATATTTATTTAGATCTTATTTAAGAGCTTTGTACAGCAAATGTTAGACTACGAGCTAAATTTTCAATGTAGATATAAGGCATAGAGTGCAACCATGCTGCAACGAGTTGCTGTTGCGACGGTGATGTTGGAATGATTGTACAGCGATATTTGTACAGTATTGACAGACTAGAGAAAGTTCAACCAAGTGCTAATGTGTGGCAATGACCTTGATGTATACTTACAACTTTACAACCAATCACAAATCATCAACAAATTAGATAAGTTTAGAAACAAGAAATGCTGAACTAGAACAAAAACAAGCCCGTAATTTATTCAGGAGTTGTCGAATAGAAGAAAGGGTTTAATTAAGGTTAAAACAAGGTGTAATTCTAAGGCAGATGAAAAACACTTGTAGACTTATTCTCTTTGTAACAAAGGTCGTTTTGTTGTCAAAGAAAGCTATATTTACAGAATAACGACCTTGAACCCTGAACAATGGCAGTAAAATATTGCTTTTATCTCTTCTAGCTTCTCGTTCTGATAAAAGAACATCATCACTCAAAAGGGCACTGTCACTTAAAAGTAGGCTGGCAATGGGTGCTGCAGAAAAACCTGCAGGTATGGGAATATTGACAAGTGAAGCTATTTAAACTGTATAATGTTGATGATGGTGATGAAAATAGATCATGATAAAGATAGTAATGTGAATTATGATGATGATAAACAATAACAATCACTTAAAAGTAGGATGGCAATGGGTGCTGCAAAATCTGCAGGTATGGGAAGATTGACTAGTGAACTATATAAACTGTATTGACGTTGATGATGGTGATGAAAATAGATCATGATAAAGATTATAGAAGAATAATGATGGTGATGTCATGGTAGTGATGTTGATGAAGATGGTAATAATGAAGATCGCAGTGATGATTATAATGACAATAATTATGATGATGATATGAATTATGATGATGACAATGATGATAAACAATGTGATGATATAAAGGATGATAATGGTGATAATGATGATGACAGTGATGATTAAGATGATTATAATGATGATGATTATTATGATAATGACAATAAGTGAACTATGATGATGATAAACAATATGATGAAAAGGATGATAATGATGACAGTGATGTTGATGCACATGACGATAACATTATTAATAATAAAAATACTATTTGATGATAAATATGATGACAAGCGTTGATTAAGATTAAAATAATGATGCTAATAGCAATGTAAATTATGATGATGATAAACAATAACAATCACTATCAGAATTGTCAGCAAAATAAAATATGAAAATTATTGTAATAAAAATGATCATAATGATGATGATGATAATGATGACAATAATGTTGATGACGAAGATAATAATTACAAGAATAATAAAATTATATTAACAACAATGATGATGGCGATAATAAATTATAAATTAATAATGCTGTTCATGAGATAAGTGAACAAAAAGTGTTTCAGAAGCAGCTAACAGCTATAAAACTATGAATTAAAAACTATATTTTTGGGTGGCATGGGTGGCCTAGCGGTGAGAGCGTTGGCCTTTCACCGCTGTGGTCCAGGTTCGAGTCCCGGCTCGGGCATGGATTATATGTGAATTGAGTTTGTTTGATGTGTTCTTCTCTCCTATGCCACAAGGGTTTTTCTCCGGGTTATCCGGTTTTCCTCCCTCCACAAAAATGAACATGTGAGCTGAATTGTGTGCAAAATAATTAAACTTAGAGGTAGTGAGTGTGTGTCTGAGTCTCTCCCATTAGTAGGGCACACGTGTCCAGTCTAGGAGAATTGAGACGTTAAAAAAGTGATTTTTTATGAAATCATTCATGTAAGATATAACAATTTCTGATTCTAGAATCTGCAGTCTTTGCGATACCCCTTAGAAAAGCAGTTGCACAAAGCACTCCAGAAGATATGGACAAAAAGATCAAGAAAGGTAGCCAAGAAGAAAGCCTTGATGGAAAGAGTGATGATCAACAACAGCCAAGCGCAAGACGGCATTCGGCATCATCTCTAAATCAACAATACCCCAAGTCAACATTAGATCCTTCCGCACAGCCGAAAGAAAACCTCAATGGTAGTCGTGAACCCCCTGGCTCCCCGACCTGGAAATCTAGGCTAATAGACGCACTGACCCTTAACTCATCATCTGCATCAGCATCATGTATAATAGATCGTCAATCAATGATGATGCCACAACCACCGCGAGTACCACCTATTGTAATGCAAGCTATTGAGCATTTAGAAAATTATGGTAAGTAATATGAAATAGAGTTACATACTTTTGCAAATTCAGGTAGGATTTATAAACTTGTGTTGTTTCAATCAGTATCAGTTTTTTTCTATAATTGTTACAATTATTATAAGTAATTATGATTCACATAAAAAGATGATCTGATCAAATTAAGCTAAACGCTGCAAACTAATTGTGTTGTGGAAGTAAATGTACATTTATAAGCATATCCTGGCAGGATCAGAGGGAGGTGACTGTTTTTCAAACTTGTTGGTTATTATTACCTTAAAATCTAACAAAACAAAATGGACAACAACAAAAATATATTTTAAGGTTTGGCTGCTCAAGAAGAGGTGACTTGCACCCAAATCACTCCCCTTGAATCCATACCTGATGTACTGTTACAATATAAAAACATTTATGCAAAAAAAAGTAAGATATATTTTTAGAAAATATTAATAAAATCTACTATGTAATTTGTTACTAGTATAAATTATGAGACATAATATTGATAAACAGCCCAATGAATTATCTGATCACATTAAAGTTCAATTACCGTAAATGGAAAATAATAATTGCTTTAACAAAAAATTTCAGTCTTCATTACTAGTATAAACATCAAAAGCTACAAAAACTTTAAGTAAAAAAAATTATTAAACTTATGGAAGTTATAAGTTATGGAAAATAATAATTGCTTTAACGAAAATTTTAGTTTTCATTTACTAGTATAAACATCAAAACTCTACAAAAAATTTAAGTCATAAAATTCTTAAAATTATGAAAGTTATGAGTGTCAGTATAAATTATAATTTTAAGTGGTATGTCATAGAGACTCCTGTCTGTACCAGCCATGCATAAACAATTGATCAAATGTTTCAGGTTATGTGACCCTTGTAATTAAGGGAATAGGTGTAATAGCATGTCACTTAGAGTTCTATAATCATATGAATTAACAAAGGAAGTTCCAAATTCCACTAACAATATTAACTTTACCACAAGCTATTCAAATGTTTTGTTAACTATGTGATAAAAATAGTTGCCCTTGGCAGAAAACCACTTAAAATACCTGACCAATATCGTTATTCTTGTACTAAACACTTTACTACTAATATTGATTATGATATGATTAATGGACACCGGCTAAGACATATCCAATGAAGTATATATTAGATACTTTCTACCTATCCATGTTGTCAACCATCTACCAACTGTTAAAATAAATAAAGACTCTTTAATTTTAAATGTTCACTTGTTTGATCATATTTTTAAGTGTCTTCTTTAGCTTTACATAATAATTATTATTCAAATGTTGTTAGACCTCGAAAAGGTTTTGATCTTCATACAGAATATTAGTTATATACTCAATATTGGTTAGTACTCTTTTACTCCAACAAAGGGCTAAAGCTTGAAACGTCAGTAAAGTTAGGTCAACATTTTTTAAGTCAACATTTTTTTATAATCAATATCATATATATATAACTGACTTTAAACAACATACCACAATTTATTATAAGTAAATAACACACAAAATGTTTTCAGGACATGTAAATATTTCACCATGTTTTCATAATGAAGTTGTTTCCATGTATATCTAAATGTTTCACAAAGTACTTATCTTACTAAAAACTATTACTATTACTTGTTCAATCATATTTTTAAGTGTCTTATTAATTATAAGTAAATAACTCAGGACATGTAAGTTCCTGAGTTTCCATGTTTTCATTGTAAATTCTAGAACAGTATGCGCTTAAAAAATATTCAAATCTGCGCGTGATACATTATAACGAATCACTCAGTTGTAACAATCACTGATGAAGGTCTAAGTGTAGATCAAAATGTCTGAATAAATTTAACCAAAATCATGCCAGAGTCAAACCAATTTGTATTTTAATGTTTCCATGTATATCTAAATGTTTCTTAGTTCTTCACAAAGTACTTAACTTACTATTGTTTTTTGTAGGTCTACATGTATTAGGGATATTTAGAACTGGAGGATCAAAGCGTAGAATGAGACAGGTGAGCTTTTAATACTACAAAGAGACTGTAGGGTGCACAATGGAATATCAAATATGCAGCTAATGTACGGAGCTTCCTGTCTTCTTTGAATGACAAGATGATTATATATGTCTGTTTCCATTCTAATAGGCCATTATCTTCCCATTCCAGAAATATTTTAGTTAACTAACCTTAACACAAGCCAAAAATATAACCCTATAGACATCGTCTTCCCATTCCAAAATATTTTAGCTAGCTATAACATGCATGAACACAAGCCAAAAAATAGCCTAAATAGATCCGTATAACTCTATTTCTGACAAATCATTGGAAAACATTGTTTTCCCATTTCAGAAATATTTTAGCTAACTATAACATGAACGCAAGCCAAAATATTATCCTAAATAGATCCCTAGCTACTCTATTTTAAGACAAATCATGGAACAAATAAATATTTACTTGATTTTGATCATCATTTTTTTCCACTCTAAAGAAGTTTTGTAAACTTAGGAAAACGTTTTCTGAGTTCCATTGGCTGTAATTGTACCCACAGCACTTTCTTTATACAATGTGGCTTTATTATTGTGCTTAAGATTTAGTTAACACTGAATTATTTGCTTTCGATACATCAAAATAATGACATAAACATCTCTTTAATTCTAGTTAAGTATTCTCTTTTCATTCCAAAGATATTTTATGCTTTCATTAGCATTAATTATGCTTAAAATAAAATCCTGAATTCAATAATAACTGTAATATCCTTACGATACTACAAGATGATGTCACTGACAATTACTGTTATTCTAGTTAATCACTGTCTTTCAATTCCAAAGATATTTTATGCTTTCAATATCATTAATTATGCTTAAAATAAAATCTTGAATTTAATAATGAAATACTACATAAATAATAACCTCCTTACAGCAAAGGTACAATACTGTTATATATCTTGTATATGTATACTATTAGTACAGACTAGATCCTTCCTTTCAACAAAAGGTTTTTTAACTGTATAGGCCATTACCATTCAACCATGCATAAAATATGATTTAGCAAATATTTTAAAATAAAATCCCAGTCATCATTTTTTTTTCTTTTGTGTAAATTAGCGATTATCTTCTGACTCCAAGAATCTAATTATCACATGTTACAAGACATGAAAAAAAGGAAAAAGGAAAACAATGTGAAAGACAGTGTCTATCTTTCTATTTCTATATTTAGAATAAGTAACCCCAAGATGATGATAAATTTGTTTTCATTTAATTTCCTAATCTTAATGATAAATGTCCTATATTAATGATAAATTTTTTATCATTAATACAAGACATTTATCATTAGCCCAAACCATCATTGATGCTAAAATAAGCTCTAAAAGTCAAAAATAACCTTATCAGATTAGCGGTTTCCTCTATTACTGAATTCTTCAACAAATGAGTCACCGCATGATGAATTACTGTGAAATTCAATCTGTTTTTATACTTTGTAAAATCACTTTGTTTTTCTGCCTTTATAAGCAATGCTTTTGCTGCAAAAATGAAATAAACTTTTTTAACTTAACACTGAAACTTCTATTTAGTAATAAATGTGCAGAATTGGTGCTTATATGTCATCCAATAAATACAAAAACATTGTTTATATTAAAATTATAATAATTTTTTCTTTAGACATCAAACTTTTTGTACAATAAATAATTTTACTCATTAGAAATTAATTGTCTACTACTCTTAACGATCACAAAGACATTTTCTATTTTTAGTACTAATTACTACAGTATATAGCTCCAAACAAAGTTGATATAGTTCCAAAAAGTAAAATACATAAAGAACAGCTTTCACCACATTACTCAAGACATTTATAATGTCATAGAAAATTACAATAACAGGTATTCTATACATTTAAGTTATGAATAAATATTTGTAAAAGATCCATAGCAATAAAAGGCAAAAACAAGCATTTGACTAGTGGCAAAGGACTATCAAATAACCTATATATCTGGCCTTGTTGCCACTGTTTGCTCATGTCATATTCTATGGATCTCTACGTGCAGTTATGAACCACACTTCAACAAATACATTTATCTGCCAAATTTTAAAACAAACAGCTAAAAACGTTTGTAGATTATAATAATGGAAATCTTTTGACTGTCCTTCGGTAATTTAGATTATTGCTTACTCATTTATTGAGTCATTTTTAACCTTTTTGCCATTCTCATTTGAATTTAAATAAATTATTCAACTATTTTTGAATGCTTATATTGTGTGTTTTGTAGATGAGAGAGCAATTTGATTCTGGTGAAAAGACAAAGTTTACAGCAGAAGACAACCCTCACGATGTAGCTGCATTATTCAAGGAATACTTTAGAGATCTACCTGAACCCTTATTGACTAGAGATCTTTATGCTGCTTTTCTAGAAACACAAGGTAACTCATCCTTTTAATTTAAACACCTATGCACTCTTAAGCCTGGTACACACTGCATCATAATCGTAATCATAATCGTTAAAGCAAAACAAAAGAAATTAGAAAAGGAAACACTTTGGTCTTTGTTTTCTAATTCCCCAGGGTATAATAAATCTTTTGTTTTCTTGCTTATGATTATGACACTTGTGTGAACCAGGCTCTACCGGCATGCTTTGCATTGTTTATCTTTATTTGAGTGTTATAATCCATTCAAATATAGTCATATTACGAGACAGACTATTAAATGGAAACTAGTGAGTAAACTAGTATAATCTGCGTCAGTGTTTGATATAAATGATGGGTAATAGAATGAAATTTGTAACACCGTAAAGAGTGTTGACAGACCATTAGACAATTGATGGGGGGGGGGGGGGGGGGAATGGTGGGGAAGGATTCCAAAAAAAAATATTTAGCACAGTTTTAACATTGAAAAAAAAAATATTGTGCACCACAAAATAATCTGAAAAAAATATGCAAAGCTGAGAGAAATATCCTGCACAACATTGAGAGCAAAAAAAAAATATTCTGCACCAAAATATTGACCAGCCTCTAACAAATATCTAACATTCCCTCCCCTAGGTGAAAATAAATAAATTTTTGGTGAGAGAGTAAATACATCTCACATCGTAAAATATATCAAAATTTCTGAATGTGTGACTTTCATAATCCACAAAATTCAGTCTTTCACGCGTTGCATGCTGTTAAGTGGCCATGGGTCTTGAATGATTTTTGTTCTCAAACACAGGCTCGTAACATGGTATATGGGATCAGGGATCAAGCCCAAAAATTAGGCCCGGATCAGGGATCATAGGCCAGGGCTCAGGGATCGAAGGGCTGGGATCGAGGATCAGTGGGAAATTGAGTCTGATTCAGGGATCAAGGATCAAAAGTTTGGAAAAAATTGGGCTCAGGGATCAAAAATTCTGAAATGATCCATGATCAATAGGTTCAAAATATACCATGTTACAAGCCTGCAAACATGTTTACAAGTGTTTTCTAGTGTTTTAAGATATTCATAATATATTGATGGACTTTTTTATGCAGGAATAGATGATATAAATTTAAAGAAAACTACTTTACAACTGCTCTGCTGTCTACTGTCAACACCTAACCGTGATACACTCAAAGTCTTACTAGAATTTCTATCTAAAGTCGACTTTTACTCTGATGATAGAGTGGATGAGAATGCAATTGAGGTATGCCAATAATACTTGTGCTGTAAAACTAATAATGATGATGACAGGAATTTATGCGGCCACTGGCCCCTTCCGGAGAATTAAAAAAAAACGATTGCTGTTTGCAAAGAAATATATGATTAATTAAGTATTTAAATAAACTTGACCATACTTATAGTCTTACATAGTTTTTAAACTGTATTTGAAAAACCCTAAACGCGAAAAACTCACTTTTGAACTTCCATTTCTATACTCTTCGTCTTTTGCATATGTTTTATAACTAACTTACAAAGTTAAACATAAAGAATACACAGTAAGTACTTACCAAATCTTTACAAACTCTTGTGTTGGAAGAAAGAAGGATAGCTTGTTTGTCTTTTCACCAACGTGCACCAAATTCACTTCCCGCCATTTTGGATTCTCAGGCACCGAACTCGTGGGAACCCTGTGGTATGTTTCCGAGAGTTTCCCGAAGACCTCACGAGTTTTTGTAATATATTTTCAGATTCCCGGAAATAAAATGAATAGCCGTAATCTTGCAACTTTAATAGGACCTAACATACTTCACAAGGTAAGCTAAAAATATATATTAAAATATTTGGAATTGTGAGGAATTGTGATTTCTAGGTGGCGCGCAATAACTCGAAGACAAGAATTGATGATGATGATGATGATTGTGCTGTTTTTGTTGATGATGATTATGATCATGACTAATGATGATGATGATCTGATTGTGGCAAGTGACGATGATGGATGTTGATGATGATGATTGTGTTGCTGTTGATGATGATTTTGTTCTTGTAGATAATGATTGAGATGATGATGATGACTGATGAAGATGATAGTGTTGCAGTGTTGTTGATGATGATGATGAATGATAAATGTAAAGGGTGGCATGAGTGGCCTAACGGCGAGAGCGCTGGCCTTTCACCACTGTAACCTGGGTTCGATTCCCGGCTCGGGCGACAAGTGAATAGAGTTTGTTTGATGTGTTGTTCTCTCTCGTGCCACGAGGGTTTTTCTCCGGGTTATCCGGTTTTCCTCCCTCCACCAAAATCAACATGTGAGCAGAGTTGTGTGTTGTAAATATGGAATGTAGTGGTAGTGAGTGTAAGTGAACCTCACGGAAGAGCCCCGACGGGGATGTGATGGTTGTAAAATAGTTTTTATGTAATGATTGTGTTGTTATTGTTGATAATGATGATTAATATGATGATTTTGTTGTTGTTACTCAAAGGTAAAAGCTGGTCATAATCACGACTACGCTGTAGACGATCCTGCGAGAGCGGAAGAACTAAGAGAAACTATAGACACTGTGGAAGACCTGATACTCAACTGGAAGGAAATATTTGTAGTAAGTGAACCTCTTTACCCACAAAATCTCACTCCAAAACAAACAAATCAGTCAGTTCTGATCAGAAACAAATAAAAACATTTATACATCCACTCTATTTGATAATTTATTCGTTTATTAATAACCGTAAATCTAAAGAAATGCGACTAATTTATTCCTTAGGTACACAGCAACCTTTCGGCATGAATGAACGATTCGCTTTCAATTAATTTTTCCATTGTTCTTTAACTCCTCCTACATTTTCTATCGCCTTTTGATTGGTTCATCACTTTTCCCGCTTCTTATTTATACTCAGTATCTCACTTAGTCTAACTCTTTTACTCCGACGAAGGGCTCGAAACGTCAGTAAAGTCAGCATTTCTTACGGTGTTACAAATTTCATTATATTACCTTTAGAGTATTTATTCGTTCCCTTTTATTCATTCATTCATTCATCATCCATCCATCTATCCATTTAATCCGGCTGAATCATTCACTCATCCATCTATCCATCCATTCCCTCATTTTTTCACTTCTCCTTTTCTTATTCATTGATTCGAACATTGTTGTTGTTGTTTTTTTCCAGGTATCAGCAGATTTGTATCATGAAATATATCAACATCTATTAGAAAACGAACCAGAAATCCTTGACTATTTATTACGAAAAAAGACACCAATCAGAATAAGGTAAAGAAACCCATCTTGAAATATATTTCCTTTG
This sequence comes from Metridium senile, assembly GCA_949775045.1. Taxonomy (NCBI): domain Eukaryota; kingdom Metazoa; phylum Cnidaria; class Anthozoa; order Actiniaria; family Metridiidae; genus Metridium; species Metridium senile. The sequence goes on from OX459095.1 coordinate 62,936,730, forward strand.
AACTGAAGAATATAGCTTTTGATAAAAATGTATTTTGTATGCTGTTCAAGAGTAACATTATACAATCTCGTACCCAGCGCCCGCGTTACTTTTGGTCTGCGGCAAAGTCCAGGATTTATTGGACTTCCGGTGTTACAGCGCATGCGTTAGCTAAATTACGCCCGGAAAAATGCGCGTGCGCATCAGTTTGAAAATGCATGGGTCAATCAAATTCGCTCAGAAACGGTTTATGCCAGGGCTCACGTTCTTTGTCGCAGACCAAAAGTAACGTGGGCGCTGGGTACGAGGTTGAACATTATAGCGTTAAAGTGCGGCGCTTATTCGAGTAAATACTGTACGCCTAATTAGCATATCAACATTTTTTCTGTTTTTTGTTTAGTGCGACCGATTCAGACGAAATGCTCAATGCTGAAAGCATCCAGTCAACACCCAAATCAGAACCCCACCGATTACGATGCCGTTCAGCTGGAGATAGCGACCGACCTCACGTTAGTCGTACCGGAAGTGCACCAAACACACGACCTCCTCCTGACTACCATCAACATAGAAACCGTAACCATGGTTACACTATTAAATCAGCAACCCATGTGGGACACGTTCGTAGCCAGTCCCTTACTCGAGAGGAAGGAAACGCGCTGAAAAGTCGTGTATATTCTCGCCAGATGTCGTCACCTGATGCAAGTTTCAACGGAACTGTTATAAGAGCACGACAAAGAACACCACCCCCACACCCACGGGGGAATTATCGGGGGCATGTAGGAACGAGTGAACCTTCATCCCCTTTATTATCGTCTTCGCTTTCACATTCTTCGTATTCAACGCCGCCTTCTTCTCCATTAACGCCGTACTTCTCGGCCGAATCTACCTGTTCGTCCCCAGTCTCCGTGTCATATTTGGGGAGCGAAGGACCCATCGTTACTGAACTCGAAGAATTGTTATGCGAAGTAGAGAAAGACTTGAAAAAAGAACATACAAATGATGTGTTTCGAAATAATGGACATGGTATTGACTTAGAGAATGATATTCCTGACTGGCAGTTAGAACGGTGGATACGGTGGGAATCGCTAGCTCATAGGAGAAGTAGTAATCGCGATGCTTTAGAGCAAGAAACATTAGTATAGAAACCAATTAAGATTCATGGTCACTTACCAGCATGCATTGTTTATTTGAATTTGAGCCTTATAATTCATTCGCAGTCAGTCATATTACGAGAAAACAAAACGATAAACGACTTAGGAAGAGCGTAAATACCCACTCACATCCAAACAAAATACCTCAAAATGTCTAAATGTGCGATTTTCATGTTCGATTCCACGAAATTAAGTCTTTCAGCGGTGCATGCTGGTAAACGATATCGAGAAAACGAAGAGGATGAAAGTTTGCACTCTCCGGGGTTTTTTTGGCGCGAAACTAACATTGACAGACGTGCAAAATGACGACTCGATTCAAATAAGACTTATTTTCACTTGCTTCGTTAACAACTCTGTAAGTTTACAGAGGACGTTTAGCGGAAAGTCCATTTTCATGCACGTTTTAGCTTAATTTTTTGGTAAGAAAAGAAAATCAATGAAACATTTTGACTATAAATGGAGCAAGTGTATGCACTAGGTAGCATTGATAAAACAATTCTTACTATATATGATACGATTTATATCGGTGATTTGATGCGTTTTGAGAAAAATCTAAAATATCTTTTTAAACTTATAGACGGAAAGATGTCCTTTGGGTAACTTTGGACTTTTAAGTTAATGATAGATGTAGAATGGTTCCTATACTCCCGTGGAGCAAATAAAGTACAAAAAAGTAAACAAACAAAAGTAAACTTGAAGTCGGCGGAGGCGTAATAGTACAAATTTCGCTCAAATTAACATTAAGTCGGAAAAAAATAATTTTACATTTGTAAACACAAGAATACTATAGTACTCTCAACTGTATTTCAAGGGTTTATGAAAACCACTCTATATAAGAAACAGACTATTTATATAGACCTTCCTTTCGCGAGGGTGATACGACCTTAAGAACTCTCTACACTATGTGTAGGCTTACCTGTAACGCCTTGTTCGGCGATATTTCGATCATTAATTTTATATATCTATACTCAATAATAGTAGAAAATAATTTACATTTTTCTTGGGGTGCATCTACATGACGGCCATAGATTTAAAAAAAGTTAAATCATAGTTGCCATATTGCCATAACTAGTTTGTCATAACAAGTTAGTTTATCTTTATCATTGTTGATGCATCTATTACCCAGTTATTTGAGTGACCACTACTTAGTTGTTCTTGCAGCAACTGTGCATTTATTTCCTCAGTTATTTGACTGAGAAACCACTTGTCTGAATAACTGTGGATTCACTGTATTCAGTTGTTTGAGTACCTATAGTCTTATGCAGTGTATTTTTACCCCCATGTGGAATGCACTCCAAGAATTATTACTCCTATCTAACTGAATTGTACTATATCTAGACTTTTATATTCTATTGATGTATATTTGTACATACAAGGGATATTACAATAATCCCCATTAGTTTAGCACTGACACAGGGAAAGAAGACATAGATTTCAAGTATTTTTCTATGAAATGATAATATACATTTTTATGAATATATAGCTTTTGTAGTCATGATAATTTAGGGTTTTTTTTATTTATTGTATATCTCATGAGTATTTGGCTTCCCTGTAGTGACCAAGACATGCACATAAACGTCAAAGTATTGAATATATTTTTATAAATAAAATATCTTGTTGCAATCGAGTGTGTTCCGCTTGTGTCGCTCCCAAGCAAGCAAACAGGCATGAAGGCGATGCTGAGGCTCGAACCACTCAATTTCAATTCAATTCAATTCAATTCAATTCAATTCAATTCAATTCAATTCAATTCAATTCAATTCAATTCAATTCAATTCATGTCTCTTCAATTCACTATATTGCATGAGGCCTTCTCCGGGTCATAAGATCGTTCAAGATCGCTCAAAATCACCCAAGATCGCCCAAGATCGCCTAAGATCGCCTAAAGCGGCGTTTACACTAGCAAATTTGTCGCGCGACAAGAGCTGCGATTTCTATGGCGATTTTAACGCAGCTTTGTCAACGCTACTTTGAACATGCTCGAAATTTAGTGCAACTTGCTGCGATTTTCTGTCTCCTAAATTCGAGCGTGTTCGAAATTGCAGCGATAAAGCTGCGATAAAATCGCCATTGAAATCGCCGCTCTTAATTGTCGCGCGAAAAATTTGCTAGTGTAAACGCCGCTTAAGATCGCCTTAGATTTTAGGAGCTTTTGGCTAAAATCGCCTAAAATTACGGTGATTTTAGGACCCGGAGTAGGCCTTGCATGCCATGGGTCGCGTAGTGGTTTACAGCGCGCCTCTAGCTCCACCGCTGTGGTCCAGGTTCGAGTCCCGGCTCAGTCATAAATTACATGTTAGTTGAGTTTGTTTGATGCGTTCTTCTCTCCTATGATACGAGGGTTATCCGGTTTTCCTCCCACCCAAAAAATGAACATATGATCAGAGTTGTGTGTTAAGATATTCAATTTATAGAGGTAGTGAGTGTGGGTCTGAGTCTCCCCAATTAGACACTGGCTTAATACATTAAGACGTTAAAAAAGGGATTTTTCTTTTATTGTCTAACCCCGCCCTAACCCTAAACCTAACCGTCTAATCTATCACGGCTACCAAGAGGAAGTACGCAGACAGAACAATATTTTTTTAAGAGAAGATATCTGTAAGAACTATGCAAACGCGGCAACACTCAAATACTCACTGATTTTATTTGATAGCATTTGGCTGTTAGGGCCTGTTTACATGGAGATAGGGTCACCCTACTCGTAGGGTCACCCTCCCCTATTGTTTTTCGTGGTTGTGTTTACATGTCAGGTAGGGTCACCCTAGGGGTAGGGTCACCCAGCTAGGTAGGGTGACCCTCCTAGGAGCCTAGGAGGACCAGCTTTTTGTTTACTTAGGCCATGTAAACGCTCAAGGTAGGGTGACCCTAGGGGAAGGGCTATCTCGAATTGCATCAAATGACCTTAACTGACGTATTTCGCGCGCCAAATAGCAGTGAAAGACCGCAACCAAAGATGCCAAAGAGAGGAAAACTGAATTTAGTGCCAAAAGAGAACGCTTGCCCGACATTTTGTTGTTTACGAAGCTTAGCGTCCGAGCCCTACCCCCGGGGTGACCCTTGTCGAGTTTGCATGTAAAGAAGCCGCTATGTTGTGTCCCTTCTGGTAGCCATGTAAACAGGCTCTTAGTTTTCGTTTACATACATATAATCTTACATATACTTTATTGAAATCTTCCCGTATGGCTTTTCACGGCTTGAATTTCCAATTTAAAAAAATAGAAATGAAAATATTTATCTTTATTATTCTATCGTTAATTGCTGAAATGTTGAAATTCCATTTAAATTCAATTTACAATTATTACAGTGAATTTTCTTTACAAACCCCCTTCCACTCACTGGATTTCGGTTATAAATTCGGGATCCCTTTGTCACTATGTAACCTAGCCTCTTCCTAGTAGCCAGGCTACTAAGCAGCGTTCCATGTGCTCCGAACAATATTACAATCACGTTGTTTAGTTGTTGTTGTTTTGGTCAAAAAATACTCCATCTTCCTCGGTAATATAGGTACCGATCTTCTTCACCTAATAGATTATGAGTTTCCGCGGACGTGGCGGCGGTAGAGGTGGTCGTGGTGGCTTTGGAAGAGGAGGGAGAGGAGGAGGACGAGGGGGATACGTGCAGCAAGGTCCTCCAGATCAAGTAATAGGTATGTTGTATGTGTTAATACTTCTCGCTAGAACGAACGTACTATGTACATAGAACTCTATGTGAAAGACACAGTAGTTTATGGGAGTTTAGATGAACTGGAATCAGCCTTTGTTGCCATTTTCTTAACCTGCTTTATCAAATAATGGTTTTGGCGATATTAAACGATAGTCAAATAAGCTTATTTGTTGCAAATGGACAAGAGAAACTCTTATTAAAACCATAATTAGCTTATAATACTGTTTATATATAAATGTATATTACTATAAAAGTCATTGGATAATGAAGATGGCGATAATGATGACAAAATGATGATGAAATTGATGATTATGATATATAAATGGTGAGGATGATTACATGGCCCTTTTTAATACTTTTTAAATGCATAGTGACTTCAAAATTTCAAAAAATCTTGTAATCTAAATAAAAATAGTTAGCCACAAACTAGCCATAATCAGCATACTAGATATTATTAAATCGATGTGATTTAACCCTTTGAGTCCTGGGCTTTTTTGACACTTTTGGGCGAATAGTAAAGACGAAAATGGTCATTTTTGACTAAAAGTTGCTAAACTTTATATGAAGTTTTTGTGCTAAAATTGCTGGTTTCTTGTGACTCATATGCTATGAAAATTTGAAGAACTTCTTAGTGCTTACTATTAACAAAACGGTGGGGCAAATTTGGCTTGTTTTTAAAAAGTTGCAATTTTTCAAAGCAGGGATGGTTTCAGGTGCTGAAGGAGTCTAAGGGTTAATCTCACAATTTACAAATACCAATTGAGAATAACTTTGAATATTGTTTCTTGTTACTTGTAGAGCTTGGTGAAGTTAAACATCAGTGTGAAGAAGATCTTGTTTGTAAATGTACCAATGAAAAGATACCATACTTCAACGCACCAGTCTACTTAGAGAATAAATCACAAATTGGAAAAGTTGATGATATATTTGGACCTATTAATGAATTTGTATCCTTAATTGAACTTGAAATATTCAATCATTAGTTGACAATAATAATTACTTTTTCATGTTTATGTAGTTATCATGTTACCAGGCTGCTAGTCAGAGATGTCTTTATTTTCCCCTATTAGTAAGAAACCAAAGCTTAATGGAGCTGATCAAGCTCATCCACAACTTTGGTCAAATAAATTAACTTCAAACCGGTTTTAAACAAGTTTGAATTCCATAATATATTTGTGCATGCTCGATAGAATATCTTTCTTTTAAAGACATTTCTGCCAAGCAGGGTATTATCTTCTTGCAGAGACCTTTTTCCAGCAACACCATACAATACAATTTCCTATATTTGTTTTTCCCAAATGAATATAAATAAGACAGATTAGTTACAAGCTGTCTGCAGTGACCAGGTGGCTATCCAAGACCTGCATTCAGAGAATTGAGAGCCTCCTTGCTATAGACTCCCTTCAACACAAATTAGATGCATCTTCTCAGATAAAGACGTTAAATCGGAAGTCCTGTCCCTCCACACTACACACACTAACCTGCACCGGTGGGACGTAGAAGAACCACTGAGGACGTAACAAACCCTGGCCATGACCACCCCTAGTATGACTGGCTCATACTAATAACTACTAATTTCTCATTATTGTAAGCTGTCAGTGGTCTGTACAAATGAATAATTGTATAGCACATTGAGACATGCGAAATGCGAAATGCGCTATATACATTACATTACATAGTATTATTAACTTTTCTATTCTACTTACTAGAATCTGTTGCATAAATCCTGTTTCTTTTTAATAGAACTTTAGAAACATGAGTTACTTGTTAACTGCAAGTGATGGAAGTACCAAAATATTTGAAACTGTGTCTTAGTTATATAACAAGAGTTGATTGTATTTCCCTCAATTGTTATGCTGGATAGGTTGCTCAATTTTATGTTGTTTCAAAAACTGTTTCTCCTTGACTAATTACAAAGTTCTTTTCTGTGAAAATGTCTGACAATATGAAAGCATCTTCCTTCAAGAATGGACAAAAGGTATGCACTGTTCTAAAGATGGTTTTGCAGTGTTGTCATTATCATAATAATAATAATATTTATTTAAACACGATAAAATATTTACAGCATAGCTGATATGGTCATGTAATGATCACAACTATAATTACAGCTGTCGTTATGATCATCTTATCATCATCATTCTTAATAACTGTATTATAAATATCATAATCATCTTCATAACTGTATAATTATCTTCATCATCATACTGTATTTACTCGAATAAGTGCTGCAGCGCTTATTACATTTTTCTCAATTTCACTGTCCCCTTGATCAGAACTACGAATATTTGGGAGATAACTAAATGGATGAGTGGTCAAATATAATTAGTTTGAACTGAAGAATATAGCTTTTGATAAAAATGTATTTATAATGCTGTTCTAGAGTAACATTATAGCCTTAAAATGCGGAGCTTATTCGAGGGCAGCACTTATTCAAGTAAATATGGTTATCATTATTATGCATCTCTCTAACCATGTGTGTTTATTATAACTTACAGCTCATCAACATAATTCATTCCAATCTTCCTAACTGTATCATCATCATCCTGACTGTTATTATTTTGATCTTTCTAACCATATTTTTCATATTTTAGTTTTTCATTGATCCCTTTAAACTTCTTCCACTTCAAAGATTTCTTCCAAGGCCACCAGGTAAGAAATATAGTCCAATCAAGGGGCTCCAGGGCTTGAAACTTTCAGACTGGTGTTGGTCAAGTTACCTGATTTTGTTTAAACAATATGTTACTCTCAGTTCTTTACTGTTATTTCATTCTCTTCAAACTAACAAAATCTCACTGGACAAACTAACAACATCTCACTGGACAAACTAACAAAATCTTACTGGACAAACTAACAAAATCTCACTGGACAAACTAACAAAATCTCACTGGACAAACTAACAAAATCTCACTGGACAAACTAACAAAATCTCACTGGACAAACCAACAAAATCTCACTGGACAAACTAACAAAACCTTACTGGACAAACTAACAAAATCTCACTAGACAAACTAACAAAATCTCACTGGACAAACTAACAAAATCTCACTGGACAAACTAACAAAATCTGAACAAATCTCACTGGACAAACTAACAAAATCTCACTGGACAAACTAACAAAATCTTACTGGACAAACTAACAAAATCTTACTGGACAAACTAACAAAATCTTACTGGACAAACTAACAAAATCTCACTGGACAGACTAACAAAACCTCACTGGTCAAACTAACAAAATCTTACTGGACAAACTAACAAAATCTCACTGGGCAAACAAAACAAAATCTCACTGGACAAAATGTCCAGCCAGTCAAGGATTTTTCTTGGCAAAAGCAGTATTGCTCACAACACTACTATATCCCACTACTATTATTTTGATGACTTGAACCTACCAGGAACTTACTGGACAAAATGTACAGGGCCCATTGTCAATTGGTGTTGTTCGCTGTTGTGGTATCCCTGCCTTCATATTATGTTTAAATATCAATGACTGGCTGCTTTGTCAATCTGTATTTGTGAAAGCTTTTGCTACATAATAATGTTTAAAAATTTTCTCTATTTTGTGTTCTAGGTTCAGGTGGTGTACAGAAACGTGGTGGCAGAGGCGGAGGACGTGGTGGCAGTAGAGGAGGAGGATTTAGAGGTGGTGGACGAGGGGGAGGAGGATTCAGAGGTGGTGGAGGATTTAGAGGAGGAAGAGGAGGCAGCCGTGGAGGTAAATTTTTATGTTATGTCAGCCACGTACAGTTCCTTGATGTTGCAAAAATCCTGAAACATTTAAATTATAAACGGTAGATTGGGACAAAGAACAAAATCTCCTTGCAATTCAAAGAACTTCAAACCAGAATACATCTTGCAGCACCTTCTTTATTGTCAGAGTTTATACATGAATAACCATGTATTATTTGCTAGTGATTTAGCTCCTAATGGAAAGGTATTTGTAATAGAGAGACTGGGGACAATGTTATAGGTTTCAAACTACAATAATGGTGTTGAATTGGTTAAGAACACTAAACCCATGAAATAAAAATAAAATTGTTACTAACTAATAGTTTCTATTTAGTGACTATTTGGTTGGTATCGCTCAACCAGAAACATCAAATACAAAAGGAAACAATTACCTCATTACAACTTTACTTGTCTTTGATAGTGACTAATATAGTCACTAAATATGAAATATTACACAGTAGCAATTTTATTATATTAATTTTTTCATGAATATAGTGTTTTCGCTCTATGGTACCAGTACACATTATTTTTATTTTTAATTACTAAAAGTATGTTTTTATATTCAAGGTGGAGGTTTCCGTGGTAGTAGAGGTGGTGGTGGTGGTGGATTTAGAGGTGAGTATGCTAAACTATATGGTCCTGCATAATAATAATACCGTAAAAAGTGTTGACTTAACTTTACTTGACATTTCGAGCTTTAGCCCTTCACCGGACAGAAAGACAAATAATTTATACCTAACACCAGCGCAGCCTATACTAGTTTACTCGCTAGTTTCCATTACAGCATAACGTGCCTTACCTTGGCCACCCAATAAAGTTTTGTACAAGTTAGCTTAGCATTCAAAAGTTTCTCTTTTCAAATTATTTGCTACACCTTTTCAAATTCAAACATCCTGGGAAGTTTTTCAGACACTTATAAACTTAACTCTTCTTTTCAAACATTTCAAAGTGTTTACCGTTTGACACTCAACGTGTCTTTTATATTAAGGTCAAATTCTCGCTTTCTGATTGGTTAACTTGTACAAAACTTTAATTAGGTGGCCATGGCTTGGTGCGTTGCACTGTAATATTTCCAGAAATTAATTTGACTTTATTTATTTCCAGGTCGTGGAAGATAAGAACAATTCCACCAAACAAAGTGCCGTCTTTCATTCAAATATCATTAGTGTATATGAAATACAACAACTGACATCATTCTTAAGCCTGGTTCAGACAACATACTAAGACTCATTTGGGCTCCTCTATCTCATTAGCCGCACATTTATTTTTTCTCACACTTAGTTGAGAAATGCTTCACTGCATATGTTGAGTCTGTGTATGTTGCTTATGTCACTAGTGTGAACCAGGCATAAGTGTATCCAAAAAGAATGTTGCTTTTTTAAAGCATAGTCATTAGCTTTACTCAACAATAAGTATTCTCTCAGAGCTAGCTTAGTTTAAACACCTTTTTCAAGTCATAAAATATTTTTATGATCTTTTATTTATCTTTCAAATCATTTCAGTCTTGTACAAAATGGTATTTTATTAACAACAACTTTGAAATCCAGTTTGTTCATACCAATGAAAACACAAATCCAGTTTGTTCATACCAATGAAAACACAAACACAAGCAGCATACCTATTATGCATACCATGTACTCATCACAAATGTGCGAAAAATAATTGTGTATGTTGCTTGAGCTTGTGTTTATGTTGCTGGTGAAAACCAGGATGAAAACTTTTCACAACTCAACCAATTAAAATCTGCTTCACAGGTTCATTGTCTATTCTAACTAAGATACAATAATTACCAGTGAGTATATTTTTGAGAAACATCAACGCCCAAATGAAAGTTTGTGTATAAATAAGATTCTCAAGTAATTTGTTTAGTAAAAAAATAAAGCCAATAATGCTTCTGTACATTTTAGTTTTTTGTCTTGTATTTCTACATACATGAGAGATAGTTGCTGTAACTTATCGCTACAATAAGTTGCAAGACAAATCCCTTTGTTTAACATATGTTGAATTTATATAAAAATCTGTACCCATGACAAAATAATTGTCTGCAACAAGTCGCACATTCGATCTGGTTCGCAGCAACAAATACACATGAAGCAACCGGTTGTAGTGAGTTTCAGTGACTTGTCATTCAGTGTGTACCAGCCTTAAGAACAAAAAAAAAACAGAAGAATACTCGAATTTCAGGTTTAGTACCGCTGTACAATTTGACAAAAGGCGCATTTGCACAGGCTAAGCCTTGATTTGTTGTTAACATGTTCACAAATTTCAAGCAAAGCATGGCAAAACAATTACAAAGAAAACTCGTTTTAATTTGCTCTGAATTGAGGTTACCCTTTGCAAATGCGCTATTTATCAAATAGTACAGCGGTGCTAGTTAACATGAAGCTGGCTTATTGTTTCGATTTCCAGTATTTATTTATTTCGCACCCCTACCCCATTAAAACGATGCATAAAATTGTTGTATATAAGACATTCCAACTTTGCATGTGCGGTTGCGTATCTTATTTGAAATATCAGTCTCGTGAGTCGTGACTTTCTAGCAATTTAGAAATCGTTCTTGTGCCGTTACTGATGACGTCGGTAAGGATGATCCAAGTTAGTGCTCACTTTCTGCGTTTCTCTAATAGCAAAGCCTTTATTTTATTTTCCTTTGTTTCAAGAAAGAGTAAAAGGATCGATAGACTCTAATTCTCCTTCTAACGTTGCCAGTATTCTTTCTTTTTCTCTTCTTTTCCTCTATTCCTATCTAGTGATCTAGCTTCATGATGTATATGTTTACTCTGTAAGTCATACCATTGATGTAGAGGTTCGGGTTTTGGAGGAAGAACATATCGATAACGAGTTGTCTTGAAAGCTTCCTGGTTTGGTCCCTGACGAGTTGCTGCGCGTGTTCCCGCGCGAGACTCGAGCTCGCCTGCGCGTGATTCGAGATTTCTGCTATTTTCAAGAGCTTCCTGTGAAAACATACAAAATTATCTTAGATTTAAATATTGTGATAATTTGATTTAATTAATGACCAAATTATTTGCTTTTTACATAAAACAAGGAAATACATTAGTATTTTATCACAAGGTAAACGTTTTTAAGGCAAGGACATAAAATTGAAAAACATAAAAACTTCAAACCCCATCAATTATGAAATGGTTCGTCTCTTACTAAAATTAGGCATTTCAATATTATTATTAAAATATATCTATACATTTACAAGTATTCCATGCAGCTACTCATGACTTTTAAAATGTCTTAAATTGCACACATTCTTCTCATGCAAAACTACTTGAAAAAGGTCAAAATTGAGCAAAACAATGACTATACAGTTACGCATGCATGTAGCATTGATCTGAATAAACTTAACTCGATCAAAGGCTTTGTACTATTAAACTCTGAAAATGCGAGGGAAAATGCATGAAATTATCGATCGAATTTTTTAGCCAAAAACCTTAGGAGAGGATATTGATTAATTAAATCAATATTGACAAATGTATATTGTCGCAGCAGAGATAGTCAAACATGAATCCAATATGTAAGCAAAGTGTAAATATAAAGCTATTTTCAGCATGTACTTTACCTGTTTTCTAGCTAAGTTTTCCAAAGCATCTTGTTTGCGTTCAATAATCCTCTGTTTTCTAAGAGCTTCCATATGATACGGGAAGCCAGCCATCTTGATCACCAACTCGCACAACAATCGTAGCAAGCTCGTCTCACACAGTGAACAAGCTATAGCAATCAGACGAGAGCGTTAGCTGATTAACTACAAGTTAACAATGTGCAGAGAGGTTCGAGCTAGTGAGCAGTGGCTTCAGTTTAATTATGACCTTGGTGTTACCATAGCAACCTATTATCTATTACACGCTGGTAATTAGGGTCTATTGTTTTGTAGTATAAAAGAGCGGGGTTAACATAAAATAGGTTATATTGTATTGTGCAATCTTGTGTGTTTTTGTAGGATAAACAAAATTAACTCGAGGACAATTCGATGCACCTTGAATTTCAATTGATTCAACAATGAAATATTAGAATTATTCATTCATTTTGCTCCGAGCAAGTTTCGAAATTAAGTGTGGAGTTTTTGAACAACAACTGGTTTATTCTGCTGTCTCTGCTTTAAACGTGCTAAAAACGTCTAGTATACATGTACCACTGTTCAAAAAACCAGCCTGAGATGTAATGCCTTTATATTATTTTCTAATTTTTGTCTTCTTTTTTACTTTTTCTGTTTTCTTTTTACCGTTGTTGTTGTTGTTGTTGTTGTTTGAAGGGATTAAAAACTACCTCCTTTTGTTTGTATACACCTATTTCAATTAACGTTGTCCATCTGGAATGGTTGATCTGAGACCGATAGGAATTGTGGGAGCTCGTTAAACTGCAAATGCACTATTATAATCACACTTGAATATTAATGTTTACTTCTGAAATACTGTTATCTGTAATTCAGCGCCATTCAAGTATAATTAAAACAATGTATTTGGAATTTATTGAACTCCCACAATTCCTATCGGTGTCAGATCAACCATTCCAGATGGACAACGTTTATTGAAATAGGTGTATGTGTTTTTGTTTTGTAGAACGCATAGAGCAGATTTGGATAGGCGCTATATGACTATTTTATATTATCATTATTAATATAATTAAAGGATGAGAACGCGAATAACTGAATAAAAGAAATGTTGAGCCCCAACGCAAGAAATGATTGACAACAATTTGTGAATATAGCGTGGTTTATTAATTTATTTTAACTATATTTTAATTTCAAAACTATGTACATATATGCTATAAAACGAACAATATCAATATAAAATGCTTAAAATATTACTTAACAATATGAATATACAATATTTTTTATTACGAATATCCACGAATATCAGAATAAATCAGTTCACAGATGGACATAACAACAATCCTCTCCCCCAACTACTCCTATCCTTACGGGGGCTTACAGTCATTTATTTTTGTATGGGGGGAAGGGGGGGGGGGGGAGGTTGGGTAATATTTGGAAAAGACAACAGGTGATATTTTCGACTACATCCCCCCACCCCTACCCCCTATATACTAATAAATGAAAGCCCCCGAAAGGAACGCCTTGTTAAAAATGGGTTACGTCCACTTTCCTAAATGGTAATGGCACTAGATTCCTATCATGGCGAACATGAAATCGTTGGTTCAGCAATCTGTTTTGGTATTCATCAGGTCTTGAGAACACACGCTGCTCCAAAACGGGTTGACCAATCCTCTGGTAACGCCCTAATACTGGAGCTGACGGAGGTGGCTTGGTACCAACACTGCGTGTAGCTTGGTCACGTGATACTCTTGTATCTGGTCGATTCCCTGATCTTGTTTGCTGTCTTTCTTCCTGATTGCTGGCCTGTATAAAACGAATAAACCATTATTTATAGTTGCCTTTTATACTAGAAATATCAGCAATTATAGTGAACTAAACACTTCATCATATGATATCCCAATTTACAGAAAATATCAAGAGTAGCTAAAAATGTTTTTGTTTTTAATACTGGATATTTTAACATCATTCTAACGATGTTGTCACAAATAAGCTTACTGGTAAAGAATGTTGAACCTTTTGTTGCCCCGTTGGCCTTACTTTTTTTTTTCGGTGTGCGAAACTAAAACTTCATATTGGAATGCACCCGCAAGTCAATACTTTAAAGTTAACACCATTAGTTTGTGTTCTTTTTAGAAAAGTTAGTACAGATTTAGTACATAGTTAAACCAGTACATTGCCGATCAAAAAAACAGAAATGATTATAATATATATCACTTACTAAACATGTCTAATTATTGGAGCAATAAAAGAACAGTAAATATTTACACTGGATGGTTTACCTTGGACTGCGCCATGCTTTTTTCAGATTCTTTCTTCTTGTCAATGTTTCTTTGCTGTCTTTGAGCTTCGAGATGAAATCCCATGTGGTACATAATGCCGTCTGTTTTGCTGGTAGTTCTGTGATCTTGAACTTTCAGAACTTTCTTGTTGCTATGCTTTGAAAGATTTTTGCGGTGCGTCTGCGCGCACTAGTCTAGCCCTTGGAAAAGTTGAAGTGTGAACGCAGTGACGATTCTTTGTCTTCTTACCAGAGCAACGGGTTTGCGTAGCTTAATGTACAAACTGCACTACAGATTGTTAGTGTCCACCTTTATAACCTACAGAAAAGATGCAAAAGGCTTTTACTTCGTGCGTGAACCGGTTGCTACGCGATTAACGAAACCATTCAGGCAATTATTGGTGTTGCATTATCTAATGTGACAAAGAAATAACCCCGCAGTAATACCAAAAAAAAAAACAGTCAGTAAATTATTACTTTTTTTAAATAGAATAGTGAGCAACATTATGTTTTTTTTTTGTTCAAATTTTACTTTCATGTCTATTTAAATTTTCTGAGTTAAAAAGTTGTGTAATGAAAAAAGTGTGAGTTTGTTTCACTCTAGTTTGTATGCATACTTATTGCACAAGTTAATGAACAAGTTGAAAGCATAGGATTACAATCTTTTTAAAAGAGCACCAAGTAAAACAAGGGGCTTACAATGTACAAAGGGCCTGTTTACTGTCCAGTTTAGTTCCGCCAAGATAAAAGAGCCACCATTCTTACGTGTACGCATGAAGGTTTTACACAGGAAATCCCTTAGGGACCAGTACTTCATTTACACTGACCTGGTGCAAATGAGCTTCAATTAGTTGTGTGACTATATAAAACACTTTGAACGCATCTCAGAACCTGTAAACAAACTTTATACTAAGCGAGAAAGATGTCGCATATTGCTTTTCACTTAGACGCGCAAAGACAGCAACGTGTCATCGACAAGAAGCATGCAGCTTTGGCGAGACTGGCGCTCAAGCAGGTAAGACTCTCAAGACGCCAACACCACGTACAACAGAGCTAGAACAAGCACACTTTTCAACAACAAGATAAGACTAGTCGTTTCCCACGTTGACAGCATAACAACATAACAAACGGCGTTCAGTTTAAAATGCTTTTGGTAACTCAAGGTTTCTTGAAATTTGCCATGACTGTTAGAACATTCCTTGCTGCTTTAATAGTTTTCAAAGCAGCCCAACAAGCATGTCAATATATAAATACAAAAAAATTGTCAGGAAGGACAGATTTGTCTATATAAGAAGTCAATAAGGGAGAGTATAACAGAAAGCGATTTTTCTTGAGTAGTGATAAGATGAATTACATGTGAAGTACACTTATTGCTGAAAGCCTTTGGTTTGGAGTCGGTACTTATTTGCTCAATCAACCTCAACGATAGCAAACTCAATTAAAGGAAGGACACGATTGTGAATCGTTTCCTTATAGTCCTCCATTTTCATTTGTCGTGTGTTTCAATTATACAACAATGTTAATTTTTTTCAAAATTGTCAAAAGTAGATTTGTTCAAATTTTGCAAAGTTTCACAAACAAGTTAAATTTCATCAAAACCGTCAAAAACTAAATAATCTAAATGAAATTTGATTTAACTAAATCAATATTTCACTTCTAAGCGATATTTTAAGTCTTTTATAACACAAATTAAACTTTCGTTTCTATGGCAACGTTTAAGTTCGATTCGGGGTTCCTGTGTAATACTAGGTCAGAGGAAAACCATTACCCAGCGTGCAGTGGGACCGTCTACATAGATACCAGCGCAGCGACGCATTGATTTAGCTTGCGAAACTTTCTGAACTATCAGCTATCTAAACAGATAATTCTTTCACTATGGCTTTTGCTTATCATATGGAGGCTTTACGAAAACAACGAGTAATGGATAGAAAAAATACAGCTTTAGCGAGGATAGCCATTATGCAGGTAAATGCTTGATGTAAACACCATGCAATGTCGTGTTTACACTTTAGAGGACTGCTTCGACATGCGTTCTTAGGTCAGATACCCACGAAAATTTTTAGAAATATCGCTCAAAAAATAGTCCTTAGATTACTGGATATAATAGGAAGGACTCTAAGTTGTTGTGTGTGTTATTTGAAGCCTGCTTGTGTCTGAATTCACACCATTTACTGAGAAAATTACAGCTCATTTTTGAGTTTTTAGTTGTGCATCAAAATTAGATATTCTTTGTTTTAAAAAATAATCGAAATGCCTTTCTCACAAAAGCCGAACTTAAACTTATTCTTAAAAGCTAGCGAGATTATATCATAGTTGAAATACCACTAGGAATTTTACATTAGGTTCAGAAATTTATTGGATCAGTTTACCGATATCATATTCCAGAATGGCTATAGTTTTAAAATGCAAAATTTATTTGTTTGAGTTATTTAGGTTTTTCAAATTTTTGAAAATTATCCAAGAACTTTGTTTTATCAAAGGTTTTGAAGTTTGTTGTTGGCCAGAAGTCAACCTGTTTCCATGCCTACCGTCCTATATTAATAGAAGTTAAATTGATTTATAAATAAATAACGAGTTATGCTATAATGATTATTGAAATGTTAAATTACTTTTTGAGTGCAAGGATAATTGCCAATTTCTATTTCAATGATTGTAATGAAACTCGAAAGAATAGAATATTTAAGAACTTTGTTCCTAAATATTTTATTTCATTCCATTATTTTCTTTATTAATTTTATTGTAATCATTACCATCATTATAATCATCATTAATATGATCATATTTTATCACATTATCACCATCATATCATTGTAGCTTTTAACATTATCATTATTATCTTCATCAATATATAGTTATCATTATCATCATGCACCAATACTATTATTATCATTATTATTTTTATCATCATCTTCATTCTTATTGATACTGTTGTTTCAATATATAGAAATTCATTTCTAAAATCTATTATTATCATTATTGTTATCATAATAATTATCATCTTCATCCAAATTATTTTTATCATCATCATGCACCAATACTATTATAATTTTTATCATCATCATCATCATTCTTATTGATGCTATTGTTTTATCAAGAAATTCATTTCTAAAATCTTTTTCCAGGCTGAAGAGGAGAGACAACAAAAGGAAAAAGAAGGACGAGACAAACGCGTCAAGCTAGAGCAAGAAGTTGCCAAGTCCCAGCAGAGAGACCACTACCTTAAAAGCATGGGTCGCACAAGTAAAACAAAACAAGGTGTCATCAATGCCAACTATACAAATATGCTTGAAGATCAAAAAAAGTATATTGCACAGAAAGATCTAAAGCATCAAGAAAAAACCTTGCGAGATCATTGTCTTGTAATGGGCCATGTTAACGATTACTTTCTTTCTTAAAACACTGTAAACTTTTGCCACCTGCTGAAGAAAAGTAACTGCCCCAAGTGTATTTTTACATGTAATGTCATCAAAAGATGTAACTAATAATTTGGAAATAACTTTTAGAAAAAAATAAAATTGTTAATGTTTTGTTTTATCATGATGATAATATAAACACCTTCATGTATACATATAAAAAATAATATAAAAATGAAATATTATTTCAAGTTGTTGGTACATCAATAATTATCACAACAAACAGGATATTCTGCTCGCAATGAAAGGATATTCTTTAACTTGAGTTTTTTAGGCTTTGCTTGTTATTGTTTCTAACAAATAAATTCAATAATTAGCAGGAAAAATAAGTTGTAAAAAATTTGTTTAAACCATTTTAATTTTATTAAAATTACATTCAATCACAGCTTGTTTCTTGGTGCTGTTTTTTTTAGTATCTGGTTTAATCGCGACCTTTGTTTGACGACCTTAGATATATAAAGAAACACTTGAAATGCTCAATAGAAACACTTCCACAAATTGATACTTTGTTCGATGAACATTTCTTAAAGACGGCCTAAAAAGCGCGCTTGTTGAACAGTTTTGCGCGAAATCGCATTTTATGCGCGTTTTGGCCAAATCAATCACCAGTTCGTTTCTTAATTGACAGGTAGCCATTCCTTAGGGAATACAACGTGTTGGATTCATTATGGTTGCTATGGTGATGGCGTCTGTATTTTGACTTGCTCTTTCGTGGTTTCAGTAAGGCACTCGAGGCGTTAAAGATAATACCACAATAGCCAAGAATAATAGTTTTGTAGCTCAATAATATCAAGGTAAACAAAGAACTTAAGCCATTCTTGCAGACTGACAATATTTCAATGTGGTGTTGCTCAATGCAGGTTTACAAAAACGGCTTCTTTTTTCGGACTATTTTACAAAACCAACTGATTTGAGTCTACGAAGGAATACAAACCCCAAGCAGAAATACATTTAGTAGGAGAAAAAAAGAGAAGAAGACAAGTCTATAAAGTATTCAGAGTTTTAGAACAGCAATAGTAAATGATGACGGAAAAAACGGCGACTTCTCCTCGAACCAAGTATAGTTTTCGTTCTGCTAGAAGTACTACTAGTAGTCAAAGTGAAGAAGATGTAATACAAATGAACGTTATTTACAAGGATAGAGAGTACAGTGTCAAGATTCCAGATCAGGCAGACAGAATGACGATATGTAATGAAATCAAAAGGCAAACAGGAGTCAAAGGAGCCTTCTATTTGTACAATGGCACCAAGAGTTACTTACACTCGTCGAGTTTAACATTATCCAACATTAGTAAAGTATGTGGTGGTCGATTGGAAATACGAGGAGGGGATTGTAAGTTATCTAAATGCTTCATATTATCTATCTGTGTGTGTGTGTGTGGGGGGGGGGGGGGGGGGGGGGGGGGGGGGTGCATGCTCCCATGATCCTTTTTCATTTTCTCTCTTGTTCCCTATAAGTAAAATAACTGTCTCCCCAAAATGTTTTACCTTATGTTCCCATGATCCCCCAAAACTAGTGTTTTATCATATTTTGCTCCCTTGTTCCCCATAAATAATGCCTGTGCTCCCTTGATCCCTAAAACCCCTGGGAGGGGCTCATCTGTAATTTTAATCTGCAATCACCAGGAACCTCAGGGGCAGATCTAGGGGGAGTCCCTTCAGGCACCGGACACCCTGTAGTGCCACAATTACCCCTATATTTAAGACATTTAGGGATGGGACACCCCCTAACACAGTCCCTCATTTGCAATTGGGACACCCCCTGACAAATTACTGGATCTGCCCCCAAATCACGGATCTACATGCCCCTCATTTCAAAATAGTAAAATGTCATATGGAAAAGCATCTCCCTTGCATTCCCTACTGGATTTTGCCTTTAACAGTGGAACCCCCCCCCCCCCCCCCCCAAAAAAAATTATTAGGCTGATAACTGGAAGGCCCCCTTTTTCTTTATTCTCCTCGCCCCCTCCACCCTTCCTGTACTCTCCCCCTACTACTGCAAGTCTGTTCAAAGATAAATGTCTTAACTAAGGTTGCTATGGTGATTGCAGGGATCAATAAAGGTGGCGACTCTATATGGTATTACTACAGCCAGACACTAAGACCAGATGTACAGCAAAAAATACACAAGAGACAATGTGTACCATTTGACTGTCCACCTTAGAATACAGACACTGAAAGACAACGATAACTATAACTAAGGGACAATTACACAGCAGTCAAACGGCTACGCAAAAAAATGTGCAAAAAAATAAGTAAATTGATCCAGCACACAAATCTGAAATTCATACACTCTATAAAAAAGTATGGAGTATAGAAGATTTGCATTGCTTTTTTTCTCAAAATGTCAACAAAAATACTAAATTAGCTTCACAATATAACAAAGGTTATGCATGCACATGAAAACCCAAGCTTATATATTCAGGGGGAAAAACTGTAGCTAGTCCCAGAATTGTTAATGTTTACAATGGCAAATTAACTGCTGTGAAAATTTTGACAGGCATGCATAGTGGTTTGGCTGCTGTGTACTGTGGGACAATGTGTACAATGGGTGACTTGCACTAAGAGGGACCCTATCTCCTTTCAATCAACTAGCTTTGTAAAACTAAGTCTCAGAAATAGAAACAACACCCCAAAGTTAGTAAAAGTACAAATCCATTTAAAGGAGATGGGTCACATGACCTCTTAGTGCAAGTCCCCCATTATGTCAACTGCCCTGCATGTCCTCCAGGTTGGTCATTTGCAAGACATTTGTCATTTGAAAAACAATTATTTCTGTAGTTAAAGCTCAGACTTTATGGATTAATGAATGAATGGATAAATGAATGGTATTGAATGAATGAACAAATAAATAGATGAATGAATGGATGGATGGACAAATAGATGAATGAAAAAATAGTTGAATGAATAATTAAATGAATGGATGGATGGATGTACAAATGGATGAATGAAAAAATAGTTGAATAAATAAATGAATGGATGGACAAATGAATGAATGAATAAATGGAATGAAAAAATAGTTGAATAAATAAATAGATGGACAAATAAATGAATGGATGAATAAATGAAAGATATTGTGTAACTATGGCTGACAGTCCATTCATTAGATAAACTGTACTCTATTTACTGTAATCTATGAGTCAATGAATGGCAAAATGTGAAAGTGAATTGATGGATGGGTGATAAATACAATAGAACAATAAAGAAATGAAGAAGAATGGAAGCAAACAATAAGAAGGTTTGTTACTATAACTGTTATTATAAACTAAAACCATTGAAAGTTACACAACAGTTTTTTCTGGTTTCTTGTAGAGGGTCCTGAAGGGGTAAAATGGGAGCTTGGATTGGCCTTATTTTTGACTGGGAAAATGGGATTGGGTGCACTGGGACTGGGATTTACAAATAAAAGAACAATAGAGAATGGGATTGAAAACTTGAGCAAAACTAATGGGATTATGTGATTTTTGACTGGGATTTGGTCCAAATATAAACTGGAAATGGGATTCGGACCCTCCTTGTACATGCATTAGACTCTAGCCATCCAAAACATATTGGAAAAGAAATAATAGCCAGTAATAATTATTAAAAATAATATTGCCATAAATCAACAATAAACCTACATACATTTAACATAAGTAAAATGAGTCAAGGACCAGATATTGTTAAAATATGAAAACAGGTGTAATAACTTATAGTTTTATAGAGTAATTAATATATGTCAATGGTTAAAAACTATGTGTAATAGAATCTACTAACTAATCTATTGCCACACGCAATATATAACTTAGATCTAAACTGGATAAAACAAACTGTTTAATAGTTGGCTTAAAAGTGTTTGAATTCTGATTGGTTGATGCATGGTCCATCCAAAGGTGTCATGGATTGTTTCTATGACAAGTCCAATTTTCAGGTTAAATTCAAATCAACTTATGAAGTATTGCAATAAATCTTTTTCTTAAAGTTTTGTCTTCTTATACTTGCAATGTGCACTTAGCAAGTTTTGTGTATGTTTAGCTTGTTTCCATCCATTCAATAATATGCAAATGAGAGGTTAGATGAAATTTTTGTGATATAGAAACCATACATCTTTAAGCCATATAATAAAGGATTGTATGGTCTGTACAGTAAAATGTCAAACCTTTTTTGAACTGAGCTCACTGCGCTGACTCCATACTGTCAATTAAGGATACAGTCCACGTTCACAGGGTGCTCTCAGTTAAACATTGTTTAGCGCATCATTTAATAATAGAGATAGACAAAGTATATATCATTTTAAAGCTTATATAGAGGGTTCTGAAGGGGTAAATTGGGAATTGGGATTTGCCTTTTTTCGAGGCTGGGAATTGGGATTTGCCCATTGGGATTGGGATTTGTCCATTGGGATTGGGATTTGTCCATAGGATTTGGCTATTTCTTGTCCATTCGTTTTCTCTTTAGATGCTAAAATAATGTTTTAAATTGAGTAATTTGCAACATTTTACGTCGTTTTAGTAGACTAGAAGAGAAAATCGAACTATCTTGGGCTTCCTGTGGTTAGTATTCAATTAGCCACTTTCCTATCGAGTTTGGGGCCTGGGACGAGTGAAGTACGCAAAGGCGTCTGGGATCGTTAATCGGTACGCCTTCGTCAGTTGATTATAGTAAATATGGCTGACAAACGATGTTTTCGCTAAGTGACTGAGAAGATATTCCAGGTGCAAAGCTTATGAAACCGATTGACCAATGCACTTGTTCTGTTTTACGACGGTTATTCTAAGAATATATATAGCTGTGTATTTTACGTTTATTGAGAAAAAATCAAGCAATAAAGACGATCAAGTAATGTCGTTTCGATACACCGCCGTAATCTATAATGAAAACCTCATAGTTGTTTAGCACATTATCACAAAACTTCGTAATTTTCCAATAAATAAATGTCTTAAATGTAGTTATTCCATGCAAGAATGAGATTATAGTTGTGTTTTAAAAGTTTATTGAGAAAAAAATCAAGCAATAAAAACGATAATTTAATACAAGTACAGTCGTTTCGATACAGTTTAATATATGTGACAAATTAACCGAGTAAATGTCTAATAACCACGCATAATAAACCAGTTTTTAGTATAAAAGTAAACATTTTGCGCTTAAATGTAGTTCTTCTAAGAATACAGTTGTGTATTTTAGGCTTA
This sequence comes from Metridium senile, assembly GCA_949775045.1. Classification (NCBI taxonomy): domain Eukaryota; kingdom Metazoa; phylum Cnidaria; class Anthozoa; order Actiniaria; family Metridiidae; genus Metridium; species Metridium senile. The sequence goes on from OX459095.1 coordinate 62,959,667, forward strand.
TTGAGAAAAAAATCAAGCAATAAAGACGATAATTACGAGTAGAAGCGTTTTGATACAAATGACAACTTACGATCACCGCCGTAATTTATAATGAAAACTTTAGTTTTTTACCATATTATCACAAAACTTCGTAATTTTCCGGATCCAGTAAATCATCATAACATGTCTTTATAACTTGGTATTTTACGTTGCTTACTTCAACATAGATATGTATCGAATCGACCTTGAAAGGAGTATCGAAACGACCGGACACCGCGTCTGAACAGATACGAGTCATTCGCGAGTCAGCCTTTAAGGAATCATTCCTCAACAAAATATCGTATTTTTTTCGCAGTTCTGTATCTTTAGGGATGCAGTAAAACTTAAAGCCAAGAGATTTGTTTCGATGGCTATTAGAACAACTTAAAACGCAGCAGTTATAGTTTGGCATGATTGTTTAGTGAGGTAGTTTACAGTAATCAAACACGAAGGCGTACCGAGTAACGATCCCAGACGCCTTTGCGTACTTCACTCGTCCCAGGCCCCAAACTCGATAGGAAAGTGGCTAATTTGGGCTTCCTGTGGTTAATGTTTGGGCTTCCTGTGGTTAATGTTTGGGCTTCCTGTGGTAATTGGGATTTTGATAAAAAATTGATTGGGAATTGGGATTGGATACCCCCCTTCAGGACCCTCTATATAACAGAGAATAAGACTGGTTATAAGGTGAAAGCACCCCACGAACATGGACGGTATCCTTATGACCACATTCTGATTCCCATACAGCCCTCACTCTTGGTTAATAATTATAACCTATTAATAAATTGTAGACATAGCTAACTGAACTATATAATGGAAATAATAGAATATTTGTAAGTTGATCAGAAACCCGGGGGGGGGGGGGGGGGGGTACTCCCATATATTTACTATACAGGGATGATCCGCTGAACAGGGCATGGTTTTTCGAGCTTTCTGTCATGAACAGGGTATGGTTTTTTTAGTTTTCTGTCATGAACAGGGTATATATTTACCCCATTTCCCCATTTCCTACTTTTTTTTGTCATAATCAGGTATAGTAATTAGGTAATATGATGAGCAGCGCGGTCTTTCGTCTTTCGGGAAATTCAGCACGTTTTCGCTGCATAAACAGGGTCCCATTTTTATCACTTGTCATAAACAGGGTATAAGAATTTGTTTTTTTCTGTCATAAACAGGGTAACCGTTTTAGGATCCCAGTGGAACACCCCTACCCAAATCGTAGCGGAGTACCCCCCCCCGGGATCAGAAATGAGTACATAGTGATTGTAGTGTTAGTATAAAGTCAGTCTATTTACACTTTAAGTAACATACAATCATATTTGATACATTATAACTAAAATGCACCTTATTGTAGGGCATATACAGCTACTGCAAAATGTATCCAATGCTTCTTGCATGTACAGGTCTGTGGTGCATTTTGGTCATACACTTTGAGAGTTATTTGATAAACAGGAAGGGTATGAATAATAATTGTTTGGCATATCATTGATCTGATGTAGCCACTCACGGCTGCCTGAAATAGACCTCTTTACCTCCGTATGCAAATTGCCCATTTCAGACCATGTGGCATCCTCTTGAGAATTGTTCTTTTATGATGAACGTGTTATAACATTTACATGTGAAAGAATCAACTCCCAAGAGTGGCATTACATGATCTGAAATGGGTACGCAAACAAGGAAGGTAAAGATGTCTATTGTTTCCTGCCAGCCGCATTGCTTCCCCAATATATCCATTACAATTTTAAAAGCACTATACAGTAAGCAAAATCCACTTTAATCTGGCAATGTAATATGAAATAAACCTTGGACAAAGTTTAATAATATCTGTATACTGATTATGGTTTTCTTCACTGTCTGCCATATGTACAATATGTGGACAGTTGCAATATATGCAACGGACTGTGACATTTGTATAAGAGATTCACTTTCATTTTTCCTTGGCTATTTCTGCTAAGGTGCACTTATGATCACATTTCAACATAAATCTTTTTTAGGTTGAGAAATGAATATTTAATGAAAAATTTGTGACACTTTTAATTATTAAAAATGTGTTTTTAACTGGACAACCTTTATGCAATTGACTGTAAACTGATGTTTGTATTACTGCTGTTTTCCACTTTCTGCGAACTCAGACATTCCCACGACTTATTGTGAAACACGTTTCCCTGCTAGCAGAGTCTTCCACAGTTCCATTCTGACGAGAGAATCGAACTGTGGAAGACTCTGCTAGCAGGGAAGAAACACGTTTTTAGCTGCCGTCAATCAGAACTAATTAGTCGGTACCTTTTAAATCCTTGATTGACGGCAGCTAAAAACGTATTTCACAATGAGCCGTTGAAATGTCTGAGTTCGCAGAAACTCGAAAACCGCAGTTAACACTATAATAAATGGAATATAATAAATATAATAAATGTTTACCGACATTTCTAGCTTTAGCCCTTGTTGGAAAAGTAATAGTACTCTGACAAAGGGCTAAAACAAGAAACATCAGTAAAGTTAAGTTAATATTTTTGTGTTATAAATTTCATTATATTACCTATCGTTTATATCAAACACAGACGCAGCCTATTCTAGTTTACTTGTTAGTTTCCATGTATACTGATGTGCTTCTCAGCAAAGGAAATGTCAACGCCAAGGAAATGTCACTTATAGTGTACACTTGCAGAAATACCTCATCTTACATATGGATACTAAATGTGGCAAATTATAACTTTTCTATATGAATATAACAAATAAAACCTCTAATATGATACTAAATGCTTGGACCCTGCTATATGTTATAGATGGATGAGAATATGTTTGAGAGGTGGTACATACAAGAGCACAGTACTGCCTTGTTATTAAGAAAGTGCCAATGTTGGCCTCGCTTGGTGTTACAAGAGGTATTGTATAGACCAAATGGCCTAAAGCGTTGCTATGTATGTTTCCACTCAATTCAAATCTTTTTGGAATAAGATTCTTTATATTATGTATTTTGATATCACATGGAAACCTTTTTGCAACAAAAGTTTCCGACGTTTTTCAAAGTTAAAGTTTTTCCAAGAGGTTTTGAATTGGATGGAAATGCACATAGAAACACGCTGATTATAGGTCTATTCCAGTACAAAGTTTGCTTGTTTTTTTAAAAAGGTAATATATTGTTTCAGTGGAAGTAAATTATTTGTTTTTGCTATTGTTTGATTTTGTTATGTACTTTGGTTACCTTCAACGCTAAGAGAGTAGAGTGCAAACAATATATCCGTGAAATACAAATACTAAATAGTACAAAATAGTGCTACATTAAAAATAAAACAATAGAGTTCACAGAAATTGTACTATTTAGTATTTTACTAAATAAATGTTTCACGGATATACTATTTGTGCTCTAACAATATCATTTGTTCCGTATTTAGTACAAAGTTTAATTTTAAATGCGTACTAACCTAATTAGATATTTTAGTTGATTAACTTTTAAAATTAAACTTTGCAAATTCAACTGGACCACTGGACCTAAAATTGAGCTTCCATGGTGTCCTTCATGAAAGAATAGCTGCTTGCACTAAAATATGCATATTTTATAGCTCACAGCATAATAGTATACCTCTACTTAACTCGGTAAAGTTTGTATGCAGATTGCTAATGGTTATTATAGTTATATGCAATGTTTTTAAACAATGGATTCAAGTAACAGCTCTTGTGCAAAAAGCAAAAAATTTGCCCTCAAGCCTCAACTTGAATCCATTGTTCAAAATCATTAGCATGTAACTATAATAACAGCTAGTTGAAAACTCTGTGATATTATATGTCAAACGCATTAAATAAATCAACTCCCAAAAAAAATGAACTCTTTCAGACGACACAGCCTAAGTATAACAAGCATGTAATAGAAAAAAGGCAAACGACTACCGGTAAATAAAATAGAACAACACAAAACATTTGTATTGACACAACAGGAAACCCAATTTTGCATTTTTCCTCTCTCAGCTTATGTCTACATATAATTCTTCATGTAAAATATGATTAGGTGTACAGTAAGAACCAGACTCTAATAATAATACTAATATATAACACTTGCTTCTACTGACAAATAAAATGAACATGTACAATAATTGAAATATTTGAATGTACAATGTAATATTTTAGTATCTACAGAGTAAAATATGATTTTGAAAGCATCTTGAATAATGGCTACCATTTCTTTAGTTACCACAACAACCCTGGAATAGACAGATATATAACAATGAGAGGGGAAAATATCATATTTGAAAGAACATGCAATTAAAATAAAATTGAAATATGACTGAACTTGTTTGATAATAAAAAATCATGAAATTTGTAAGACAAATTAGTGTTAAAATCCTAAAAGCTAGCACTTCAATTATGAAATGTTAGAGATATTGTGATAAATAATCAAATTTGTCAAAACAGAAACGAAATGGGGCCTGGGCCAAGTTATAATTAAGACCCACAAAAGGTTGTTACATGGAACCCAACAATAGCAAAATGGCAAGGATGAAAATCAGATAAACCGGAGAATAACCCTGTCCCATGTAACAATCCCAAGCACTCTTGCCGAACTTATCCCAGGCCACATCTTGATTCTGCATAATTGGCTATAAACGGTAATAACCCAATAAAATAATCCACAAAGGTGATTCTACATGAAGTATTATGATGACAGGTGTGGACCCAGGAGGGTTGACAGTTGTGGACCCAGGGGGGTTGACAGGTGTGGACCCAAGGGGGATGACAGGGGGACCCAGGAGGGTTGACAGGGGGGTTGTTTTTATGTCCTTGCCCTGACAAAACAGATAACAAAAACATTAAAATATCAAGACTCAAAAGGTGCTCAAAAGGGAATAACTAGTCACCAAATCTCCCCCTGAATCAGCACCTGCATGAAGATTTTAAAATAATGCTCAATAATAAACTGTGATGATGTAATGATATTATGGGATTTTACATTGAGCTATGAAATTTGTATGATTGGGCTTCAAGTCTGTTATTGGGCTGTGGTAGATTCAACAGTGATGGTTCAGTGTACAGGGTTAAAACTGCAAATGCACACTGCATCTTTATTACACTTGCAATACAATTTTCAAATTTTGTTGCATTGTCTGTGCAAGACAAATCAGCATGTAACATGTTGGCAGCAACAATGTCTTGCAATGCTAAAAAAGTTGCAGAAAAAAGTTGCAGAAAAAAGTTGGGAAGTGAGGCATCTAAAGTTGACATTTTTTACATTTTTTTTGTTGCAAAACATTTAGCATTGCGTTGCCAGTGCGATAAAAAAGATGTCAGTTAATAATATTAAAATCAATGGTCAAAGTATAAGCATCAATAATTGTTTGTTCCCATGTACAGTGTAAGTGATCAATGATGGTGAATTGTATTCATTCAGATGTGTGCAGTCTTGAGAAAGACTCTTGGTGTAAATCCTTTTCAAGTCATCTTTAATTTATAAAAAAGCTTTGAAGATAGGTTTTGAAGATGACTTCTGTTCTGGTTGGCAAATGTTAGACACAAACGTCAACAGTATTTTTGAAGACTATACACACTCTAGTGATTACAACTCATTAACATTACTAAAATATTAAAGTGGTGATCCACCTATGCATTGCACTGGCAGCAACCTTTTGAAATTTCATGTGAATAATGATCACTTTTGAAAAGCTCTTTTTTCCAAGATTATAAAATTATTATAATCTGGGACAAATCAATGTTGGTTTGGAATATTGTCAAAATGTGATTGTTGTAACAGTAAATGAAGCACAAAATAATAATGATTGCTATGAATGAATATTTACAATGCAATGATAATGGTTGTTGTGGTGAAGCATAGATAGGCTGTGCATAAAAAGCATGCTATTAGTGTAATTACGGTGTGGTTATTATTAGTTGTGATATATATTGCAAGCCAAAGTACCAAGATTTCTACAATGAAATGTCTGTTCTCATCTAGTTAACAATACTCTTCGTTCCCTGGCCAAGTTATTAGAAGTAAACTATAATACCTATGTAGTTCAGCATTTGAATCAAGTTAAAAGTTGACAAAAAAGTAAAAAATTTGTTATTCAAAGTGGCTGATGAATTATAACAAAAATAATGATGGTAGATTGTTAACAATTTAATGTCGTTCCTTCCTATGCATTTTTGTCTCTTTTCTCTTTCTAGCCAATCATCTCTAAAAATGTTTCTTAATATCAACCTTTCAAACATTGCATTCAGATGTTGGATGCTTCTTGATATTTGAAGTGGCTGAATTATATCAAAATGATGGTAAATTGTTAGCAATTTAATGCTGATTTCCTTCCTATGCATTTTTTGTTTCTTTTCTCTCTCTTGCCATATCATCTCTAAAAATAATTCTTATCAACCCTTTCAAACATTACATCAAGATGATGGACGTTTCAGGACACACTTTGCAAATACTTAATGCTAAAATATTCACCATTCCTTAGCATAATTTACACTGAAGACTAAACAAGTCTCGGTACTTTTTTCACTTGTCAAATTAGTGAGCCAAAAATGTCTTTGATGTTGTCTTCCTTTGTGATTTTAAAAGCACATTAAGAAAGAAAAGTTAAGATTATTATATTTTTTGCTGGTTAAATATTTACATATGTGAGTGAGCCCAAACCCCAACCGTTAAAGCTTTTCTTTTTTACTATTTAGAAAAGAGCATGGTTATGGATTATGGTTATGGACCATTAAAATATTAGATTCATTAACACAGTTATTCTAATTATATCTTTGTTAATATTTACAAAAGAACAAGTCAATTGAAGCAAAATGTTAGGAATTATCCAAAAAAATCAATAATGATTGTGACAACTATTTACCTTTGGCCCACTAAGTCCTGTTAAAACCGTTTCTTCCACACACAATCAATCTGTACCCAGCGAGAATAATACAGATGGATAAATGGTGAGATGTGCATACCCAGCACCATGCATGAATGTATGAAGGTGCATAAATATTATACATTAATAAAATGAAAGTAAATTGGCAAAGATACAAAGGAAAAAGAAATTATATATATAAACAACTAAGCACAGTTCATTGATGTGAATGTATGAACTTCATGGTGCTTTTATATAAGCTGTTTTTGTAACATTTTTAAAGCAAGACAAATATACAAAGGAAACAGAAAGCCAAGGCTTGGGTGGGTGGAAAGGGGGTATGTCTTCACACAACTTCGCACCATGCATGGATGTGAATGTATGGAGGTGCTTTTAATTATCTTATGGCATGAGAGTAAAATATTTAAAGCAAGAATATACAAAGGAAAAAGTAAGCTGAGACATGTGCAGCAGTGGTAAAGATGGTAGGACACAGTAAACAGAAATTTAAAAAGAGCAATCACAATAATTATAATTATTTATGAAATCAAAATAGATGATAATTTGCATTTGTCAGAGATCATGAAGTAAAGACATTGCATGCATACACCCCTGTGCACACAAGATAGTGATAGTGGAAAGATTATGGTATTAATTGTAAAATATTTTGATGATTACATTTTGATGAGTTGGTTATTGGTATCAGCAGGTGCTAATGGATGAGTTAGTGTTTGTTAACTGTCTATTTGGGATGTTTTGGGGTTACAAATAGTTGTTGTGAAGAAGATTTATAACAGTATGATGTATGCTTTTATTCTATATTGTAGTAAGTTAGCTGTGGCAATCCTATTGCAATGGATAACCAGGTAGCCATGTGTTTTAAAGCATGCAGCATGTATCAGGGTGAGGAAGAGGTTTTACGTGATCCGTGATTCACCCTAAATTTGGCCTGTGATTCGAGAAAAGCAAAACATTTAAGCTGTGATCCGTGAAATCATCTTCATCCTTGACCCGTGATTTACAGATTTTCACTGTCGTGACTCATGATTACAGAATCAGTGATCCGTGAAAACATGACAGCTTTTCATATAAACGGTTGTGTATAAAATGAGACGTTTATTGCTAGCAGTGTTATTCTTTGTATATCTGTTAGATCCAGTTAATATTGATTATCGGTCTAACAAGCACAACAGTTAACATCGCAAGTTCTAAAACTGTAATTCGTTAAAAGGCTTTACATAACTCTGTGAACTGTGAATCATGAAAAAACGGCCCGTGATTCGTGATGGGAACCCCCTCTTCCCCACCCTGATGTATGTACTGGTAATTGCAAGAAAACAATATTATTGTATTAATCTATAATTCATGTACTATGATTATCATAATTAAATTATTGTAGTGCAAATAAAAGACTAAAGATTTGCATGGTCTGATTGCCAATATCATGTATGTGAAAACCTCACACAATGGGGTGTATTGCATAATAGTTATAACGTGACTTGCATTAAAGTAAATAACCAAAAATAAATATTGTTGATGGAAAATGTTTGAATATATATGTACCATGCATTATATTACATTGCTTTTTTCATTTGTGATAATGAATTAACGATTCAAAGCCGCGTTTTTTAAATAATTGTATGAGACTTGTTACACAAAATATTGATTAATTTTGCTGATTAGAATTGAAATAGTTCAAATTTTCAAGAACACTTCTGATCAGTTCATTATTACTCTGCTTTGGTTTTGGTTATGTTTGTCAAGGAATTAAGTATTAAAGAACATGAAAGAAAGTTAATCACAGATGACATTGAAGTCTTGTGGTGCAACTTCTTCAACCAAGTCCCAAAACAAATTTTAAACTGGATTTGAGTTACAAGCCTATGAACATTAAACATTTGTAGATATTCTATTGTTCATTTTCTCACTAGTCCCCTTCACAGTTCTCTGAGTCATCTTGAAAGGTAGGTTCTCTGAGTCATCTTGAAAGGTAGGTTCTCTGAGTCATCTTGAAAGGTAGGTTCTCTGAGTCATCTTGAAAGGTAGGTTCTCTGAGTCATCTTGAAAGGTAGGTTCTCTGAGTCATCTTGAAAGGTAGGTTCTCTGCATCATTTTGAAAGGTAGGTTCTCTGAGTCATCTTGAAAGGTAGGTTCTCTGCATCATCTTGAAAGGTAGGTTTTCTGAGTCATCTTGAAAGGTAGGTTCTCTGAGTCATCTTGAAAGGTAGGTTCTCTGAGTCATCTTGAAAGGTAGGTTCTCTGAGTCATCTTGAAAGGTAGGTTCTCTGCGTCATCTTGAAAGGTAGGTTCTCTGTGTCATCTTGAAAGGTAGGTTCTCTGCGTCATCTTGAAAGGTAGGTTCTCTGCGTCATCTTGAAAGGTAGGTTCTCTGAGTCATCTTGAAAGGTAGGTTCTCTGCGTCATCTTGAAAGGTAGGTTCTCTGCGTCATCTTGAAAGGTAGGTTCTCTGCGTCATCTTGAAAGGTAGGTTCTCTGCGTCATCTTGAAAGGTAGGTTCTCTGAGTCATCTTGAAAGGTAGGTTCTCTGCGTCATCTTGAAAGGTAGGTTCTCTGCATCATCTTGAAAGGTAGCTGGGTCTTTGCATCGAAGTGAGACGAACGTTGAGCTTGCAATGTGAGAGACCTTTTAACACTTTGTGGGACAATTATTTCATTTCTCTATCATTGCAAGCTCAACATTTGTCTTGTTTCGATGCAAAGGCCCTGCTACCTTTCAAGATGGCGCAGGGAACTGTGAAGGGGACTATTGTGATTGGTTAATTTTGTTTAGGTGTCCTTGGTTGCAGTAGAGGTAATGTAGTAATCTGGTAATCAGCAACTAGCAGTGTGTTGGTGTACATGCAATAAAATATACCTCTTTTGCTTTATGGTCCTCAGCTAACTTCTGCCAGTGTCTTCTGTTGTCACGACAACCATCTTTTAATGGGGAGAAACTCTTGTCCAACTCAGCTAATGCCTAAAATAAATAACATAAACATGAAAAACGACAATAAAGTCTATACTATACTGTGAAAAGAATGTCTTGTTCTCTGTGCTTATGCTAGCTCACCTAACATAAACATGAACCATGACAAAGTCTTAACTATAGTGTGAAAATAATGGTCTTGTTCTCTGTGCCTATGCTAGCTCACCTAACATAAACATGAACCATGACAAAGTCTATACTATAGTGTGAAAAGAATGGTCTTGTTCTCTGTGCCTATGCTAGCTCACCTAACATAAACATGAACCATGACAAAGTCTTAACTATAGTGTGAAAATAATGGTCTTGTTCTCTGTGCCTATGTTAGCTCACCTAACATAAACATGAACCATGACAAAGTCTTAACTATAGTGTGAAAATAATGGTCTTGTTCTCTGTGCCTATGATAGCTCACCTAACATAAACATGAACCATGACAAAGTCTTAACTATAGTGTGAAAATAATGGTCTTGTTCTCTGTGCCTATGCTAGCTCACCTAACATAAACATGAACCATGACAAAGTCTATACTATAGTGTAAAAACAATGGTCTTTAGGGTGTGCTAATGCTTAATGCCTAACATAAACATGAACCATGACAAAGTCTATGCTATAGTGTAAAAAGAATGGTCTTTAGGGTGTGCTAATGCTTAATGCCTAACATAAACATGAACCACAACAAAGTCTATGCTATAGTGTAAAAAACAATAGTCTTTAGGGTGTGCTAATGCTTAATGCCTAACATAAACATGAACCATGACAAAGTCTATGCTATAGTGTAAAAAACAATGGTCTTTAGGGTGTGCTAATGCTTAATGCCTAACATAAACATGAACCATGACAAAGTCTATACTATAGTGTAAAAAACAATGGTCTTTAGGGTGTGCTAATGCTTAATGCCTAACATAAACATGAACCATGACAAAGTATATGGTATAGTGTATAAAGAATATTTGTAGTGTTGTAGCCAGTCTTGCACTGTTAGTCTTGGTGCTCTTGTTTTTAATCACAATTGTTGCTTCAGCGGATGTTGTCAACTCACCTTATATAGTGGCAAGCAAACAGCATCTATAAAACCAACTTGCATTTGTGGCAGTTCATCCTTCTTGCGTCTATCCATTGTGGGGGGAGGGGTGGAGTGCAGTTCCATTTGTTCCAAATCACCTTGTTGAAAGAACTCTTCAGCAACTAAGTGGGCAGTCTGTCAAAATACATATTAACAAGATAAACATACTTCAGCAACTAAGTGGGCAGTCTGTCAAAATATATATTAACAAGATAAATAAACTTAGTGTTTGTATTTATTTTAATTATAAATAAACAAATCAAAACAACTAATATTCACACTTATAAAATTCATAAGTAATGAGAATTTTACAAAAGAAATCACATCTGTGATGAGTTCCGTAAATCTCATACAGATTTCGACCTGATTTGCATAAGTTTCAATTTGTATTTTCTCGGACAGATTTACTTTTGTCTTGACAATTCTATTAAAATATGAAAGAACTAACGTTGGACTTTCATAATTACTACCAGTCTGATCTGTATGCGATGTACAACATCTCGTATTTGACTTGCTGTTGTATATCGCATACAGATTGGCTGCTCATATTGTATATATTACATAAAATTTACCCTTTTCTGGACCAACCATGGCTTAGTGATAGCTGATAAGTCACATGCAGTCATTAGCATTGCCCTGTAGAAAGACATACATCTGCAGTAAGTGACTGGTAAATGGTTTTAATGATATAAATTAAGTGGGAATATGAATGGAATATAAAATCATTGTTTTTATATTTTTAAACAAATTTCAGTGTCAGATTTAGGAATCACAGAAAGGATGGACCGGAAAACTCTGTCCAGAGAGAAAACCTTCAAGACAGCATGTAAATAGAATTTGTTAATATATTATAAAAAATACAATATTTAAAAATTAAAAAATTAAGATTCTCATTGAAAATAAGGCTTTGGGAAAGAGCAACAAATAGCATTGTTGTATTGTTTTCTTTTAAAAGAAACATCTCCCCTTTGGCCCAACCCTAACTCTGGTATAATTATTTCCATATACCGGTAATCATATGCATACCTTAGCAAATCTTTGCAGTTTTCATCTTGAAAGTTGACAGACTTGGTTTCTACTTTCTTGAAGAAATCTCCTCTTCTCCTGTAATTTGAATTATGTTTCCATTATAAGTTATTGCTACAGATAGTCATAATAAATAACCCTTAACCTTTGACAAAAATAGTTGTTAAAGTGCTCATTATTTGCATCAAACTACAGAGATGCTCTCATGCCCCAACCCCCACCATGAGCAATTTGTAATGTGCATGCATGAGGACATTGTACGAAGAAGGCATTTTGTCACCGCATTTGGTTTTCTACTTAACGATCAGAGGCAAGAATCAATAGGCTTTTGATAGAAGATTTTGAATGGCGATGCACACTACAAGCGAACGGCATTCATTATCTTTGGGAGAGTCTTCCTATGCAGTGACTACATAAGATGCTGTGTGTTTTGTGATCCTTCCTGACACATTGATTCAGGGGGAGGATGTTTTATATATTTATTTAGCTTTTTCCTTCATATGAAGGCAGGGACACCACAACAGCTTATGCCAATTACTGTGGGCCCTGTATATAGTATGCTGAGACCTGACTGTTATAGAACAAAATAAGTTGTTGAGCATTAAACAATTTGTTGTCAACCATTTTGTTAACCCAGGTTGCTGAATGATACTCACTGGAAGTATAGTGCAAGATCAGTTGCTATAATACAGGATTCAAGGACTTTGATAATCTTGTTATATTCTTCTGATGATAACGTGCCAAAGATGTCATTTCCCTGAAAGCACACATTAAGCTCAATATCAGAAAATCATTTGAATATACACTTCAATCTAAAAACATAATTAGATATAAAAAATTACATAAGACAGTCTACTTTGTTGTCATATGATAATAACAATGTTGGTGTAATAGTGACAATGGGAATGATTTCATTACAATAATGATGATGGCATTAATAAAGATAATCATATGATCCATATTTTGCCCAGCTCATGCTCTTAAGAAAACCTTTGTCATGTCATGTGATGGGATCTGTACGACTTTTTTTCACCTGGTCCGTACAAACACATATGGACCAGCTAGTCGAAACATCACAACAAAAATGGCCTTTAAATTAAAAAGAGTGGGTCATATGGTAAAAAAACTTATTGACTGAGTTAGATCAGGCCATACAGGGAAATATTTGGCTCTTGGGCATTTGTCATCACATCATGATGCGAGCCAAATATTTTCCCGTACGGCCCTCCCACTCAGTCAATAAGTGCTTAATACTAAACCAGGTTACTGCGGTTTTCCACTTTCTGCGAACTCAGACATTCCCACGGCTTATTGTGAAACACGTTTTTAGCTGCCGTCAATCAAAACTAATTAGTCAGTACCTTTTAAATCCTTGATTGACGGCAGCTAAAAACGTATTTCACAACAAGCCGTTGAAATGTCTGAGTTTGCAGAAAGTCGAAAACCGCAGTAATATCTTACATGACTGCTCAGAATCATTATGCACTGATCAAAATGATGATGCTCCATAGTTGATGTTGAGTATAGCTGAGCAAGAGGTGTCGCACTCCTGAATAAACACATTGAAAATATGGTTACACAACATTATCTTTATTTTCATTTATATACTTGATACTATATTTGTTGTAATGAGAACAATAATGATAATTATGATGATAATGATTATAATGAAGATGAAAATGATGACAATTATGATATCTAAAGCTTGGTGACAATAAAATAAATTTATCCTACATGGTAGTAACAAAGATTTATAATGACATTTATGATGATCAAAACGATGATAACTATGATGATGAAAATTATAGTAATTATGAGGATGATGAAAATGATGATAATTATGATGATGAAAATAAATATAACTATGTAGAAAATAAGGTATTTAGATTTGGTGTTACTTTATTTGAACGTTTTCGACTACATAGTCATCATCAGGAAATGGTATCAATTACATGAAATGATCTTGTTTTAAAGGAAAAAACACCAAAGGTCTTTTCATCCAAAAACGCAAACCCTCTCTAAACAAACAAAACACTATGTACATTGCAAAGCTTTTTGCCTTTGGGAATTACATGAACCTTTTTAAACAAGAACATTTCATGTAATTTATACCATTTCCTGATGATGACTATGTAGTCGAAAATGTTCAAATAAAGTAACAACAAATCTAAACGCCTTATTTTCTACATCGAAGAGAGCGACAATTATGACAAATATAACTATGATGATGAAAACGATGATAATTATGATGATGAAAATGATGATAATTATGATGATGAAAATGATGATAATTATGATGATGAAAACGATGATAATTATGAGGATGATTAAAATGATGATAATTATGATGATGAAAATGATGATAATTATGAGGATGATGAAAATGATGATAATTATGAGGATGATGAAAATGATGATAATTATGATGATGAAAATGATAATTATGATGATGAAAATGATGATAATTATGATGATGAAAACGATGATAATTATGAGGATGATGAAAATGATGATAATTATGATGATGAAAATTATGATAATTTAGATGATGAAAATGATGATAATTATGATGATGAAAATGATAATTATGATGATGAAAATGATGATAATTTAGATGATGAAAATGATGATAATTATGATGATGAAAATGATAATTATGATGATGAAAATGATGATAATTATGATGATGAAAATGATGATAATTATGATGATGAAAACGATGATAATTATGAGGATGAAAATGATGATAATTATGATGATGAAAAATATGATAATTATGATGATGAAAATGATAATTATGATGATGAAAACGATGATAATTATGAGGATGATGAAAATGATGATAATTATGAGGATGATGAAAATGATGATAATTATGATGATGAAAATGATAATTATGATGATGAAAATGATGATAATTATGATGATGAAAATGATGATAATTATGAGGATGATGAAAACGATGATAATTATGATGATGAAAACGATGATAATTATGAGGATGAAAATGATGATAATTATGATGATGAAAACGATGATAATTATGAGGATGATGAAAATGATGATAATTATGATGATGATGAAAATGATGATAATTATGATGATGAAAACGATGATAATTATGATGATGAAAACGATGATAATTATGAGGATGAAAATTATGATAATTATGATGATGAAAATGATGATAATTTAGATGATGAAAATGATGATAATTATGATGATGAAAATGATAATTATGATGATGAAAATGATGATAATTTAGATGATGAAAATGATGATAATTATGATGATGAAAATGATAATTATGATGATGAAAATGATGATAATTATGATGATGAAAATGATGATAATTATGATGATGAAAACGATGATAATTATGAGGATGATGAAAATGATGATAATTATGATGATGAAAATGATAATTATGATGATGAAAACGATGATAATTATGAGGATGATGAAAATGATGATAATTATGATGATGAAAACGATGATAATTATGATGATGAAAACGATGATAATTATGAGGATGATGAAAATGATGATAAAATTTTATGATGATGAAAATGATAATTATGAGGATGAAAATGATAATTATGATGATGAAAATGATGATAATTATTATGATGATGAAAATGATGATAATTATGAGGATGATGAAAACGATGATAATTATGAGGATGATGAAAATGATGATAATTATGAGGATGATGAAAATGATGATAATTATGATGATGAAAATGATAATTATGATGATGAAAATGATGATAATTATGAGGATGAAAATGATGATAATTTAGATGATGAAAATGATGATAATTATGAGGATGATGAAAATGATGATAATTATGATGATGAAAATGATGATAATTATGAGGATGAAAATGATGATAATTTAGATGATGAAAACGATGATAATTATGAGGATGATGAAAATGATGATAATTATGAGGATGATGAAAATGATGATAATTATGATGATGAAAATGATGATAATTATGATGATGAAAATGATGATAATTATGATGATGAAAATGATAATTATGAGGATGATGAAAATGATGATAATTATGAGGATGATGAAAATGATGATAATTATGATGATGAAAATGATGATAATTATGATGATGAAAATGTTAATTATGAGGATGATGAAAATGATGATAATTATGAGGATGATGAAAATGATGATAATTATGATGATGAAAATTATGATAATTTAGATGATGAAAATGATGATAATTATGATGATGAAAATGATAATTATGATGATGAAAATGATGATAATTTAGATGATGAAAATGATGATAATTATGATGATGAAAATGATAATTATGATGATGAAAATGATGATAATTATGATGATGAAAATGATGATAATTATGATGATGAAAACGATGATAATTATGAGGATGAAAATGATGATAATTATGATGATGAAAAATATGATAATTATGATGATGAAAATGATAATTATGATGATGAAAACGATGATAATTATGAGGATGATGAAAATGATGATAATTATGAGGATGATGAAAATGATGATAATTATGATGATGAAAATGATAATTATGATGATGAAAATGATGATAATTATGATGATGAAAATGATGATAATTATGAGGATGATGAAAACGATGATAATTATGATGATGAAAACGATGATAATTATGAGGATGAAAATGATGATAATTATGATGATGAAAACGATGATAATTATGAGGATGATGAAAATGATGATAATTATGATGATGATGAAAATGATGATAATTATGATGATGAAAACGATGATAATTATGATGATGAAAACGATGATAATTATGAGGATGAAAATGATGATAATTATGATGATGAAAATGATGATAATTTAGATGATGAAAATGATGATAATTATGATGATGAAAATGATAATTATGATGATGAAAATGATGATAATTTAGATGATGAAAATGATGATAATTATGATGATGAAAATGATAATTATGATGATGAAAATGATGATAATTATGATGATGAAAATGATGATAATTATGATGATGAAAACGATGATAATTATGAGGATGATGAAAATGATGATAATTATGATGATGAAAATGATAATTATGATGATGAAAACGATGATAATTATGAGGATGATGAAAATGATGATAATTATGATGATGAAAACGATGATAATTATGATGATGAAAACGATGATAATTATGAGGATGATGAAAATGATGATAAAATTTTATGATGATGAAAATGATAATTATGAGGATGAAAATGATAATTATGATGATGAAAATGATGATAATTATTATGATGATGAAAATGATGATAATTATGAGGATGATGAAAACGATGATAATTATGAGGATGATGAAAATGATGATAATTATGAGGATGATGAAAATGATGATAATTATGATGATGAAAATGATAATTATGATGATGAAAATGATGATAATTATGAGGATGAAAATGATGATAATTTAGATGATGAAAATGATGATAATTATGAGGATGATGAAAATGATGATAATTATGATGATGAAAATGATGATAATTATGAGGATGAAAATGATGATAATTTAGATGATGAAAACGATGATAATTATGAGGATGATGAAAATGATGATAATTATGAGGATGATGAAAATGATGATAAAATTTTATGATGATGAAAATGATAATTATGAGGATGAAAATGATAATTATGATGATGAAAATGATGATAATTATTATGATGATGAAAATGATGATAATTATGAGGATGATGAAAACGATGATAATTATGAGGATGATGAAAATGATGATAATTATGAGGATGATGAAAATGATGATAATTATGATGATGAAAATGATAATTATGATGATGAAAATGATGATAATTATGAGGATGAAAATGATGATAATTTAGATGATGAAAATGATGATAATTATGAGGATGATGAAAATGATGATAATTATGATGATGAAAATGATGATAATTATGAGGATGAAAATGATGATAATTTAGATGATGAAAACGATGATAATTATGAGGATGATGAAAATGATGATAATTATGAGGATGATGAAAATGATGATAATTATGATGATGAAAATGATGATAATTATGATGATGAAAATGATGATAATTATGATGATGAAAATGATAATTATGAGGATGATGAAAATGATGATAATTATGAGGATGATGAAAATGATGATAATTATGATGATGAAAATGATGATAATTATGATGATGAAAATGATAATTATGAGGATGATGAAAATGATGATAATTATGAGGATGATGAAAATGATGATAATTATGAGGATGATGAAAATGATGATAATTATGATGATGAAAATGATAATTATGATGATGAAAATGATGATAATTATGAGGATGAAAATGATGATAATTTAGATGATGAAAATGATGATAATTATGAGGATGATGAAAATGATGATAATTATGATGATGAAAATGATGATAATTATGAGGATGAAAATGATGATAATTTAGATGATGAAAACGATGATAATTATGAGGATGATGAAAATGATGATAATTATGAGGATGATGAAAATGATGATGAAAATGATGATGAAAATGATGATAATTATGATGATGAAAATGATGATAATTATGATGATGAAAATGATAATTATGAGGATGATGAAAATGATGATAATTATGAGGATGATGAAAATGATGATAATTATGATGATGAAAATGATGATAATTATGATGATGAAAATGTTAATTATGAGGATGATGAAAATGATGATAATTATGAGGATGATGAAAATGATGATAATTATGATGATGAAAATTATGATAATTTAGATGATGAAAATGATGATAATTATGATGATGAAAATGATAATTATGATGATGAAAATGATGATAATTTAGATGATGAAAATGATGATAATTATGATGATGAAAATGATAATTATGATGATGAAAATGATGATAATTATGATGATGAAAATGATGATAATTATGATGATGAAAACGATGATAATTATGAGGATGAAAATGATGATAATTTAGATGATGAAAATGATGATAATTATGAGGATGATGAAAATGATGATAATTATGATGATGAAAATGATGATAATTATGAGGATGAAAATGATGATAATTTAGATGATGAAAACGATGATAATTATGAGGATGATGAAAATGATGATAATTATGAGGATGATGAAAATGATGATAATTATGATGATGAAAATGATGATAATTATGATGATGAAAATGATGATAATTATGATGATGAAAATGATAATTATGAGGATGATGAAAATGATGATAATTATGAGGATGATGAAAATGATGATAATTATGATGATGAAAATGATGATAATTATGATGATGAAAATGTTAATTATGAGGATGATGAAAATGATGATAATTATGAGGATGATGAAAATGATGATAATTATGATGATGAAAATTATGATAATTTAGATGATGAAAATGATGATAATTATGATGATGAAAATGATAATTATGATGATGAAAATGATGATAATTTAGATGATGAAAATGATGATAATTATGATGATGAAAATGATAATTATGATGATGAAAATGATGATAATTATGATGATGAAAATGATGATAATTATGATGATGAAAACGATGATAATTATGAGGATGAAAATGATGATAATTATGATGATGAAAAATATGATAATTATGATGATGAAAATGATAATTATGATGATGAAAACGATGATAATTATGAGGATGATGAAAATGATGATAATTATGAGGATGATGAAAATGATGATAATTATGATGATGAAAATGATAATTATGATGATGAAAATGATGATAATTATGATGATGAAAATGATGATAATTATGAGGATGATGAAAACGATGATAATTATGATGATGAAAACGATGATAATTATGAGGATGAAAATGATGATAATTATGATGATGAAAACGATGATAATTATGAGGATGATGAAAATGATGATAATTATGATGATGATGAAAATGATGATAATTATGATGATGAAAACGATGATAATTATGATGATGAAAACGATGATAATTATGAGGATGAAAATGATGATAATTATGATGATGAAAATGATGATAATTTAGATGATGAAAATGATGATAATTATGATGATGAAAATGATAATTATGATGATGAAAATGATGATAATTTAGATGATGAAAATGATGATAATTATGATGATGAAAATGATAATTATGATGATGAAAATGATGATAATTATGATGATGAAAATGATGATAATTATGATGATGAAAACGATGATAATTATGAGGATGATGAAAATGATGATAATTATGATGATGAAAATGATAATTATGATGATGAAAACGATGATAATTATGAGGATGATGAAAATGATGATAATTATGATGATGAAAACGATGATAATTATGATGATGAAAACGATGATAATTATGAGGATGATGAAAATGATGATAAATTTTATGATGATGAAAATGATAATTATGAGGATGAAAATGATAATTATGATGATGAAAATGATGATAATTATTATGATGATGAAAATGATGATAATTATGAGGATGATGAAAACGATGATAATTATGAGGATGATGAAAATGATGATAATTATGAGGATGATGAAAATGATGATAATTATGATGATGAAAATGATAATTATGATGATGAAAATGATGATAATTATGAGGATGAAAATGATGATAATTTAGATGATGAAAATGATGATAATTATGAGGATGATGAAAATGATGATAATTATGATGATGAAAATGATGATAATTATGAGGATGAAAATGATGATAATTTAGATGATGAAAACGATGATAATTATGAGGATGATGAAAATGATGATAATTATGAGGATGATGAAAATGATGATAAAATTTATGATGATGAAAATGATAATTATGAGGATGAAAATGATAATTATGATGATGAAAATGATGATAATTATTATGATGATGAAAATGATGATAATTATGAGGATGATGAAAACGATGATAATTATGAGGATGATGAAAATGATGATAATTATGAGGATGATGAAAATGATGATAATTATGATGATGAAAATGATAATTATGATGATGAAAATGATGATAATTATGAGGATGAAAATGATGATAATTTAGATGATGAAAATGATGATAATTATGAGGATGATGAAAATGATGATAATTATGATGATGAAAATGATGATAATTATGAGGATGAAAATGATGATAATTTAGATGATGAAAACGATGATAATTATGAGGATGATGAAAATGATGATAATTATGAGGATGATGAAAATGATGATAATTATGATGATGAAAATGATGATAATTATGATGATGAAAATGATGATAATTATGATGATGAAAATGATAATTATGAGGATGATGAAAATGATGATAATTATGAGGATGATGAAAATGATGATAATTATGATGATGAAAATGATGATAATTATGATGATGAAAATGATAATTATGAGGATGATGAAAATGATGATAATTATGAGGATGATGAAAATGATGATAATTATGAGGATGATGAAAATGATGATAATTATGATGATGAAAATGATAATTATGATGATGAAAATGATGATAATTATGAGGATGAAAATGATGATAATTTAGATGATGAAAATGATGATAATTATGAGGATGATGAAAATGATGATAATTATGATGATGAAAATGATGATAATTATGAGGATGAAAATGATGATAATTTAGATGATGAAAACGATGATAATTATGAGGATGATGAAAATGATGATAATTATGAGGATGATGAAAATGATGATGAAAATGATGATGAAAATGATGATAATTATGATGATGAAAATGATGATAATTATGATGATGAAAATGATAATTATGAGGATGATGAAAATGATGATAATTATGAGGATGATGAAAATGATGATAATTATGATGATGAAAATGATGATAATTATGATGATGAAAATGTTAATTATGAGGATGATGAAAATGATGATAATTATGAGGATGATGAAAATGATGATAATTATGATGATGAAAATTATGATAATTTAGATGATGAAAATGATGATAATTATGATGATGAAAATGATAATTATGATGATGAAAATGATGATAATTTAGATGATGAAAATGATGATAATTATGATGATGAAAATGATAATTATGATGATGAAAATGATGATAATTATGATGATGAAAATGATGATAATTATGATGATGAAAACGATGATAATTATGAGGATGATGAAAATGATGATAATTATGAGGATGATGAAAATGATGATAATTATGATGATGAAAATGATAATTATGATGATGAAAATGATGATAATTATGATGATGAAAATGATGATAATTATGAGGATGATGAAAACGATGATAATTATGATGATGAAAACGATGATAATTATGAGGATGAAAATGATGATAATTATGATGATGAAAACGATGATAATTATGAGGATGATGAAAATGATGATAATTATGATGATGATGAAAATGATGATAATTATGATGATGAAAACGATGATAATTATGATGATGAAAACGATGATAATTATGAGGATGAAAATGATGATAATTATGATGATGAAAATGATGATAATTTAGATGATGAAAATGATGATAATTATGATGATGAAAATGATAATTATGATGATGAAAATGATGATAATTTAGATGATGAAAATGATGATAATTATGATGATGAAAATGATAATTATGATGATGAAAATGATGATAATTATGATGATGAAAATGATGATAATTATGATGATGAAAACGATGATAATTATGAGGATGATGAAAATGATGATAATTATGATGATGAAAATGATAATTATGATGATGAAAACGATGATAATTATGAGGATGATGAAAATGATGATAATTATGATGATGAAAACGATGATAATTATGATGATGAAAACGATGATAATTATGAGGATGATGAAAATGATGATAAAATTTTATGATGATGAAAATGATAATTATGAGGATGAAAATGATAATTATGATGATGAAAATGATGATAATTATTATGATGATGAAAATGATGATAATTATGAGGATGATGAAAACGATGATAATTATGAGGATGATGAAAATGATGATAATTATGAGGATGATGAAAATGATGATAATTATGATGATGAAAATGATAATTATGATGATGAAAATGATGATAATTATGAGGATGAAAATGATGATAATTTAGATGATGAAAATGATGATAATTATGAGGATGATGAAAATGATGATAATTATGATGATGAAAATGATGATAATTATGAGGATGAAAATGATGATAATTTAGATGATGAAAACGATGATAATTATGAGGATGATGAAAATGATGATAATTATGAGGATGATGAAAATGATGATAAAATTTTATGATGATGAAAATGATAATTATGAGGATGAAAATGATAATTATGATGATGAAAATGATGATAATTATTATGATGATGAAAATGATGATAATTATGAGGATGATGAAAACGATGATAATTATGAGGATGATGAAAATGATGATAATTATGAGGATGATGAAAATGATGATAATTATGATGATGAAAATGATAATTATGATGATGAAAATGATGATAATTATGAGGATGAAAATGATGATAATTTAGATGATGAAAATGATGATAATTATGAGGATGATGAAAATGATGATAATTATGATGATGAAAATGATGATAATTATGAGGATGAAAATGATGATAATTTAGATGATGAAAACGATGATAATTATGAGGATGATGAAAATGATGATAATTATGAGGATGATGAAAATGATGATAATTATGATGATGAAAATGATGATAATTATGATGATGAAAATGATGATAATTATGATGATGAAAATGATAATTATGAGGATGATGAAAATGATGATAATTATGAGGATGATGAAAATGATGATAATTATGATGATGAAAATGATGATAATTATGATGATGAAAATGATAATTATGAGGATGATGAAAATGATGATAATTATGAGGATGATGAAAATGATGATAATTATGAGGATGATGAAAATGATGATAATTATGATGATGAAAATGATGATAATTTAGATGATGAAAATGATGATAATTATGATGATGAAAATGATAATTATGAGGATGATGAAAATGATGATAATTATGAGGATGATGAAAACGATGATAATTATGAGGATGATGAAAATGATGATAATTATGATGATGAAAATGATGATAATTTAGATGATGAAAATGATGATAATTATGATGATGAAAATGATAATTATGAGGATGATGAAAATGATGATAATTATGAGGATGATGAAAATGATGATAATTATGAGGATGATGAAAATGATGATAACTATGAGGATGATGAAAATGATGATAATTATGATGATGAAAATGATGATAATTATGATGATGAAAATGATGATAATTATGAGGATGATGAAAATGATGATAATTTAGATGATGAAAATGATGATAATTATGATGATGAAAATGATAATTATGATGATGAAAATGATGATAATTATGATGATGAAAATGATGATAATTATGATGATGAAAACGATGATAATTATGAGGATGATGAAAATGATGATAATTATGATGATGAAAATGATAATTATGATGATGAAAACGATGATAATTATGAGGATGATGAAAATGATGATAATTATGATGATGAAAACGATGATAATTATGATGATGAAAACGATGATAATTATGAGGATGATGAAAATGATGATAAAATTTTATGATGATGAAAATGATAATTATGAGGATGAAAATGATAATTATGATGATGAAAATGATGATAATTATTATGATGATGAAAATGATGATAATTATGAGGATGATGAAAACGATGATAATTATGAGGATGATGAAAATGATGATAATTATGAGGATGATGAAAATGATGATAATTATGATGATGAAAATGATAATTATGATGATGAAAATGATGATAATTATGAGGATGAAAATGATGATAATTTAGATGATGAAAATGATGATAATTATGAGGATGATGAAAATGATGATAATTATGATGATGAAAATGATGATAATTATGAGGATGAAAATGATGATAATTTAGATGATGAAAACGATGATAATTATGAGGATGATGAAAATGATGATAATTATGAGGATGATGAAAATGATGATAAAATTTTATGATGATGAAAATGATAATTATGAGGATGAAAATGATAATTATGATGATGAAAATGATGATAATTATTATGATGATGAAAATGATGATAATTATGAGGATGATGAAAACGATGATAATTATGAGGATGATGAAAATGATGATAATTATGAGGATGATGAAAATGATGATAATTATGATGATGAAAATGATAATTATGATGATGAAAATGATGATAATTATGAGGATGAAAATGATGATAATTTAGATGATGAAAATGATGATAATTATGAGGATGATGAAAATGATGATAATTATGATGATGAAAATGATGATAATTATGAGGATGAAAATGATGATAATTTAGATGATGAAAACGATGATAATTATGAGGATGATGAAAATGATGATAATTATGAGGATGATGAAAATGATGATAATTATGATGATGAAAATGATGATAATTATGATGATGAAAATGATGATAATTATGATGATGAAAATGATAATTATGAGGATGATGAAAATGATGATAATTATGAGGATGATGAAAATGATGATAATTATGATGATGAAAATGATGATAATTATGATGATGAAAATGATAATTATGAGGATGATGAAAATGATGATAATTATGAGGATGATGAAAATGATGATAATTATGAGGATGATGAAAATGATGATAATTATGATGATGAAAATGATAATTATGATGATGAAAATGATGATAATTATGAGGATGAAAATGATGATAATTTAGATGATGAAAATGATGATAATTATGAGGATGATGAAAATGATGATAATTATGATGATGAAAATGATGATAATTATGAGGATGAAAATGATGATAATTTAGATGATGAAAACGATGATAATTATGAGGATGATGAAAATGATGATAATTATGAGGATGATGAAAATGATGATAATTATGATGATGAAAATGATGATAATTATGATGATGAAAATGATGATAATTATGATGATGAAAATGATAATTATGAGGATGATGAAAATGATGATAATTATGAGGATGATGAAAATGATGATAATTATGATGATGAAAATGATGATAATTATGATGATGAAAATGTTAATTATGAGGATGATGAAAATGATGATAATTATGAGGATGATGAAAATGATGATAATTATGATGATGAAAATTATGATAATTTAGATGATGAAAATGATGATAATTATGATGATGAAAATGATAATTATGATGATGAAAATGATGATAATTTAGATGATGAAAATGATGATAATTATGATGATGAAAATGATAATTATGATGATGAAAATGATGATAATTATGATGATGAAAATGATGATAATTATGATGATGAAAACGATGATAATTATGAGGATGAAAATGATGATAATTATGATGATGAAAAATATGATAATTATGATGATGAAAATGATAATTATGATGATGAAAACGATGATAATTATGAGGATGATGAAAATGATGATAATTATGAGGATGATGAAAATGATGATAATTATGATGATGAAAATGATAATTATGATGATGAAAATGATGATAATTATGATGATGAAAATGATGATAATTATGAGGATGATGAAAACGATGATAATTATGATGATGAAAACGATGATAATTATGAGGATGAAAATGATGATAATTATGATGATGAAAACGATGATAATTATGAGGATGATGAAAATGATGATAATTATGATGATGATGAAAATGATGATAATTATGATGATGAAAACGATGATAATTATGATGATGAAAACGATGATAATTATGAGGATGATGAAAATGATGATAATTATGAGGATGATGAAAATGATGATAATTATGATGATGAAAATGATAATTATGATGATGAAAATGATGATAATTATGAGGATGAAAATGATGATAATTTAGATGATGAAAATGATGATAATTATGAGGATGATGAAAATGATGATAATTATGATGATGAAAATGATGATAATTATGAGGATGAAAATGATGATAATTTAGATGATGAAAACGATGATAATTATGAGGATGATGAAAATGATGATAATTATGAGGATGATGAAAATGATGATAATTATGATGATGAAAATGATGATAATTATGATGATGAAAATGATGATAATTATGATGATGAAAATGATAATTATGAGGATGATGAAAATGATGATAATTATGAGGATGATGAAAATGATGATAATTATGATGATGAAAATGATGATAATTATGATGATGAAAATGATAATTATGAGGATGATGAAAATGATGATAATTATGAGGATGATGAAAATGATGATAATTATGAGGATGATGAAAATGATGATAATTATGATGATGAAAATGATAATTATGATGATGAAAATGATGATAATTATGAGGATGAAAATGATGATAATTTAGATGATGAAAATGATGATAATTATGAGGATGATGAAAATGATGATAATTATGATGATGAAAATGATGATAATTATGAGGATGAAAATGATGATAATTTAGATGATGAAAACGATGATAATTATGAGGATGATGAAAATGATGATAATTATGAGGATGATGAAAATGATGATAATTATGATGATGAAAATGATGATAATTATGATGATGAAAATGATGATAATTATGATGATGAAAATGATAATTATGAGGATGATGAAAATGATGATAATTATGAGGATGATGAAAATGATGATAATTATGATGATGAAAATGATGATAATTATGATGATGAAAATGTTAATTATGAGGATGATGAAAATGATGATAATTATGAGGATGATGAAAATGATGATAATTATGATGATGAAAATTATGATAATTTAGATGATGAAAATGATGATAATTATGATGATGAAAATGATAATTATGATGATGAAAATGATGATAATTTAGATGATGAAAATGATGATAATTATGATGATGAAAATGATAATTATGATGATGAAAATGATGATAATTATGATGATGAAAATGATGATAATTATGATGATGAAAACGATGATAATTATGAGGATGAAAATGATGATAATTATGATGATGAAAAATATGATAATTATGATGATGAAAATGATAATTATGATGATGAAAACGATGATAATTATGAGGATGATGAAAATGATGATAATTATGAGGATGATGAAAATGATGATAATTATGATGATGAAAATGATAATTATGATGATGAAAATGATGATAATTATGATGATGAAAATGATGATAATTATGAGGATGATGAAAACGATGATAATTATGATGATGAAAACGATGATAATTATGAGGATGAAAATGATGATAATTATGATGATGAAAACGATGATAATTATGAGGATGATGAAAATGATGATAATTATGATGATGATGAAAATGATGATAATTATGATGATGAAAACGATGATAATTATGATGATGAAAACGATGATAATTATGAGGATGAAAATGATGATAATTATGATGATGAAAATGATGATAATTTAGATGATGAAAATGATGATAATTATGATGATGAAAATGATAATTATGATGATGAAAATGATGATAATTTAGATGATGAAAATGATGATAATTATGATGATGAAAATGATAATTATGATGATGAAAATGATGATAATTATGATGATGAAAATGATGATAATTATGATGATGAAAACGATGATAATTATGAGGATGATGAAAATGATGATAATTATGATGATGAAAATGATAATTATGATGATGAAAACGATGATAATTATGAGGATGATGAAAATGATGATAATTATGATGATGAAAACGATGATAATTATGATGATGAAAATGATGATAATTTAGATGATGAAAATGATGATAATTATGATGATGAAAATGATAATTATGAGGATGATGAAAATGATGATAATTATGAGGATGATGAAAACGATGATAATTATGAGGATGATGAAAATGATGATAATTATGATGATGAAAATGATGATAATTATGATGATGAAAATGATGATAATTATGATGATGAAAATGATAATTATGAGGATGATGAAAATGATGATAATTATGAGGATGATGAAAATGATGATAATTATGATGATGAAAATGATGATAATTATGATGATGAAAATGATAATTATGAGGATGATGAAAATGATGATAATTATGAGGATGATGAAAATGATGATAATTATGAGGATGATGAAAATGATGATAATTATGATGATGAAAATGATAATTATGATGATGAAAATGATGATAATTATGAGGATGAAAATGATGATAATTTAGATGATGAAAATGATGATAATTATGAGGATGATGAAAATGATGATAATTATGATGATGAAAATGATGATAATTATGAGGATGAAAATGATGATAATTTAGATGATGAAAACGATGATAATTATGAGGATGATGAAAATGATGATAATTATGAGGATGATGAAAATGATGATGAAAATGATGATGAAAATGATGATAATTATGATGATGAAAATGATGATAATTATGATGATGAAAATGATAATTATGAGGATGATGAAAATGATGATAATTATGAGGATGATGAAAATGATGATAATTATGATGATGAAAATGATGATAATTATGATGATGAAAATGTTAATTATGAGGATGATGAAAATGATGATAATTATGAGGATGATGAAAATGATGATAATTATGATGATGAAAATTATGATAATTTAGATGATGAAAATGATGATAATTATGATGATGAAAATGATAATTATGATGATGAAAATGATGATAATTTAGATGATGAAAATGATGATAATTATGATGATGAAAATGATAATTATGATGATGAAAATGATGATAATTATGATGATGAAAATGATGATAATTATGATGATGAAAACGATGATAATTATGAGGATGAAAATGATGATAATTTAGATGATGAAAATGATGATAATTATGAGGATGATGAAAATGATGATAATTATGATGATGAAAATGATGATAATTATGAGGATGAAAATGATGATAATTTAGATGATGAAAACGATGATAATTATGAGGATGATGAAAATGATGATAATTATGAGGATGATGAAAATGATGATAATTATGATGATGAAAATGATGATAATTATGATGATGAAAATGATGATAATTATGATGATGAAAATGATAATTATGAGGATGATGAAAATGATGATAATTATGAGGATGATGAAAATGATGATAATTATGATGATGAAAATGATGATAATTATGATGATGAAAATGTTAATTATGAGGATGATGAAAATGATGATAATTATGAGGATGATGAAAATGATGATAATTATGATGATGAAAATTATGATAATTTAGATGATGAAAATGATGATAATTATGATGATGAAAATGATAATTATGATGATGAAAATGATGATAATTTAGATGATGAAAATGATGATAATTATGATGATGAAAATGATAATTATGATGATGAAAATGATGATAATTATGATGATGAAAATGATGATAATTATGATGATGAAAACGATGATAATTATGAGGATGAAAATGATGATAATTATGATGATGAAAAATATGATAATTATGATGATGAAAATGATAATTATGATGATGAAAACGATGATAATTATGAGGATGATGAAAATGATGATAATTATGAGGATGATGAAAATGATGATAATTATGATGATGAAAATGATAATTATGATGATGAAAATGATGATAATTATGATGATGAAAATGATGATAATTATGAGGATGATGAAAACGATGATAATTATGATGATGAAAACGATGATAATTATGAGGATGAAAATGATGATAATTATGATGATGAAAACGATGATAATTATGAGGATGATGAAAATGATGATAATTATGATGATGATGAAAATGATGATAATTATGATGATGAAAACGATGATAATTATGATGATGAAAACGATGATAATTATGAGGATGAAAATGATGATAATTATGATGATGAAAATGATGATAATTTAGATGATGAAAATGATGATAATTATGATGATGAAAATGATAATTATGATGATGAAAATGATGATAATTTAGATGATGAAAATGATGATAATTATGATGATGAAAATGATAATTATGATGATGAAAATGATGATAATTATGATGATGAAAATGATGATAATTATGATGATGAAAACGATGATAATTATGAGGATGATGAAAATGATGATAATTATGATGATGAAAATGATAATTATGATGATGAAAACGATGATAATTATGAGGATGATGAAAATGATGATAATTATGATGATGAAAACGATGATAATTATGATGATGAAAACGATGATAATTATGAGGATGATGAAAATGATGATAAAATTTTATGATGATGAAAATGATAATTATGAGGATGAAAATGATAATTATGATGATGAAAATGATGATAATTATTATGATGATGAAAATGATGATAATTATGAGGATGATGAAAACGATGATAATTATGAGGATGATGAAAATGATGATAATTATGAGGATGATGAAAATGATGATAATTATGATGATGAAAATGATAATTATGATGATGAAAATGATGATAATTATGAGGATGAAAATGATGATAATTTAGATGATGAAAATGATGATAATTATGAGGATGATGAAAATGATGATAATTATGATGATGAAAATGATGATAATTATGAGGATGAAAATGATGATAATTTAGATGATGAAAACGATGATAATTATGAGGATGATGAAAATGATGATAATTATGAGGATGATGAAAATGATGATAAAATTTTATGATGATGAAAATGATAATTATGAGGATGAAAATGATAATTATGATGATGAAAATGATGATAATTATTATGATGATGAAAATGATGATAATTATGAGGATGATGAAAACGATGATAATTATGAGGATGATGAAAATGATGATAATTATGAGGATGATGAAAATGATGATAATTATGATGATGAAAATGATAATTATGATGATGAAAATGATGATAATTATGAGGATGAAAATGATGATAATTTAGATGATGAAAATGATGATAATTATGAGGATGATGAAAATGATGATAATTATGATGATGAAAATGATGATAATTATGAGGATGAAAATGATGATAATTTAGATGATGAAAACGATGATAATTATGAGGATGATGAAAATGATGATAATTATGAGGATGATGAAAATGATGATAATTATGATGATGAAAATGATGATAATTATGATGATGAAAATGATGATAATTATGATGATGAAAATGATAATTATGAGGATGATGAAAATGATGATAATTATGAGGATGATGAAAATGATGATAATTATGATGATGAAAATGATGATAATTATGATGATGAAAATGATAATTATGAGGATGATGAAAATGATGATAATTATGAGGATGATGAAAATGATGATAATTATGAGGATGATGAAAATGATGATAATTATGATGATGAAAATGATAATTATGATGATGAAAATGATGATAATTATGAGGATGAAAATGATGATAATTTAGATGATGAAAATGATGATAATTATGAGGATGATGAAAATGATGATAATTATGATGATGAAAATGATGATAATTATGAGGATGAAAATGATGATAATTTAGATGATGAAAACGATGATAATTATGAGGATGATGAAAATGATGATAATTATGAGGATGATGAAAATGATGATGAAAATGATGATGAAAATGATGATAATTATGATGATGAAAATGATGATAATTATGATGATGAAAATGATAATTATGAGGATGATGAAAATGATGATAATTATGAGGATGATGAAAATGATGATAATTATGATGATGAAAATGATGATAATTATGATGATGAAAATGTTAATTATGAGGATGATGAAAATGATGATAATTATGAGGATGATGAAAATGATGATAATTATGATGATGAAAATTATGATAATTTAGATGATGAAAATGATGATAATTATGATGATGAAAATGATAATTATGATGATGAAAATGATGATAATTTAGATGATGAAAATGATGATAATTATGATGATGAAAATGATAATTATGATGATGAAAATGATGATAATTATGATGATGAAAATGATGATAATTATGATGATGAAAACGATGATAATTATGAGGATGAAAATGATGATAATTATGATGATGAAAAATATGATAATTATGATGATGAAAATGATAATTATGATGATGAAAACGATGATAATTATGAGGATGATGAAAATGATGATAATTATGAGGATGATGAAAATGATGATAATTATGATGATGAAAATGATAATTATGATGATGAAAATGATGATAATTATGATGATGAAAATGATGATAATTATGAGGATGATGAAAACGATGATAATTATGATGATGAAAACGATGATAATTATGAGGATGAAAATGATGATAATTATGATGATGAAAACGATGATAATTATGAGGATGATGAAAATGATGATAATTATGATGATGATGAAAATGATGATAATTATGATGATGAAAACGATGATAATTATGATGATGAAAACGATGATAATTATGAGGATGAAAATGATGATAATTATGATGATGAAAATGATGATAATTTAGATGATGAAAATGATGATAATTATGATGATGAAAATGATAATTATGATGATGAAAATGATGATAATTTAGATGATGAAAATGATGATAATTATGATGATGAAAATGATAATTATGATGATGAAAATGATGATAATTATGATGATGAAAATGATGATAATTATGATGATGAAAACGATGATAATTATGAGGATGATGAAAATGATGATAATTATGATGATGAAAATGATAATTATGATGATGAAAACGATGATAATTATGAGGATGATGAAAATGATGATAATTATGATGATGAAAACGATGATAATTATGATGATGAAAATGATGATAATTTAGATGATGAAAATGATGATAATTATGATGAAAATGATAATTATGAGGATGATGAAAATGATGATAATTATGAGGATGATGAAAACGATGATAATTATGAGGATGATGAAAATGATGATAATTATGATGATGAAAATGATGATAATTTAGATGATGAAAATGATGATAATTATGATGATGAAAATGATAATTATGAGGATGATGAAAATGATGATAATTATGAGGATGATGAAAATGATGATAATTATGAGGATGATGAAAATGATGATAACTATGAGGATGATGAAAATGATGATAATTATGATGATGAAAATGATGATAATTATGATGATGAAAATGATGATAATTATGAGGATGATGAAAATGATGATAATTTAGATGATGAAAATGATGATAATTATGATGATGAAAATGATGATAATTTAGATGATGAAAATGATGATAATTTAGATGATGAAAATGATGATAATTATGAGGATGATGAAAATGATGATAATTATGATGATGAAAATGATGATAATTATGATGATGAAAATGATGATAATTATGAGGATGATGAAAATGATGATAATTATGATGATGAAAATGATGATAATTATGATGATGAAAATGATGATAATTATGATGATGAAAATGATAATTATGAGGATGATGAAAATGATGATAATTATGAGGATGATGAAAACGATGATAATTATGAGGATGATGAAAATGATGATAATTATGATGATGAAAATGATGATAATTTAGATGATGAAAATGATGATAATTATGATGATGAAAATGATAATTATGAGGATGATGAAAATGATGATAATTATGAGGATGATGAAAATGATGATAATTATGAGGATGATGAAAATGATGATAACTATGAGGATGATGAAAATGATGATAATTATGATGATGAAAATGATGATAATTATGATGATGAAAATGATGATAATTATGAGGATGATGAAAATGATGATAATTTAGATGATGAAAATGATGATAATTATGATGATGAAAATGATGATAATTTAGATGATGAAAATGATGATAATTTAGATGATGAAAATGATGATAATTATGAGGATGATGAAAATGATGATAATTATGATGATGAAAATGATGATAATTATGATGATGAAAATGATGATAATTATGAGGATGATGAAAATGATGATAATTATGATGATGAAAATGATGATAATTATGATGATGAAAATGATGATAATTATGATGATGAAAATGATGATAATTATGATGATGAAAACGATGATAATTATGAGGATGATGAAAATGATGATAATTATGATGATGAAAATGATGATAATTATGATGATGAAAATGATGATAATTATGAGGATGATGAAAATGATGATGATGAAAATGATGATAATTATGATGATGAAAATGATGATAATTATGATGATGAAAATGATGATAATTATGATGATGAAAATGATGATAATTATGAGGATGATGAAAATGATGATAATTATGAGGATAATGAAAATGATGATAATTATGAGGATAATGAAAATGATGATGATGATGATGATGATGATAATGATAATGATGGACATGATAATGTTAATCATGAAAAATACAAAAAAAGATGATAATTAATGAATGGTTATCAAGATGGTGATGAAATAACTAAAGCGTGATGTTATTTTTTGTAACACTTGATGATGAAGTTCATAGTGACAATAATGACAAATACAATATGATACAAATATAAGTCCTTTCAATTTCTGCTCAGTTTATATGTAATCTAACTTGTACATACTTGATTTGAAATGAATTGTTTGTCCCTCTGTGGTCAAGATCATGACATAAGCAAGCCACAATAAGAGCAAACTGCTCAATAATGGAGAAATGTGGTCCTATTGAATCTCTCTGAAAATGAAAATAGAATATATTTTAAATTTATTTGATTTTATTAGGTTTTTATAGATTTTATCCGCTGGATAAGGATTTATCTGCTGGATAGCACTATTCACCATTCGTACAACTGGCCCCAGGAGTTTTCTGGAGTTCAGCTGATAACGTACCTTTAACATAGCGTACATTGTTTGTGCAACGTTAAATGCATGTCTCCAATTATGATACATGACAGGTCGGTAGTTCTTCTTGACAGTCAGCACAAACCGGCATAGAGTCTACAACAATAAACACAATCATTAACCATAAAAATATGATATATTTGTTTTACATCCAATAATAATAGCTGTTATTACAGTTATATGCAAATGATTTTGAACAATGGGTTGAAGTCGAGGCTTTCGGGCGAAAACAATAGGTTTGCCCGAAAGCCTCGATTTGAATCCATTGTTTGAAATCATTTGCATATAACTGTAATAACAGCTATTGTTGATTATTCACACATTCATTGGAACATTAAATTAAGGAACATTAAATTAAGGAACAAGTGTAGCCAAGTTGGTTAGTGTGCGGCTTTCGGAGCGAGAGGTCACAAGTTTGATCCCTAGGCCTCACACTTGTTTCGATTTCTTTCCATTCAGTGTAGCTTTGAGTAGCTTTAAATACCCGTAAAACAGAGCATTGATGGAGAGAGGGGGGAAAAAGGCACCGTCAGCTCTCTGGGAGACCAGCTTTCTTCTAGCTGAAGGAACTACTGACGCTAAATAATAGTACTTTTCCTTTTTAAATTCAGTCCACCTTACTCCCAACCCTGTTTTACCTATTCTTTTCCCATGACACCATCGAAAATGATATTGATAATAAATGATGATGATAATGATGATTATGATGAGAGGATTGATGATAATACATGATAATGATGTGACCAATGATGAGAGATCAAATTGTCACAAATAATAATGTTTACAAGAAGGTAAGCAGTGATCTATTTACAGATAAATGGAAACTAGCAAGTAAACAAGTTCTAAACAAGTATTCTTTTTTTCTTTGTTTACGTTATGTAATTTCTAGCTTATTATTGTTTGTAAATTGTTGTAAATTTGAAGTAATTTTTTTTGTTTTCTTCATCAAGTAAACAAGTATAGTTTTTATTTTACTCCAATGAAGGGGTAAAGCTTGAAACGTCAGTGTTACGGTGTTACAAATTTCATTATATGACCTATTATTTACACTAGAGAGACTGTTATATACCTACCAAGTGTTCTATATTGAGTGCATGGACTATCTGTAGATCATTAAACATGGCTAAGACACCCTTCAGTGTCTCATCATCACTGATGGAATTATCATCAAAGGTAAAATCAAGAAGACGGAGAGTGTTAGTATTTGGTACTGATTGATCCTGCAATGACAACAAATTATTTATTACTATTATGATATTTATCTATGCATGAGTATACAATCAAATGAAAATCTTTGTCAGGTTACAAATCATAGATGTCTTAAGGTGGAACGAATTTTCAACCAAAATTCTCTTAGAAATTTACCACATTCGGCTAAAGTCATTCCCACAATGTATTCTAGCAGTACCCAAGACCAATTTATAATTACAGGTCTAAATATCTCACCATGCCCGGAAACAGGCCAGAAGGAAAATCCCCCACAGCAACCTAGCATTGTTATGGATGCTCCAATCCCGAAAAACTGTATTGCATAGTAGACTATATCTAGTAGGTAGACAATATAGCATACTGCATATTTTTTCGGTTGAAAATTGGTGGCCAGGTTGTAAAAACACTGAATCAAGCCACCTTAAAGGTCTGGTCTTGTAGAAGCACAACATTAATGTTCATGAATGTAGCTAGTTCTGGACCAAACAGTGTATGTGTTTCTGGTGCTTACCTTGAGTTTTAATGCATCATCTAACGGGGAAGCAGCATGGTAGGATAATACCTGTAAATAAAGTGATAAGAGTAGTTATAAATAGCAGCCTGTTTTTTTGAAAATACAAAAATGGGGTTGATAAATTTTGTATTGCATAGAGATTACATTAAACTAAATCCATTTAGAAAAAAAATGAAACCAGTTGGATATTTACAAGCATGATCAAGAAGCTGAATTTGAACTAATCACAAATACAGCCAGTGGTCAGAGTGTTGATCGTGCAATCTGGTGATGCCAGATTGACCACTGACCATGCATGCTGTCTCCTATTGAACACACAATGTTATATGAAAGGTTTTGGAGATCTTGGAGTGTGTGTTTCCTGGGTTACCCATGCCTTGTTCCTTAGCCTTATTTAATGTTCAATAAATTATATTAAGTATCCTGTAGACCAAATAAGAATGGTGCCCTCCATATTCTTGACCGGCTAGCCTCGTGTTCACGTTGGACCACAATAGAGTTTTCAAATGTATGAGAGGCTAGCCAATCAATAACAAAAGTTATTCAAATTGGTTGCCATTTTAAAATTTGGTGTACTCATGATAATAATTATCATTATCAATAGATATTATTATGGTGTTTTGGAAGTCTTACCTCTAATGCAACTTTTCTTTTTGCCATAGCTTTGTTGACATTCTCATACATGACGGTACTGTGGATGGCCATTCCACAGAAGATTGCAAATGCCTACACAATACAAACAACATAATTACACTGTGTTGTCATTTGTATTTTATTTATGAGGAAATTCAAACCTGAATCTTTTGTTACTATTCTCAAATCTGATTAGTTAGCTTTGATTAATATAAAAACTTGGAAGAATTCATGGAACGAGTGTTCGCACAGACTGTAAAAATGTTGTGGGAGTGAATGGCAGAATGCAAAATGGAAATTATGTGAATGAAAGAATCAGTATTTATTCTTTGAATAAGTCAGTATGTGTGTATGCATTTCATAATACCAACCTCAAATAAGTTTTCAT
Organism: Metridium senile; assembly: GCA_949775045.1. NCBI lineage: Eukaryota > Metazoa > Cnidaria > Anthozoa > Actiniaria > Metridiidae > Metridium > Metridium senile. The sequence goes on from OX459095.1 coordinate 62,998,439, forward strand.
CATTCGTATTAAATGCTGTTCCATCCACTTTGTTTAGTAGTTGTACAACACCTTCAACATGCAATATATTTAATCAATATACTCAACATCACAAACCACAGAATTGTAGCAAATAATTCCATTACATACCAAAACACTAAACTGCTAAACCTGCCAACTGCCTATGCTGACATCTACTTGATTCAAACTAAACTACACTGTAAAACTGAGAACATGGTTAAACAATAACTTGTTTAAAAGACTTTTAGATGTAATTACTGAGAGAACAGTCTTACCAATGATTTCTCCAGAACCATTCTTGATCGGCATGCAAAGGATGGTTTTGGTTTTGAACCCTGAAGCTTCATCCACCTTGAACAATAAAGACCATGACAACAAAGTTGTTAGTACATAATAAAAGCTATAGAAGTCAATAGGATATATTTTACTGTGAATCAGCTGAACTTAACCAATGACTAATGTTTATATTTATTCATGAATTCAAACCTTCACTTGCTCACCTATCTATACTTTCATGCATTTTTGTATATTAACTCACTCACTCAATTACTTATTCATTCATTTACTCATTCATCCATTTTACTCACTATTCATTCAATCATCATCTGTTCAGTCATTTATTTATTCATCCATTTGTTCAATTATCTATTCATCTATGCATTCACTCATTCATCTATGCATTTATTCATTCATCTATTCATTTACTCATTCATCTATCCATTTACTTTTCATCTATCCATTCACTCATTCATCTATCCATTTATTCATTCATCTATCCATTCATTCATTCATCTATCCATTCATTCATCTATCCATTTATTTATTCATCTACCTATTTACTTTTTCATTTAACCATTTACTCATTCATCTATCCATTTATTCATTCATCCACCCATTTACTTATAATTTATCTACCTATTTATTTATTTATTTATTTATTTATTTATTTATTTATTTATTTATTTATTTATTTATTTATTTATTTATTTATTTATTTATTATTTATTTATTTATTTATTTATTTATTTATTTATTTATTTATTTATTTATTTATTTATTTATTTATTTATTTATTTATTTATTTATTTATTTATTTATTTATTTATTTATTTATTTATTTATTTATTTATTTATTTATTTATTTATCCATCTGTTCAATTATTAATTCAGCTTTCCCTAATGTATTCACAATGATAAAAACAAGGATATCAACTTACTGATGGATCAAATCTATCATCTGAATATGCATCTGGAATGTTGAGTGTCTAAAAAATACAACCAAAACCTCATTAATAAACACAAGGTAAACCACTTAACTCAAAGCCTTGAAAAGATGAAAGATATATGAATTGAGTAATACACAGAATTCATCATAGGTCTCACCTCTCCAGTTGTAGCTACATATCCAGTGATTCCCATGTTGACTGGGAATTTAACTTCTTTATTGCTACTGTAATAAAAATGAATATGTGAGTCAAGTTGTGTGCAAAATATTTAACATAGAGGTAGTGAGTGTGAGTGAGTCCTCCGAATTAGCTAGAAGATTGAGACGTTCAAAAATGATATACTTTACTTATTTATTTGTAATGGAAAAAAAATTCACAACACTCACTTGCTCAATTACTAACGGTAATTATTAAATATGGTAGCTTGTTGTTTGCATTATTTATAGAGGGAAAGGGAAGGAGGGGAGAAGAAAGGAGAGTGGAGGGAAATGGAAGGAGGGGAGAAGAAAGGAGAGTGGAGAGAAATGGAAGGAGGGAAGAAGAAAGGAGAGTGGAGGGAAATGGAAGGAGGGAAGAAGAAAGGAGAGTGGAGGGAAATTGAAGAAGGGGAGAAGGAGAGAGGAGGGAAATGGAAGGAGGGGGAAGAAAGGAGAGTGGAGAGAAATAGAAGGAGGGAAGAAGAAAGGAGAGTGGAGGGAAATGGAAGAAGGGGAGAAGAAAGGAGAGAGGAGGGAAGAAGAAAGGAGAGTGGAGGGAAATGGAAGGAGGGGAGAAGAAAGGAGAGTGGAGGGAAATGGAGGGGAGAAGAAAGGAGAGTGGAGGGAAATGGAAGAAGGGGAGAAGCAAGGAGAGTGGAGGGAAATGGAAGGAGGGGAGAAGAAAGGAGAGTGGAGGGAAATGGAAGAAGGGGAGAAGCAAGGAGAGTGGAGGGAAATGGAAGGAGGGAAGAAGAAAGGAGAGTGGAGGGAAATGGAAGGAGGGGAGAAGAAAGGAGAGTGGAGGGAAATGGAAGGAGGGGAGAAGAAAGGAGAGTGGAGGGAAATGGAAGGAGGGGAGAAGAAAGGAGAGTGGAGGGAAATGGAAGAAGGGGAGAAGCAAGGAGAGTGGAGGGAAATGGAAGGAGGGGAGAAGAAAGGAGAGTGGAGGGAAATGGAAGGAGGGGAGAAGAAAGGAGAGTGGAGGGAAATGGAAGAAGGGGAGAACCAAGGAGAGTGGAGGGAAATGGAAGGAGGGAAGAAGAAAGGAGAGTGGAGGGAAATGGAAGGAGGGGAGAAGAAAGGAGAGTGGAGGGAAATGGAAGGAGGGAAGAAGAAAGGAGAGTGGAGGGAAATGGAAGGAGGGGAGAAGAAAGGAGAGTGGAGGGAAATGGAAGGAGGGGAGAAGAAAGGAGAGTGGAGGGAGATTGAAGAAGGAGAGAAGAAAGGAGAGTGGAGGGAAATGGAAGAAGGGGAGAAGAAAGGAGAGTGGAGGGAAATTGAAGAAGGGGAGAAGAAAGGAGAGTGGAGGGAGATTGAAGAAGGGGAGAAGAAAGGAGAGTGAAGGGAGATTGAAGAAGGGGAGAAGAAAGGAGAGAGGAGGGGAGAAGCAAGGAGTGTGGAGGGAAATGGAAGAAGGGGAAGGGAGGAAAGTGGGATACTTACCATGATCTTTGTTTGACCACTGTTTTGTCTGTGTCATCATTTTGAACATAATCTTTGGCTTCTAAATCAAATGCTTGAGAAAATAAAGTCTACAAGAATAAACAACAAAATTAAAATTAGATTTCAATTTTTCAAACTATTGGTAATTGCATTTTTGTATGGCTCATGACATAATAATAATAATATATAGTTTTACATGTATCTAATTTAAAATATATGTAATTTTAAAAAGGTTGTTTGAGTGAACAGGAATGGCAATTAGCAATTGCACAACCAATAAATTCATGATTACGCATAAGGCATATGTGATTGTTATTCTAGATTGCTAAGGATAGTTTCATTAATTATCAGCTCATCTTCACTTAATGGAGCTACAATCCTATGCAAAATAAACTGTGTCATGCTGATTAGCAAACTCTCATTCCCCTTCTCCTATTCAATGTTGATGTTTGAGTCTTGGAATTTTCAAAAAAAAGCTTGACGAACACATCTCTGATCAACATTGTTATAGGTGATAGGGGTGAAGTGTCTAATTTATTTTGCGAAAGATTGTAGTATTGTGCAGTAGATTCGTTTACAACCACAAGAAGCATTAAATATCAATACACCTATAACTCCTTTCAGTCAAACAATCACTGCCATTGATTTCACAGATCACAATAAATTACAACTTTTTTGGAAATAAGTATAAAGTTTTACTTAATTATAATATTGTCTATAGAAGATAATTGCAATTATATTGCCACAGAATAATATATAATAAAATAAAATGAATCTATACTGAGAAGGGCGTAAGTGGCACAAAAATTGAGAGAGAAAAAAAAAACACATCAAAACTTACTATAAGAAATGAAACTGCAATAAATATATAAAACTTGACCAAAACAATGGTCTGAATGATAATTTTCCACCATAGAAATTGTTTTTGACCAAAACGCGCCCAAAAAAAGAACTGTAAAAATATATATACCAAAACTCAAGGGTACTTTAAATATGTACCAATGGTAATGTACTTTGGTAACCACACTAAAAATAATGTGAAACTGCAAACCCTTACGAGTAGAAAAACGTTTTTCACCATACTGCACCCCAAAAATGAAAAAAAAAATGTAAAAATATTACCAAAACTCAAGGGTACTTTAAATATGTACCAATGGTAATGTACTGTCAGTGGTAACCATACCAAAAATAATGTGAAACTGCAAACCCTTATGCCAAGAAAAACCTTTTTTCACCATACCACAATCAAATATGAAAAATTAACTGTAAAAAAAAATACCAAAACTCAAGGGTACTTTAAACATGTACCAATGGTTCCAAAAAAAAATGTACCAATGGTAAAGTACTGTTGTAACCACACCAAAAATAATGTGAAACTGCAAACCCTTACACCCCTTCTATACTTATTGCAAACAAATTATCCTAAATTGTTCAAATGCACTTAACAGAATGATCATAATAAAGATCATAAATATAATTGAAGATAAATCAAGAGCAATAAAAGTAAATATATAAAATAAAATTGTCAAACACTCAAAGTAAATGCTTTTCCTACCCTTTTTATTATAGAACAGAAGCTAGTTGTACACAGCCTGGATAAAGTTATCCACTGGATAAGAGTTATTCATTGTACCATACAATTTGTATAGGTGTATCCATTGGATAGGGATTTATCCGTTGGATAGGGATTTATGCGTTGGATAAGGATTTATACAGTGGATAAGGATTTATCCATTAGATAAGGATTTATCCGTTGAATAAGGATTTATCCGGTGGATAAGGATTTATCTGTTAGATAAGGATTAAGGATTTATCCGGTGGATAAGGATTTATCCTTTGGATAAGGATTTATCCGGTGGATAAGGATTTATCCGTTAGATAAGAATTTATCCGTTAGATAAGGATTTATCCTTTGGATAAGGATTTATCCGTTAGATAAGGATTTGTCTGGTGGATAGCACTATTCAGACTTCGTACAACCAGCTCCAGAATGTTCTAGTTGTTACCTTTGAAGAAGGATCTACAAGTAATACAGAACATCTTTCACATTGTAGTAATGTCTGTGTTATCATCATGATCTTATGTACAATGTTGTGTAGTGATGTCTGTTCCTCAAATATTGTCCTTGCTAAGTCTAATAAAACCTGAAAAATGAAATTACTTGTTAATGGATTTCATAATTATGGGAAATATTGAACAAGAGAGAGAACAGACAGACAGACAAACATTTATCATATGACCTGTATTTTGCCTGGTGTGCACTCTTAAGAAAACCTTCAGAAAAAGTCATGTGATGGGGTCCGTTAGGCTTTTTTCACCTGGTCCATACAAACACATACAGACCAGCTACTCGAAACATCACATAAAAAATGGCGTGTTTCGGGCAAAATACAGGTCATATGATAAATAATAAACAATTAGTATTTTTAAAGAGCCAAATATTTTCCCGTATGGCCCGACCTAACTCAGTCAATAAGTTTTTATTTATTCATTAAACTTCGTCCAAAGACAGGAGCCCACAACAGCATCACCAATTACTGTGGGTCCATTATTGGAGATAATGGGAAAATATTTTATTGTTTATGGGGTTATTGTTATTGTTTATGGGGTTACTATTTATGGGACCAATCAATCAATCAATCAAAAACATCTGATTATCAACAAATCCATCAAATTATCCTTGAATCAACCAATCAATCAAATTATCCATAAATCAACCAACCAATCAATCAAATTACCCTTGAACCCTTGAATCAACCAACCAATCATATCAAGAACCAATCTATTATCAGCCAATTATCATTCCTAATTAATGGAACAATCTATCAAAAACATTTTAATTATCCTTGAATCAATCAATCAACCAATCAAATCAAGCCCCAATCTATTATCAGCCAATTATCATTCCACTAATTAATGGAACAATCTATCAAAAACAATTTAATTATCCTTGAATCAATCAATCAACCAATCAAATCAAGCCGCAATCTATTATCAGCCAATTATCATTCCACTAATTAATGGAACAATCTATTAAAAAAAACTCCATTTATTAACTCCCACTACCTCAACCAACCAATCAAACCAATCCTCAATTTATTATCAGCCTATTATCAAGTTCTGATTAATCCTATGAATAATAATACTATATTTAATACCAATAAAACACAGACTATTTGATATTTGATGGGGGAAGATTAAATCCCTCAAAAATGTTGAGCAAATTATCCATCCTTGAAAGAAAATTGTGCACTAACAGAATTGGCAAAAAGATATTGAGTGAGCAGTAAAAAATATTGTGCTACATCTAAAATCTAATAATCTGTCCCTAAATCCACTGATTTACAGTTAGCAATATATGAAGATAAGATAGAACAGTGTATTCTAATAGGCCTTTTGCAACAATAGGTCACGTGACCCTACCCCTTTTAAATCGAACAGATGTGTCAAAATGAACATCAGAAATGAAAGGAGCACCTCAACATTAGTAAGAAGGCGGAATGTCAGCTCATAAAATGTAACATGAAGGAAAATGGCATTACATAAAAAATTCAATAATTTTTTATTATTTGTATGGAAAACCTACTCTGGATTGCAAGCTTTGCCATCCAGTGGACATTTTCCATACAAATCCTTATAAAATATTGAATTTTACATTTAATGCTATTTCTCCTATGCTCAACATTATGAGCTAAAACTTTGCCTTCTTACTAATATGGAGGTGCTCTTTTCATTTCTGATGTTCATTTTGACACAGCTGTTGGATTTAAAAGGGGTAGGGTCACGTGACCTGTTGTTGCAAAAGGCCTATTATACTAAAGTAATATTTTCTAGTATACCTGGTTTCTTCGTATTTCTAGTTGTGCTCTTTCATACAGCTCTGCATTATTTATACCAATACCACAAAATACTAGATATTTGTGAAAAATCTGTACACAAAACAAAGCATCCACAATAAGTAACTTGTATTCTAGTTATAAAATTACATATTAATACTAGATATTCGTGAAAAATACACTTATTTGATGACAATTTAGCAAAAAAAACTAGTGAAAAGGTAGAGGGATGGAGGAAAGAATAACGATAAAACATGGAAAAAACTAAAAAAAGGAATGGGCTGGACAGTAAAAGGAGAGAAGAACTGAAATGAAGAAAATGATAGGAACAAAAGGAGAGGAACAGTGAAAGGGACGAAATGGGCAGATGAAGAGAAAATGGAGAAATGAGAGAAAGGAGTCCTGAAGGAGGAAGGACAGAGGAATGAAGGAAATGAGAATATGAGGACATAAGGGAGAAAATGAAAGGGAGGAAAGTAAGATTGAGGAAAGCAAGGAAGGAGCAGAAGACAGAAAGGATGCAGGAGTGGAAGAAGAGAGGAAGGGGAGACATCAAGGGAAGAGGAATGGTAAAAGAAATTAAGTGATGGCAGATGATGGACAGGATAGAAGGGATAAAAACAACACAGAGAGGAGGGACAAATAAAAAGAGAAAGGGAAGGGAAGGGAAGGGAAGGGAAGGGAAGGGAAGGGAAGGGAAGGGAAGGGTGAATATACAAAGAAAGAATGCAAATATAATCTCAAATGACCTTTTCATCTTCTTGTGTAAATGCATGTTTGGCATCATTACCAGTCTTGTTAATGACTTGTGCACATCCAATAACCTACAATATGGAACAGAAAAAAACAGACATTCAACAAATATGAATTTGGTAGCAATGTGGTCAGAATATATATTGGATTAAGTGCCAGTTAATATCAATAATATTTATAAAAGTAACCTCAATGTGTATCAGAATCTAATGTTTTTCTACTACAAAAACAGAGTATAGAGTGTTTTGTTTTGTGCATTCAATAAGTAAACTATTTGGGTTATATCATTTAGTACTCTTTCATCAAGTAGGATAGTCCATGAGCATCCTTTGGTTTTGGGTATTTGGGTATTTATCATGAACTTCTGTTGTGTGCACTGTTCAAAACTGATACAAAAAAAAACTGCCACTTATTAAAATGGATTGTAAGAATCAAATTTCATGGTTATTGAAGTAAATGTGTGAAATTACAGTGATTGAATTACAAAGTCAAGGTGATTTTAGCAATTTATTGGAAGTGTTTATTGTGCACAGCAGTGTTTGGTATGCTACTGATTGTAAATGAATGTCCCAGAGATTAATCCTATTAAAAAAAATCAATAACAGATTATAATACATCCTAAGACTTGTGTTGTTTGGCAATCAACTTTTTAGTGTATAAAATGTTTGGCAATTTATAATTTAAGTCAACTTGAAAAAATTGAAAAAATGATCAAAATTAAACAAAAATCCCATTCAAAATAATACATATTATCAAACAATTAATTATAAAATTATAAGCTGTTGTAAAAAAATGTTATATAATCGTATTGAAAAAAAATAATAATAGTCTTCTCATGTGTCACATTTATTGTGGCACTCTTTAATTGTAAATTGTGTGTGTGTGTGTGTGTTTTTTTTTTCTCTGTTGTTAAGTATTAAAATAAAAAAATAAAAATTAATGAAAAATTTCATTTGACTGGCACTCAAATTACTTATTTCAAGGAACGTCTTAAAATCTGAAAAGCATAATAAGTCAATTTAGGATATTTCCTAGATGACCAATGTTTTGTTTTGTTTTGAGAGTTCTGGACATAATTTTGAATGTTAGGAATGAATTATTTAAGTATTTGAAGGGTTCTATCTGTAAATTGGCTTAACGATAAGTGGTCCAACCACAGCACATTACCATTAGTATATTTTTAAAGTACCCTTGAAAATTTCAAGGAAACCTTAATGATTTTCCTTGGGAAGAACACACACACAAATTACATAGACAATGTGGTCACATGAATGAATGAAAATATGAAAGAATTGAATGAATAAAATATTCTGATCAAAACTGTAATTCTCCCAACATTTTGATTACAAACGTAATAATGATAATAATAAATTATGATAATTATTATCAACAGATCAATTGAAATGCCAGATACTACTTCTGGAAGAATTCAGATATTGATCAACCAAATCAAAAATATATAAGATATTTGTTGAAACTGATGACATCTTTCATTTAGGGAGAATACATATGTTCATCAATCAATTGGAAGAATATAGTTCAACATTCAATAAATTATTTGTATGAAGGCTGATTAACTCCCTAATTCTCCCAAGTATTTCAAAGGAGAATTCAGACAGTGATCTCTGGGATCATTAAATTAGGTTACATACCTCACCATCATGACTGCTAATGGGCATGCATAAAATACTTTTAGTTTTATAGCCTGTTTTCTTGTCGATTGCTTTATTAAACCTTGCATCCTGAAATATAAAATTAAATATTAGTATTGCATGACACCAACAAAGCATCCAAGATTTTCTGTGGTGATAGAGCAAGAGAGTTCTTTGGAACATCTGTAGAGTAATGTTTTGGCAGGAAATGGAGAGTAATACCTTAATTAGCAGCTACTTGACATGAGTAGACATATTATGACCTTGAGGAGTATTCGTGAGAATAATCCAATATCAGACTAAACTTTCCAATAAAGCTATTTTGTAAGAGTTATCGCACAATAGACTAAATCGGCTAACGCGTTGCTATGTATGTTTCCACGCAATTCAAATCTTTTGGGACTAAGATTATTTGTTATATGTATTTCAACATCACATGGAAAATGTTTGGAACAAAAGTTTTTATTCCCAGTGGTTTTGAATTGTGTGGAAACGTACATAGCAAGGTGTTAGCTGATTTGGTCTATAATTTACACCTTTGTTCATAAACATTGTCCAAAAAAGAAATCAAAGGAACATATTAAAGAAGTGTAAATAATATAGTTTTACTGTGGTGTTTCATACCATGTTGTATACTTGACAATTAATTCCGACTATATTTTGGACAACTTTTATGAAACCAGGTGTACAACTGTTTGCTACTGCCATTTTATTTAGTAACTGTTCAGTCACTATCATTTAGCCAGAACCATTGCATGTAAAGGAAAAACTGTAATTGAATATTACAACTACTACATTTTTTTATTAACAATTATTTTTTCATAATCCTCGATTAAATCCTGTGTATCTAATCTACATAATAAAATCTCAAACATTTATCCCTCAGACAACTTTAATTTATTATCACAACTACTGTTTTCCTTTTTATTAACAATTATTGTTTATAATCCTTGATTAAATAGTGTGTCTAGGTGATGGAATCTCTAGCATTCATTCTGCCTCACTTGTTCCTCTTACAACTTTAATTTATTATCACAACTACTGCTTTCCTATTTGTTAACAATTATTTTTCATAAACCTTGATTAAATACTGTCTATACAATGGAATCTCCAACATTCATTCTGTCCCACGTATTTCCTTGACCCAGACAATCTGTGTTATTAATTTAGCTTTGATGTCAATAATCCTTCTTGAGGTTAAGTCTATTTAAAGCAGGGTCACCATAATACTTTACTTAATCAAGTTTGCTACTTGTGAGCAAAGAGCGCTCATAAAACCATTATGGCAATAATATAAGACCATTAATTGTGAGGTTTTGAATATGATTTTTTAATCCAATTTAAAGGATTTATAGTTGAGAATATGAGAAACGTTTTTTTCATAGACACTCTCATGATAATCATCATTTTTGAACTGTTTGAAATATTTTTCAAAATAGGTAACATTTTGGACAAAATTCTCATATTGGTATCAAATTAAAAATATTTTCTTAGGTCAATAACACATCTTACAAAAAATAATATAATAATTATAAGTCAACAACCCATTGCAAACATATGGCCAAGAGGAAGCGAAAACAATTTAAAAATGCCTGACTTGTTTCTAAAGCTATTAATTCAAGGTTGTATTAATTTTTAATTGACATTATGATAAACAAGCCATATTAATTTCATATTCAACCAACTTGAAGTTACTTTTAATTATCAAGGCGGCAATATCTATCTATCTAGGTTAGCCCTTGTGGTTATTATAGATAGCCTGTACCCAAAAATTTGTAAAATTCTATAGGTAAATTCATCGGAGGACGAGGGAATTCCACGTTGAATTTCACGAGAGAAATCAATATCGCATGAATCGCGGAGTCCGCGGAGCGATGAGTGCGATATTGATTTTTCAAGTGAAATTCAAAGTGGAATTCCCGAGTCCAAAAATGAATTTTCCTTGAATCTTATACTTCAATTTAAGCTTCAAAAACCAGACGCTCGCTGCTCGCTGCTCGTTCCGATGAATTCAGAAACCGGATGAGAGGGTATTCAACGCTAAATACCCTCGCATCCGGTTTCATTCTCAACCAATCAGCACGCGAGTTTAAATTGAAGTATAAGATTCTACCCAATATACATATATACTTTGTAACTCATGGTACTGAATAAAATTGAATTGAATATAATCAAATATGTTTTTGAAATATAAAACACAGTGTTTCACAACCACCTAACCATGACAACCATAAAGACAAAAAAAGAATTGATACTCATTAATATTCATAGCTTAGATAATACTAATTAAAACTGTACTCTTCTTAATTAGGATTTTATCACAAAAATATTTTTACATTTTGTTTATGAACCATAACATCTCAATCAAAATTCACAGCATGTTTGTTTTTAAATAGTTGGCAGTCAGCTTAATGTGTTCTTTCCATTGCAATACATTTTTTTTTTTCAAAGGAGTACTAATCCTTTTGACAGTAAGCCAATTACAAAATTATTAAAAAAATGTTGTACTTATGAAGTACTACATTTCTTGCCAAGTTGTTTTGGATAAATATATGAAGACAAACAAAGTTAATGTACATCACATAATATTTTTAAATATGCCATATTTTGAACGACAATCTTTTCTACAAAAAAAACAGTTTAATATCAGTTGTTTTGGATAAATATATGAAGACAAACATAGTTAACGAACATCACATAACAATTTTAAATTTGCCATATTTTCATGACAATCTCTTCTACAAAAAGCAGTTTTACTATCTCAAAGTACAAAAAGCAGTTTTACTATCACAAAGTACAAAAAGCAGTTTTACTATCACAAAGTACAAAAAGCAGTTTTACTATCACAAAGTACAAAAAGCAGTTTTACTTTCACAAAGTACAAAAAGCAGTTTTACTATCACAAAGTACAAAAAGCAGTTTTACTTTCACAAAGTACAAAAAGCAGTTTTACTTTCACAAAGTACAAAAAGCAGTTTTACTATCACAAAGTACAAAAAGCAGTTTTACTATCACAAAGTACAAAAAGCAGTTTTACTTTCACAAAGTACAAAAAGCAGTTTTACTTTCACAAAGTACAAAAAGCAGTTTTACTTTCACAAAGTACAAAAAGCAGTTTTACTTTCACAAAGTACAAAAAGCAGTTTTACTATCACAAAGTACAAAAAGCAGTTTTACTTTCACAAAGTACAAAAAGCAGTTTTACTATCACAAAGTACAAAAAGCAGTTTTACTATCACAAAGTACAAAAATTTATTATTTATAAGTAATCGAGCAAATTCAATTATAACATATGCCAAATTAAATAGTTGACAAATTGAAATGACTTAACCACTAAAAAAAAAGATCTTCCTCTCTGGAACATTCTAGGAAACTTAAACATTCCTTTTTGTGCATTTAGAATATAAATTACATTTTAATATATTATATTGATTGTCATATCAAATAACACTCCCTAGCAGCAGGTATAATTGAATCCGTGATCTAACTAGATTCTTGTGAGACTAGTCTAGAAGGTTTTGATTACTGCTACTAGGCACGAAAAAGCAAATGGCTAAAAAAAACTACATCGCCTTCACTTAAATGGTTGTTTTCTGGATTTATTTCACATTTCCTAAAGGCATAAAGAATTATACCATTATAAGAGATCAACATGTCAGTCTGAAATGATTAGATCTCAACTGTAATATTAGTTGAATATTTCTTTCAAAATTTTACCAAATAGAATGGCCTTACATTTGGGACTGGATCATTGTTATTTACATTCTTATATCTTATAATTAATAAATGATAACATAATAATAATGTATTAAAACATTGTATTAAAACATTGTATAAGACTCTGATATAAGAAGTATTATAAAACTCAAGAATAAATTAATGCAACATATTTAATTATTCATAAAACTATTCAAAAATAAATGATTTTATTCTGAATCAAATCAATGATTTAAACATCAATTTAATGCTGTAATACTCCATAATGTACAAATTGAACAAGTAAGCACATAGAAGCATGCAATATAACACAACACAAAAGCAATAAGGAACCAAGTTTAATGGAAGAGGATTTACCACACAAAACATGTTGAGTATTCACATAAAAGCTTACTGTCACAGTGAAAGATAAATATGTACAAATTGCATTGAAATAATGACTGAGTGCATTTTATCTTGTTTACTACATTAACATACATATGCGGTCAAAAAGATAACGTCAATTACAAGTCATAATAATAACTCTTTTTAAATGACATCTTAGAAGAGAATACTAAATGCTCATTGTATTTGCTAGATGTCATCCTGAACTTAATTTAAAACATACTGAAAGAAAACAGTATTTTGATATAGTGTACCTACCTACATCTACAATACTATGTACTAGCGGACTGATAGTATCAACTAGAAGAGAATGATTACTTCACTTTTAAGTGACACAATAGGCCAAATCGGCTAACACGTTGCTATCAACCCAATTCGAATCTTTTGGGAATAAGATTCCTTGCCTTACGTATTTTGATATCACATGGAAAATTTTGTAACAAAAGTTTTTATTCCCAGAGGTTTTGAATTGGGTGGAAACGTACATAGCAACGCATTAGCTGTTTAGGTCTAACTCATGAAAGAATACTAAATGCTCAATGTATTCCAAGATCTCATTCTGAATTCAAATTTCACAAATACTTGAATAACTGGGTAGTAATTATAATAAAAATAATATTTTGAAAGAATAGTAATATCTATGCATTCTATATACAGTGGTACCACTATTAAGTGGTCACCCTTGGGACTTTCCAAAGTGGCCGCTTAATAGAGGTATAGAATAGACATGCTTGAATAATTACAATTATGTTTATAGTGACAAAATTTGCAGGACAAAATTAAATTTAATTAAAACATGAAAAATACTAAAATGAAAAAGAATAACTAAAAATAGAATGCAATATGATTTATCATTTTCATATACTGGCTGATTTCAAGGTAAGACTATTCATTTTATTTATTCATAAAACAAATTGAGAGAAAACATAAGTACAATCTTCTCCATTTTACTAAAAACCCTAATATTTTATCTTTGAAACTACTGCAAATATTTTATTTATTCATAAAACAAATTGAGAGAAAACATAAGTACAATCTTCTCCATTTTACTAAAAACCCTAATATTTTATCTTTGAAACTACTGCAAATATTTTATCATCCTCGGGAACCCAGGGGTATTCTTCTGTCGCTCGTTTCTCGCTTCCACAACATATACCCCTGGGAACGTAGTCTGTTGGAGCTTGTTCCTGAAGTCAAAATTCAAACTTATTTAACGACTTTCTTTGAATGGTTATCTTGATTTTCATTGGTCGACCTAATAAGGTCGACCAATCAGGAAAGAGCTGAATTTTGACTTCCGGAACAAGCTCCAACAGACTACGTTCCCAGGGGTATATGTTGTGAAAGCGAGAAACGAGCGACAGAAGAATACCCCTGGGTTCCCGAGGATGATATTTTATTTATTCATAAAACAAATTGAGAGAAAACATAAGTACAATCTTCTCCATTTTACTAAAAGCCCTAATATTTTGTCTTTGAAACTACTGCAAATATTTTATTTATTCATAAAACAAATTGAGAGAAAACATAAGTACAATCTTCTCCATTTTACTAAAAACCCTAATATTTTATCTTTGAAACTACTAGAAATGTTGGCAGCAGTTTCCAATGAGGTCATGCATAATGTACTGAATAATTTAAAAATGAAAATGAGCATCTTTCATGCCGATTGTAATTAGTCTCATACAGTTTTTCTTAAGACTTCCTATCCTAACCATGTGATTGTTGTTGCTATGAAATAGCAGTGGACATAGAGTGCTCCAGCTATCTTCACTGCCATCTAAATAATACATGAGCATCTAGATAACAAATGAGATTTTGAATGAAACAACAAGATAAAGAAAATTAAAACCACAAAAATATGAAAGTATTCTTTTGTGTTCATTTTACATTATCATGCTTATTCATTCCCACAGTGTGCTTATTGTTTTCAACATGTTAAAGCCTTATACAATGTAGTGTATTTTCTTGAAGAATTTCTTGATATTTGACACTGCCTATTTGTCTTTAACTAAAATTATTAAAAGGCTGATGAAATGAATGTGTCACAAATTATTATCATCATGATCATGTATCATGATCATTGTTTTTATCATCATTGTCAGATCATCATCATTCTCAGGTGTTAGAATGCAAAATGTCATTGTAAACTGGAACAATCTCCCCCAAGAAATCATTGACCGTTCAAATGATATCAACTTATTTCACGATGGTGTAATTTCAATTAGCTAGTAGAATGTTGTAGAGCAACAACCGCTGCTTTGTATTTATATCTTTCGATGTAACACAATACAACAAAGTGTCTTAGTGAAGTGTCAATCAAGGTGTTTTCACTGTTTTCTTTGCTATTAAGAAAGATAAACTTGATAAACGTTATGTGTACACAAACATCATTTATATGTACACTGTTACATGTAAATTAACAAGTTAGGTTATTGTCGCTAAAGAGTGACAGTGTGCCACATATCTGTGAACCAGCTAACTATCTAGAGCATAAAAATATTTAGTTATAAACTATTTAGTTATTGTCTTACTAAAAATTCATTCCTGTATGAACCACACAATAAATTATATACATTACAATGAAGGATACAATAGTTGCACTGTTCTGCTTTGTACAAAATATTGTTTCACAGATATATATTTGCATTCTTGAGCAACATCCATTACTATCCATTCATTAGGTTTTCTTCTAAAAAAATAACATTTTTCAGAACATACTCTTCTACCATTTGAATTCTTTCCTAATGTAATAATTGTATTGTGACATGATTTGGTAAAAAGCATTTGCTGTAGCACTAATATAAAAAGCTAGAATATTTTGATAAAAAAATACAAAAATTAAATGTTTACAACCAGTGCCCTTTGACAAATTAAAACATCATCTTGAACATTACAGTCATCAGGCTAATTATTCCACAAAGCAGGTTTTTAAGTAAATAATGACAGAACCTTGCATCCAAATACATACTAGTTAGGGCGATGTATTATTATATGGTTCAATACTGAAAAAAAGATATCAAATTGCAAAAAAGAATATAACGATGACAACATATAAGGAAGTGCAACATACATAAATTATAGATCTATGTTTTTATATGAAAAATAAAGATACCCACAACAACACAAGGGTTATCTAAACAAAACATACCTGAAATAGATCTTGAGAAAATTCACATTTTGTAGATTGCTATCGAATATGTCTCAAAAGCATGAATACGTCTCAAAAGCATGCAAACGTGTTTCAAAAGCACATGATATAAAGATCTATGTTTTGTATACTAAATATGAAGATTACCCATAACACCAGGGTTATCTCAACAAAAATATACTAAATAGATCTTGAGAAAATTCACATGATCAAATGTTTTGTAGATTGTTATCGAATACATTTCAAAAGTATGAAAATGTGTTTCAAAAGCACAAGATATATATAAAGATCTAGATTTTGTATGCGAAATATGAAGATTACCCATAACACCAGGGTTATCTCAACAAAAATATACTAAATAGATCTTGAGAAAATTCACATCAACTGTTTTGTAGATTGCTATCAAATACGTTTTAAAAGCATGAAAACGTGTCTTAAAAGCACAAGATATCAAACCTATGTTTTGTATATGAAATATAAATATGACACGCAACACCACAACAACTTAAGGGGAGATCGACTCAAGAACAAAATACAAAAAATTGTTAGAAATTTTACATCAATTGTTGTGCGCTACCAAAGAGGTTTGAGGAATATAATGACAAAAACATGTACAAAAGGCCAAAATATTTATGTTTTTAAAATAGACTTAGACAACACACCGCACAATAAAGGAAGATAACTACAAAAACAAATACACAACATTTGGATCCATGCTATGCATTGCCAAAAAGGTTTTAAAGAGCGTAAAAGCACAAAATATCTACTAGAGATGAAGGTAAACCTATGTTTTGAAATTGAAATATAAGCATAACACACAACAACTTAAGGAAAATCTCCATAAACACATTATATATAAATTTCTAGAATATTTATATAAATTGTTATTTGTGGTTGTAGAATAGGTTTCAAAATATGAAATTAAAATAACATGTACAATTTGGAGAAGATATCAATGTTTTGCTTTGGATATAACCATAATAGCATACAGAAGTCATCTGGACATATTAAATAAACATACAACATGAAATTCTTTCATACATTTACATAATTGATTATCTGAAACCACAAAATAGGCTTGAAAGAATATGAAACTTGTGAGAATGAACAAGATATCCAATGTTTTGCTTTGTTGTGTTGAAAAGAACTTGATTTAAAAGGTTTTAAAAAACAACAATTAAAAATTTACCTGAATTACTGATCTAAAACCATAAAACAGGTTTCAAATAATATATTAAAAAATTTGAGAATGTACAAAGATATATATGATTTTGCCTCATTGCTTTGAAAAAAAACAAGATTACAAAAACAATATCAAATGAATATAGATCTACATTAAAAATACAAAATGAATACTAAAAATTTACATGAAAAAGGATCATGTGGAATAGAATAGAATAACAAAAATTGTTGGAATGTACATGATTTTTAATATTTTTCCTTGATATGAAAAGAACAAAATTTAAATACAACAATAGCAAAAGAACATCTACATTAAAAAACATGAATTCTCAGAAAATTTACATGAATTAGCCTTCTGGAACCACAAAATAGGTTTCACAAAAATATATAATAACCAAAACATATATGAGACACTCCATGTTCTGGTTTAAAAATGATATTAATAACAAATGCAACAACAACTTAAGGAAGAGCACTGCATAAATAAACACTACACATTACTTCCTGTTGGGGATAATGCTCAATGATAGCACTTATCTATTGAAATATGAGATATATCAATAATTAAAAAACCTAACCAGTTGAACATTGTATCATGTTTAGTAAGACTTCCTTTTAGAATAAAGTAACACCTCAAAAATATGTGAGATATATCAATCATTAAAAAACTAACCAGTTGAACATGAAATTGTATCATGTTTAGTAAGACTTTCTTTTAGAATACGGTAATACTTCAAAAATATGCGCAATAATATCAATAATTAAAAAAATTAACCAGTTGGAGATGAAATTGTATCATGTTTAGTAAGACTTTCTTTTAGAATATGGTAATACTTCAAAAATATGCGAAATAATATCAATAATTAAAAAAAAATAACCAGTTGGAGATGAAATTGTATCATGTTTAGTAAGACTTTCTTTTAGAATATGGTAATACTTCAAAAATATGTGAAATAATATCAATAATTAAAAAAAACTAACCAGTTGGAGATGAAATTGTATCATGTTTAGTAAGACTTTCTTTTAGGATATGGTTACCCCGTAATACTTCAAAAATATATATGATATACCAATAATTAAAAAAAACTAACCAGTTGAACATGAAATTGTATCATGTTTAGTAAGACTTTCTTTTAGAATATGGTAAACATGTTCCCATTTAAATCTGTACTTTTCAGTTTAAATCTGTACTTATGCAAATTGTGTTGATGTGTGCTAAACACACAGATCAACCAATCAGAGTATATTATTTCTGAAGTGAACTTCTCTGATTGGTTGATCTGTGTGTTTAGCACACATAAACACAATTTGCATAAGTACAGTTTTAAATGGGAAAGTACAGATTTAAATGGGAACCTGTTGGTAATACTTCAAAAATATGTGAAATAATATCAATAATTAAAAAAATTAACCAGTTGAACATGAAATTGTGTCATGTTTAGTAAGACTTTCTTTTGGGATATGGTAATACAAAAACATAAATTTATTAAAGATTATCATTGTATACTGAGGGAAGAAAACAATACTAATAATAAAAATAGTTATCATTATTAAAATCCTTTTTTATTAGTACATAATTTCAATGCAAGACAAAAATCATATAAAGCTTAGAAAAGCATTTCTATTTCTATACTTCTATTGTAATTGTTAACTATAAAAAACATAATTTATTGTTGTAAAACTATTAGAGCTTAATAATGTACATCATTCATGTACCAAAATACCAATAAACATATTATTATTATTATTTATTATTATCACCATCATCATCATCATCATCATCATTATTATTATTATCATTGTCATCATAATTAACAATAAATTAAAGATATTAAATGTACAAAGAAATAATTCAAATAGTAACATAATTAAATAATTTACATTCTTTTTATGCCATAAACAATATTATAATCCTCATTTACATAATTAAAACATGTTTGTACATTCTAGAATTGTACTAGCAAGGAGAAAGATAGACAATACTAAAAGTGATTCATCTATGCTGATATAAAATGGTTAACATCAATATATATGAGATTTCCCAAAGATGACTGAAGTCGGTACTATGGCAACAAATGAATCTGACTCTTATCAGCAATTTTAATCAGTTTCAGACTAATAAACTACAGTCCTACTTGTTTTATAATGACAAGTTTCAAGCTATCAAATATGTCCTCTGTCTTTAGTATTCAAATGGCTATGTGTCTATCATGTACTCCAATTTTAAAAACACTCTTAGAGGTTGATAAGATGCTAAATTACTCATCCATATCACTGTGGATTACATCTATATCAATAAACATCATGGCATGAATAATTTGATCAACTCCATATGTATGTACTTCACTAGCATGACAGTGGAGTTGAAGTCTGAGCAATGAAGTTACCAAGTCTAATTGGTGTACATGTATTCTAACAATGTTATACTAATGACAAAATATGTAGTACAGGTATGAGTTTGAAGGAATCCAACATCAATTAAAAAAGACTTCTTGGCAATGCAGTGATAAAACCATGGAATTCATAAACACTAAAGGTTCTTCAAGAGCCTGAGGGTCTATAGGGGATGGAAGACTTGCAGACATAGTACACTTGATCATAATTCACAAGTAATTTGAGAAACAGAGGCATCAAACCCTGATTGAGCAAGTAAAGACTCACTATATAATTGAATTTGGACTACCAATTTGAGATAGATTTGTCAAAAAATGGCTGATTTTAAGGCATACATGAGTAAAAACGACTTTTTGGATTGTTTTACATTTTTTTAAATTCTCAAGTCAGGGGTCAAGAACAGCAATGTTGAAGAGAATAATTGAAGACCAAGCCAATTGCTAGAAAGGACAATTGTTTATTTTATGCATAACTTCTTTTGTTACTTAGTGTCCACCACAACTCAACGGTGTTGTCATATTAGACATTCTTAATCAAAATCTCAACCAAGAAGAAATCTATCTAGCTTTGAAATGTCATGGATAGTATTTATGTTATGATTATGTCTGGTAGTAATGAAGATCCTATGAGATGAAATATTATGCAATAAAAAAGAATGTACAACAATAATTTTGTTATTAATAATAAACAATGGTACTTATTAGCATTAGCTGATATTTTGTTCTCACACTTGGAATGCTTCAAATCAAATGGATTATTACTGTGTTCTAAAGTAGTATTTAGACTAGCACAGAGCTTTTTGATATGAGGTCATTCATGATGATTATAATAAATCTACAAGCGCGCAACTATCAACATTTAAAACGTATTAACCTAGTGCACGGGTATTATCTTTCGTTGGGGCCACGCACATAAAATGTCGATTAATTACAAGACGAATAAACTTTCAACACGAATTTCAGCTATTTACAATGTTAAAAACACCTAAATGGTAGATGTCTGGTTGAAAATCTCCAACGAGGCCACATATGGTGCGATGGTAGTGATAACAATGAGAGGTGTTAGTAGGCTATAAAACGAAGGTATATACGCCAGAGATACCCTGCCGAACACAAACAACGCCACCTAAATAATATTCTCTTATTATAACGCCTCTTTGACTACCGAGATCACACAATCATAAACGATTGAAAACAAATGTCCCGAGCGTCTTTTTAATGAAGTAATTTGTCTTTAAAGACGGACATACAAGTTATTTTAAAGGGAATATTTGGAAAGAGGGCTTTGCATTGGTTGATCAGTATTTTTTTTAAATTCTCAAACAAAGGTATATTTTTAGAAAATAGAAAAAGGCTACACAAGGCAGAATATTACGCTTGTAGTAGATGAACTGTCGGTTCAACAAATGGATTTTTAGTAGGAACTGTGAAAGCTGCTTGTAAGGCATCGCAGTACCATTTTTGTAGTAAAACAGTTTGACCTCAGTATGTGCAGAAATATGGAATTTCTGCAGTGTAGTATTACCACTAGCGAAGATAGCAACGAGGGGATTTGAGGACAAAGATTTAATCGGTTTTTATGAGGCGACAATCTTTTTCGTGTATAAAGTTGATAGAGTGAGTGTGAGAGCGAAGGCAATTCCTCAATGGCTACTAGTTTAGTATCTCGTAGTTGTGTCAACGTGGAGTTTTATTCTACTTCTCAAGAACACTTACTCATATCTTTACTAGAAAAAAAGTCTACGTGATAGCTAAATTTGCATTAAGAAAACGGAAATTGTAATTTGTTTTGCCTTTGCTGTCAGCAACAACGGACCCACTCAAAAATAAAAACTAATGTCTGACTTACCTCGTATGCATCTGCGATGTTTACTGTTTCCCCAGTTTCCGCCACATAGCCTACAATTCCAGTACCTAGAGGTATTCGAATTTCTTCTAACTCTTGAACGTCTTCAAGTTTAGATTCGGCATTTACGTCAAATACTTTTGACACCAAATAGCGAGGCCCTTCTCTGGGGCCTTGTACGAGGAAAAGCGAACAACGGTCGCCATTAACAAGTAAACTAACATTTTGTAGAATTTTATGACAGAGACTTTGTACATCTAAATCGTTGGCAATATCCTTTACAAGTTCCATTAATACTTCTTTTTCGTCGAGTTGCTGCAGTTCCAGGCGAGATTTTCGGTTCCTATGTGGTGAACGGACTCTGATGGGCTCGCTCGGCGATAGAAAACTCGGCTGCCCATCCACAACACTTAATAAAGGTTTGAGAATACCTCTTCCTTCAAATTCAGATGCCGAAATCTTTCTAGCTGGAGTAGAACTGCCAGAAGGTGGCGGAGTTCCGCTGGGAGTTCGTACATGAGACCGCGAGTGAAGCCATGAATCTATCAAGGTTCGACTTGCTTTTCTTGCAAAGTAAGACTGAACGAACTCGGGATGTTCATCTAGCCAGCCTTCTATTCGTTGTCCAGAACTATCATCTTCTAGATTTATCGTACAATTGTCCGTTTGTTCGTTTTTCGTACAGCAATTGGCCATAATGACTAAGCTGGGACCGTTCAAATGACCAGCATGATTCAGTCAGTCGTCGATTGTTGATCAAATCCTACAGACCTCTGTACCGAACCTGACAACCAATTGTTTAAGTTGATTGACAGCTTGGCCTACAGCAACCTGACACTGGATTGGTTGCCGCATTGGCCGATTGACCTTTTTACGTTCTTGGTACCGCTATCTTTACAAGTTTTCCCTCAAATATTTCATTTATCTTCAGGCAAAAGTATACTGCTTAATGTAAACAGTGTAAATATTTCACACCATTTTTTTTTTTTTTAATTTTCTGGATCTAAAAATATCATTCTTTGCCGTGATGATGTCATTGAATCAAAAGGGGAAAATTGGTTTGATATCTTTACTGATTTAATCAGAAATAAGCAAAAACAAAACGAGAGAAAAAGGAATGTAAAGAAGGAAATAAATGATAAAAGAGAAAGAACGAAAGGAAGAATAAAAGAGAAAGCAGAGGGACAAAGAGAGGGGAGTTAGCAGACGGCAAATTATTCGAAATAGATGATTCGACATAAAGAGAGAAAACAAGAGAAAAGAAAACACTGGGAAATAGAAAAGTAAGAAAGAATGGACTGAACAGAAAAGTAAATTGAAAAATTGTGTGAATGCCAGAGTGAAAATTTGTAATAATTAAACACAAAAAGAAAGAAATTAATCAAGCAATAAAAAATATGTCAAAAAATAATTGAAAATAAGCCTTACGAACGCACATGCCCCAAAAGGAGAGACATGTAAATACGAAGATGAAAGTAAGAAAAAAGAAATGAAAAATAAAATAATCAAGGCCAAGAAGCTAAAAAAAAATAACTCAAGAAAGCGAAATTATTGTACTAGTTTGAAGAAATTAAACATTATAAGTAGAAGCTTAAAGTTGGCCACTATTGATCTGGCACCTGGGTGTTAGGAAAAGATAAGTAATGGATAAAATATCAGAAATCTTGATACTGAATATAAAAAAGCCTGCATGCACTAATGTAAAGAAAATTTTCAATAGTGCTATTAATTTCTTGGCTATTTGGGAGGTATATTCTAACAGCTGACAACACAAACCACACAACTTGAGAGGCTCGTTGACGAAAGATAAATTGACCACGATAGAAACGGGGCTGACGTAAGAAAAACGAGAAATTTAATACTATGATAACTTCAGGGAGGTATCAGAAATGGTTTTTTTTTTTTTTTTTCAGGGTCAGGGATATTTTTCATAATGTTGTTGTCGTTTGAGTTATTTTATTTGGAGGTACAGTTTTTCCCAGTTTTCTAGTCCGTTTGTTTGTTGTTATTGTTGTTGTTGTTGCTATTGTTGTTGTTGTTGTTGTTATTGTTGCGTTTGTTTTTCGTTTCTTTGAAACTGAGATGATGGATTTCAATATCTTGCATTTGATTGTCTTTATTTTTCTTCTTGTGTGTGTCGTAATAATTTTTTCGTTTCAGTATATATATACCTAACTCATTTTCAGTACAAGATTTTCTCGGACAAGTTTAACAATTTTGTTGTGCATTTTCATCGCAATTTTTGCTTGTTTGCTCGTTTTATCTCCTTATCTCTTCTATTTTGTCAGTACAAACCCATTTTTTTCCTTATTTGTTTTGATGTTGAAAAATGATCGACTCGAGACTTACACAGTGCGCCATTTAATCACGATATTAGTCGTCGTCAGTGGCAACACGTTTTCTGCCAAGGAATCTTGCTGTATGTAGCCATATCGCCGATGAGATGACAGTGAATTCATATCATCTAGCCATTTTCATGGCAGCTCAGAGGATTAAACGATATAGGGATTTTCTATCCTTTAAAATGAGTTCTTTTCCAGAAATGATATAAAAGACAAGTTTTATTTTCTATAGTTTAATTTAAAATTGTACATGTATTAGGTGGAAAATGTGTTTTACAATTAATTGGAAGTTTATACTTGTATAGATATAACAAAATAAATTAAAACGTTTGTTAATGTTTGCTATTAGTGATCATTTAAGATATTAAATAGAGTAAACAAGGCCAATTTACGATAATGATGATTGGGGAGAAGAGGATAAAATGTTTTAAGGTTTTTTGTTGTTTTTTATGTGAATAATAGAAATGCCAAAAACAACCCCGACAAAAGCTTTTTTATTAAGAAAAAAAATCTCATTTCAGTCAAAACATCAATAGGGACTCATTAATCCAGAAGAAAGCGGACATCAAAAGAAAAGAAAATGTCAAAAAGCCTTTTCCATCTTGCCAAGTTCGCCACGCGCGGCGCCAAGCACAATGGCGGGAAACTGAGCTTATGACGTCATAGCCCTGATCATGCAGGGCGTAAAATGTCTGTGGGTCATAATTGTCCAATATAAAATCCCTTTAATGAAGTCTAGTGGTTGCCTAAGTCATTGATATCACAAGTGTTTTAATCCAGAGAACTGAAATGCTGCACGCTTTAAATATTTGCATATATAATGACCAATGATATGCCTTTGAAACCAAAAAATTACTCGGGTCGGTTTGCTGCGGTATATCAGTCGAAAGGCTAGGTCTTGCATCAAAACCAACTATCAAACAACTAACAGTTTGCAAGGACCATTACCCGGTCGTTGCATGGTCTGTTGTTTCAGTCGCTGCATGTTATTTTATTGTTTGGATTGTCTATAATCCCCAAACACAACTCGACATAAACTTTACGTTGGTACGCAAGGCTCTGACGTTGTTGTTTACAGTAGCATTTCTTGTATAACTGCTCTGTTTGCGAACTGTAAATTCCCATAAAAAAAGAACCAGTGATTGTCTGCATGTCCGCCTGAAGTGATTCTTATATATTGTGTGCTTAATTGGCAAATGTTCGACCTGAATCCTTAATCCACTTTTATTTGTATGCATCTGTTAAAAATTTGATTAAGAAAAAAATACAGGAAAGAAAGAGAAAGGAAAAACAAAATTTAAAAGCTTTATTAGTAGTTGAAAGCAAACACTTTTTTCAATGAACAAAAAAGATCCTCGCCTTTTATCTCACTGTATAAAGTACCTCTTTACCAGCCCAATCGCGACTCATTTCCCGATCGTATTTAATATATAGCCGGTCATTATTGCCTGTGGAAAATATAACAGAAAGGATATATCCTGCCATTAAAATAAAAGTATATAAATCAAAATAAATGAGTTAATGATAGAAAAGGAATGGTAACTATAGAATAACAGGTAATTTAATGTATGCTGAAACTAAATAGCTGCTTCAGGTGCATTTTTGTCGGTGTATATATGTGTGTTGTTCAGTCGTCTGTCTTTATATAATTTCCGAAAATTGTTCGTTTATTTTTTCGGTTTGTTTGCATGTACGTGTGTTCAGTTTTATTTGTTTGGTCTAGCTGGATTTACGCTCATGACTCAGCCTCCCCTCACCGTTTCTCACTGTAGGGGGGAGGGGTGGAGACGGATATGATGTCAACAGGCTAAATTTTTTTCTAAGTCAGTTTTTTTCCTACTCGTTTGTTCATAGTTACAAAAGGGGGCTTTGATGGTTGAAAAAGTTGCTGTTTAGTTAATTTACTCGAGACTGACTAGTTATCTACAATAGACAGTAAATATTTACTGTAAGCCGGTTCACTGAAGTCAGTATCATTAATGTCTTGCTGGTGGGGTTTTATGAGTTATAAAGGCTGAATGAGTTATCAGTAGTTACCAAGGTGACAACTGATGCTTTAAAACGCCCACCTTATATTATTTAATTTGAAAAGAAAAGAAAGAACACCTCCGGCTTTACGTCCTTATCCCAAAAGAAAGCCTTGAACCCACTTTAATTATCGGCACAAAAGCCTATCCACTAGAAACTATAAGTGGACAGCGCTGGTGTTCATAAAGGCCCGGGGAAACGCCTTCAACATTTGCTTCAACATCCGTTCGCCTTTTGTTGAATGGCCAATGTTGAAGCCGTTTACCACCCTTTTCAACATTGTTGAACACGGTTGAAAGGGGGATGGCAAACGGTTTTTAAATTACCATTCAACAAAATCCCTGCGTTCAACATCGTTCAACAACCATTCTACAGCGTTCAACAAAATCGACCCGATGTTGAAGCAAATGTTGAAGCCGCTTGCCCGGGCCTTAAAAAGAGCGACAATAGATAGATAGATAGATAGGTTTATTAATAAAATTACATTGCAGTAGTAGTTACTAACTGAATTGCGTAATATTTACAATTTGATACAATATATAATAAGAATACTAAATATAAGAATACTAAATTATTAAAAGATATACTAAAATTGATTAAGTTAAAATATAAAATATATGAATATTTGTGGTCTAAACACTGCTAAAACTACTTAATTGTAAAGCCTACACATAAATAAAATGTTTAAATCGTGCTCCACATAAAAGAGAATGTTACAGACGTTTAATTAGAACGTTAATCCTACATCTACATCTGTAAATAAATCCCTGTTCTTGCGATAAAGAGTTTTGTCACGATAATTAATTTTACCGGCGAAACGCCATCCTTTTTTTATGCGTGATGTATATTGACTTACGAACGTTTCGCATGTTAGCCTTATTTTTTCTATATAAAGATTAAAGTCCCAAAACACCTGCAAGTTAATCTTTTTTTGGCATGTTTAGCTTTTTTTTTTACTCCCAATCAAAAATAGTTTGCAAAGCGACCACGCCTACATGGTTTGCGTTTTAAGCTGCGGGACGTCCCGACAGTTGCGGGATCAGATTCTAATCACCTGGATCTAATATGAGGGACACTTGGCTATTAAAGTACACGATTGTTATCGACATTTCATTCGTAGAACCTATACTATTAAAGTCTTAAATGACATGAATCTCAAGTACACTTATTAACTCTTTAGCGGAGAGTCTTAAAACACCAATCCAAGCACAGTCAATAAACCCACGTCAACAATTTTTGGGATATATTTTCTCATGATTTTTTGAAATAAAACTTGACCGGCGCGCGCTTCGAGACTTAGTTTCCGCGAAAATCAGTATAATAATATCTCTTAGATTCAAATAGCAAGTGAAATAGCTTTTCGACGTTCCACGAAATGTCTTCCGTGACAAACCCTAAAAGTGTTGTTTGTAGTAACCTACTTAAAGGAAATCATATGTAAATATTGTTTTAAGATAATGAGAATCAAAGGAATTAAAGCAGTGTAATAATATATTTGTAGAAGTAGAATCAGTTGTTGCTACTTTCTCACGAATGTCGAAGGTTTGGATCGCGACGTTTCGAGAGCCCCTCCCAGGGGGGGGGGGGGGGGTGGCTGCATGCTTCCATGATCCTTTGATCTTTTTGCATTTTCTCCCTTGTTCCCCATAAGTAAAATAACTGTCTCTCTAAAATGTTTTACCATGTTCCCATGATCCCCAAAAACTATTGTTTTATCATATTTTGCTCCATTGTTCCCTGAAAATAATTTTGCACTATCCCTTGTTCCCTAAAAATAAATGCCCGTGCTCCCTTGAGCCCTAAAACCCCTGGGAGGGTCTTTTTCGACTGCTATTGCTTGTCTTCATCAGGTAATGTGCCGACTGGAAGTCTTATATCCCGGAAGCAGGATAACACAAGTATGGGAAGCTAGTCATACTGTCTTATACGAAACAGGTCAAACAGCCATTTAGTACTTTAATATAATGACTCCGAAAAAAGAAGTTGACAACGAGATTCGTGAAAAAGTATATTTATAAAACTAGAGAAAAGCGCGAGAAAAGTGGCAAGAGAGAGCGCTGGAGGCACGCATGCGCATTCTCGTCACTCCCATTTTTTCTCGTCCAACATTTGATCAGGTAATCACTCAAAGTTAATTGGAGTTTTCAAGTGCAAATAAAGCGATCTTATCTCTGAGTTTATCATGGTAGTACACCCATAGGTCATTCAAATTAATCACCATTGCGTTCAATGACACGGTATATACCTATTTATATACAAATCCTTGTCGCAGACGATACTGCATACATATTTATACAAGGTATAAATAATACATATCATAAAACTCATTAATAATTTATGAGAATTTTACAAAAGAAATCACGTTTGTAACGAGCTCTGTAAATCTCATACAGATTTCGTCCTGAGTTGCATAACGGTTTCAACTTGAATTTTTTCGGCCAGATTTACTATAATAATTTTAGTAAATATATATGTTGGTCTGATCCGTGGTTATATTAAATTGTGTATGAGTATAATGATAGTCGCGGAGTAAAGCAATTAAAGTAATTGCAATTATAGAAGCCCGAAAAAAATTCGGGGAACTTCAGCGGGATTTGAACCCATGACCGGTTCTGCGGGTTCAAATCCCGTTGAAGTCCCGAATTTTTTTTAATTGCTTTACTCCGCGACGATCAATATACTCTTACACAATTTTAGTAAAATATGAAAGAACTAACGTTGAAGTTTCATAAGTACTATACAATATTCGCGTCCGATCTGTATATGATATATACTCGTCTTCGACTCGCCGTTGTATATCGCATACAGCTACAGATCGGCCGTTCATATTGTATATATTACTTAGCGGCACGGATATAAATAACTGACACATGGACTAACTATACTGAAAGATGAACCGAACTTATTTATGAATGACGTCTTTAACTGTGTTAGAGTCAAAGTGCTCTTATACTAAGCGCAAGCACTTTGACTCTAAGACAGTTGAAGACGTCATAAATACCTCCATTCATCTGTTATCGTGGTTCCCTGAATACCACAGCATTTTTACTTTTGCACTTAAAAGGACATAAATAACTCTTTTTTGGATAGCTAGTGCTCTGGTCGTAAATAGAATGGTATCTACAAATAGTTCGCGGGGCAGTCGATGGTACGTTTAACAGATACTTCACAGAACTTGTTTTCGATTGTTTTTAGAGGATATGGTTTTCTGCACAGTGGCTCCTTTCTCCACCCTACCGGCGAGATATAGATCCGTCGTCTTTTTTCTCGCCGCGGTACATGCAGTAGCCTCTACAACCAGGGAAACATGTTGGTGGTGATGCTGGCTTTAGTGCTCTCAGGGCCGTAGCACGGGGAGGGGCAGGGGGGCCCATGCCCCCCAAAAAAACATGATTTGAGTGTATTGAGTGGTAGTTATTTTCAGGACTATCTTCAAAAATCAATGGGAGAGCACCCCCACCCCCCACCCCCCAATCATTTTGAGGTGTCAACGGCCCTGTTTCTGTAAAAGTAAAGGAAGCCCTCATTTATAAATAAGTTTATATAGCATGTATCAATGTTTCTCCAACATAAACAAAGTTTTCAGGACTGATTTCAGAAATCAATGAGTGAGCCTCCCCCCCCCCCCCCCCCCCAATCATTTTGAGGTGGCAATGGCCCTGTTTCTGTAAAAGTAAAGGAAGCCCTCATTTATAAAGAAGTTTATAGAATAGAATAGAATAGAATTACTTTATTTATACACGGTAAATTCATCAGTTATATATAAATAGGAATATACAAATAATGTTACAATGTTGAGATATAAAATATTTACAATACAAGAATATAATAATAATAATAATAATAATAATCAAAATAAAAACTGTTTTCCATGAATGCCGTGTGTCGGGGGATATTAGTCAGAGTAATGGCGGTGTAGGAGTTGACGAAATTGATTTAGAGATTTCGCGTTCCGTATATTAGGAGGTAAACTGTTCCACATAAAAGCACCACGATAGCTGAAGCTATTTTTCAAGTAGTTCGTGTGCGGTAATGGAACAGCGAGTTTGTTGTTGGAGTCGCGCAAAGAATAGCTTGTAGTATCGCTCCTATGTACAAATTTAGAACTTAAATATTCGGGTGCTAGGCCATTAAGAGATTTGTATACTAGGTTATTTGTTTGAAATTGACGTTGGACGCTAAGGTTTTTCCAGCCTAAGGCCTCTATTAGAGGTTCGGCATCAGTGTCGTATTTAGAAAAAGTCAATATCCTAGCTGCGCGATTTTGAAGTTTTTGGAGTTTGCTACATAGCGTTTTACCACAGTTACCCCAAACGACACTGCAGTAATCGAAGTGCGGCTGCACCAAGACTTTGAATAAAAGGTGCAGAGTCGCTGGAGGCACAAATGGTTTTATTCGTTTTAGTGCTCCTATTCCAGAAGAAACTTTCTTTGCTAAGTTATCGATATGTTCACTCCAAGTAAGGTGGTGATCTATAGTTACACCAAGTGATTTGGAGGAAGATACCTTTCTAACTGGAGTCCCGTTGATCTCAAGAGCTGGTATTGGAACAAGATTGTTTAGTTTTTGCCTAGATCCGATCAGCATGAATTCCGTTTTGGTCATGTTAAGAGTCAGTTTGTTGGCAGTGAGCCATTGACTAACGTTATCCAAATCCCTATTTAGTGAAGTTTGGATAACGTTTGGATCACTGCCAGCAAAAGTTATATGAGTGTCATCTGCAAACATTCTAGGTTGTGAAGTCGACAGACAACTAGGCAGATCGTTTATATACAAGAGGAACAAAAGGGGCCCCAAGATTGTTCCTTGTGGGACACCGCAATCAAGAGTACATAAATCAGACAATGAACCATTTACAGAGCATCTTTGTGTGCGGTTGTTTAAATAAGATCGAAACCAATCATGGGCTTTTCCTTGTATTCCATAAGTGTATAATTTAGATAGTAAAATCTTGTGATCAATTGTGTCAAAAGCCTTCTTGAGATCGAGAAATACTACGGCATTGACATGACCACGGTCAATATTATAAGACCAACTATCGGTAGTTTCTAACAGTGCTGTAACTGTTGAATGTAGAGAACGAAAGCCCGATTGATAATGATGGTGGTGATAGTGATGATATAATCATGACAATGATGATAATGATGGTGATGATGATAGTGATAATATGATCATGACAATGATGATAATGATGGTGATGATGATGGTGATGATATGATCATGACAATGATGATAATGATGGTGGTGATGATAGTGATGATATAATCATGACAATGATGATAATGATGATGGTGATGATAGTGATGATATAATCATGACAATGATGATGGTGATGATGATATAATCATGACAATGATGATAATGATGGTGATGATGATAGTGATGATATGATCATGACAATGATGATAATGATGGTGATGATGATAGTGATAATATAATCATGACAATGATGATAATGATGGTGATGATGATAGTGATGATATAATCATGACAGTGATGATAATGATGGTGATGATGATAGTGATGATATAATCATGACAATGATGATAATGATGGTGATGATGATAGTGATAATATAATCATGACAATGATGATAATGATGGTGATGATGATAGTGATGATATAATCATGACAATGATGATAATGATGGTGATGATGATAGTGATAATATAATCATGACAATGATGATAATGATGGTGATGATGATAGTGATGATATAATCATGACAGTGATGATAATGATGGTGATGATGATAGTGATGATATAATCATGACAATGATGATAATGATGATGGTGATGATAGTGATGATATAATCATGACAATGATGATGGTGATGATGATATAATCATGACAATGATGATAATGATGGTGATGATGATGGTGATGATATGATCATGACAATGATGATAATGATGGTGGTGATGATAGTGATGATATAATCATGACAATGATGATAATGATGATGGTGATGATAGTGATGATATAATCATGACAATGATGATGGTGATGATGATATAATCATGACAATGATGATAATGATGGTGATGATGATAGTGATGATATGATCATGACAATGATGATAATGATGGTGATGATGATAGTGATAATATAATCATGACAATGATGATAATGATGGTGATGATGATAGTGATGATATAATCATGACAGTGATGATAATGATGGTGATGATGATAGTGATGATATAATCATGACAATGATGATAATGATGGTGATGATGATAGTGATAATATAATCATGACAATGATGATAATGATGGTGATGATGATAGTGATGATATAATCATGACAATGATGATAATGATGGTGATGATGATAGTGATAATATAATCATGACAATGATGATAATGATGGTGATGATGATAGTGATGATATAATCATGACAGTGATGATAATGATGGTGATGATGATAGTGATAATATAATCATGACAATGATGATAATGATGGTGATGATGATAGTGATAATATAATCATGACAATGATGATAATGATGGTGATGATAGTGATGATATAATCATGACAGTGATGATAATGATGGTGATGATGATATGATCATGACAATGATGATAATGATGGTGGTGATGATAGTGATGATATAATCATGACAATGATGATAATGAGGATGGTGATGATAGTGATGATATGATCATGACAATGATGATGATGATGATGATGATGGTGATGGCGGTGTGGATGATGATAATTAATGATGGTGGTGATGATCAGACGATGATGCCGGATAAAATGATAACAATGATGGTGAAATACACGATAACATTTGTTTTTCTAATCCAGCATTGCCCAAGCTTACAGCTTTGCGCTTTGCCTTATTACTCCCGAATAAATGTAAGAGTGCTAGTTACTAAATGTATTTTCTAACGATATGGAATGAATACTAGCGTGCTGTTATGTTCAGTAAGGCATTAATGGGTAATTTATACTCTAGGGAGATGTAATTTGTGTAAATAGGGTTAGTTTGTTAAAGTAGATACTCGAAGGTATCTCTCTGTACACGCACGTTGTGTAACTTGTAAACTTTTTTCATTAACTTGATCTTCAATAATTGTCAACAAAACGAGATGCCAATTCCTATATATCTGTGTTCTAGTGTAATGGAATTAAGTTAGAAAATGTTTTATGTTCTAAGATAGAATATAAAGGTATATAATAATCAGAACTAAAAGAAGACAAATAACAAAAATCAAATACCGTATTCACTCGAATAAGCGCCGCATGCCCTTTAACGCTATAATGTTACTCTAGAACAACATTGGAAATAAATTTTTACCAAAAGCTATATTTTTCAGTTCAAAGAAATTATATTTCACCGCTCGCCCATTGAGTTATCTCCCCGATATTTGTAGTTCTGATCAAAAAGGGGACTGCGAGATCGAGAAAAATGTAATAAGCACCTCGGCGCTTATTCGAGTAAATACAGCACTAATATTTCGTTCAACGAGGTAAATACTCATACCACATGGATGAGAAAATCATTAAAATATGTCAGTACAAAAGTATAATTAATGACACCTTCATAATGTACTCTTCCCCTGGATAATGAAATATACCTTAAAGACCCAATAAGCCGTGGATTTAGTTCCATCCAATCAATATACATCAATGATGAGCGCACATGCACGGCGTGATCAAAGATGCTATGACGTCACTACTTGTCTAATGACATCATTGAGCATATCAAGTTGAAGCCATCGGCGGTCAATCAAATGATTGCTAGCTAGGTATGTATTGCTCACGGGAAGCTATGCTGCTACCGGCCAGTTGCTGTGGATCGTTTTACTGCATGTTTAGAAGGGACGTATATTATATAAACTTGACTGCATGTAAATTTTCTGTTTTTTTTTTTTTATATTATTTCAAATCATATTTTTGAGCGACGAGGCCTAGGAACATTATAGTATTCCAGAGTTGGTCCCACTTTTATTTTTGATCCGAACAAGTCGGTCGTTGCGCGCGCGGTAACACTCTATACTATAGACATTAGTATTGTCTAAGGAATATTCTCCCATCTTCCAGCTGCGTATTTTTCAGTCATGCTTTTCAAAAATGAGTGAATTTCTCTTTGGTCTTGATATTTAGAATGTACAAAAATAACACCAAAAGAAATGTCACGTGACACAACATAAGTTCGCACTAAATGCTCAATACTAGCATTAATTTCATAATTCTTATTCCATGTTTACTGTTGTTCATTATACAGTTAAAAATTGAAATTTCAAGTGCTGAAAATAAATAAACAGAGAACCACGTGTCACTTGTAGTGTTATTTCTAACTTATGTGGGTAACATTATGATATCGATTGTCGGTATAGATCTAATTTGTTGTGCGTGAGTAGCTGACCTAGTCCTAAAATAACTTTAAGTTGTGGTAAATGTCCAACTTTAATACGTGGGTAACATTATGATATCGATTGTCGGTATAGATCTAATTTGTTGTGCGTGAGTAGCTGACCTAGTCCTAAAATAACTTTCAAAGTAAGCTGTGGTAAATGTCTGTTGTCACTGTGTGTCGATACGTACATAGATCAATGGCTGGTCTATACATAGATCGTGTATTTACTTTAGATGGGCGTTTATTTTGAGTTTATATTTTATGATTAGCTATAGAATACCAGTATAGACGTGTGGCTGAGAAAGTACTTTTAACGAGAGAGGGACACGTCATGTCAGTAGTGTTATATAATAATATTAATTAAATCTTTAACATTGATAAGCTTGTGGCCCTCAAAAATCAATAAATAAAATATACAAAAAAGGACAAAAATTAGAAAATATCACTTTTTTAAGGTTTCAATGTTTTTAGCATGCAGACACAAGTGCCCTACCAATTGGGGAGACTCACACTCACTATCTCTACGTTAAATATTGTGGCACACAACTACGGCTCAGTTTCCTGAGGGAGGAGAGCAGGATAACCGGAGAAAAACCCTCGTGAAATAGAAGAAGAATCACACACCAAACAAACTCAGCTCACATATAAAAAATGGAAACACAAAACACGCACATAAAATCAAGAAAACATGTACAAACGAAAAGTAATTGCAAAAAAAAGGAAAGAGAAACGAGAATTTTGTTGACGTTTCCCATAGAGAAAAACGCCGACGACGAATCGACTTACGTAGAGGGTAAAGCCGTCGACAATTTCCGTACTATTTCGATAATAAACTTTTCGCTAACTTCGCTTTAATATATTGGGCTTCCTGTGTTAGTATAGACACAGATATAAAGATTGACAAGTTATCACACAATTGTAGATAACTTTATTGATATCAGTAACAGCGAAACGAATGTAATAAACAAAATAACAATTGATGAGTTAGACGCGTCTTGTGAACGTTCTATGAATTCTTTACATAAACCATTAGGCTCTTTCTGCAAAAATACCTTTCTGTACAAAATATAGTTTTTTCTTTGAAATATTTGATAGTTTCTAACATTACTAACGAGGCGAAGACTAGATCACACACGCAACAATCCCAGACCAACCAAATTGGAACACTTAACGCTATTATACATTAGAATACATGTTACCTAGCACTGCTGTACTATTTAACAAAAGGCCATTTGCACAGGCTAAGCCTCGATTTGTTGTCAAAATATTCACAAGTTCCAAGCAAGGCACGAAAATAATGTTCTCGCTTAATAGAAAACACATTTAAATTTACTCTGAATTGAGGCAATCCCTGTGCAAATGCACTACTATCCATGCCTCGTCTTGTACGATTTTGCTCATTTCTCAGTCAAAAACAGCAAACTCCGTGAAGGAGGAACGCTTGGATCAATTGTAGTTGACTATTGTTTTATCAAAACGAATTAAGTCAGCTAAGAGAGGTGACTATCTCATTAACTGAAACTGTGGATTCATTAAGTCTGACTGTTTCTGTTAGCCCTCCTACGATTAAGTTTGCCTCACTCTAACCCTCGTCCCTCCACGTATAAAGTCAGTTGATTCAGCCACGTGGGTAACCTGAGGAGTGGCTAGAAGTTCATTATCACTAGGGAAAGTGTGTCTGTTAGCTAGTCCACCTACGGTAGGTTGGTTACTCCTCCATGGTGGCTCATCATCACTTCGTGGAAGACGCGCGTGTGGAATGTTCGACATGTGTTGAAACAAACTCGCGCGGCCACGCCCAACAAACGGCTCCGTAGGGACTGGTGACTGGGATTGAAACTGCATTGCATGTGTATCCTGACGTGCATTATGGGATGTAGTTTCCTGAGGTGTATTGTGGGTAAAGGTCTCCTGAGGTGCATTATGGGTAAAGTTATCCTGTCGTGCATTATGGGTATATCCTCTCGAGCTAGAGTGGCTAACAATTCCTCTAGAGTCTATACCATAAGGTGGTTGTGAGTTATAGTTCATCGCGGGTAATCTACGGTTGTCATCCCGCGGGTTACGCGCGTGAAGTTTGGGCTTGGGCGAGGTCGAGAAGTTTGACGTGCTTGAATCCGACGAATCACTGAGAGGTGGGAAGTCTTCTTCTTTAAATATCGCCGAAGTTGAAGTATTTTTAGCAAAGTTTCTTGAAACGTTAGTGCTAGACTTCGGCGAAACGTCTGTTGATCTACTGAAGCCTTGGTCACGTGGTCCTTGTTCACGCACTCTTTGATTATGTATTCCTTGGTCACGTGGTCCTTGGTAAAGTGGTCGTTGGTCACGCGGTCCTTGGTCACGCACTCTTTGATTATGTATTCCTTGGTCACGTGGTCCTTGGTCAAGTGGTCGTTGGTCACGCGGTCCTTGGTCATGTACTCTTTGATCATGTATCCCTTGGTCACGTGGTCCTTGGTCACGCACTCTTTGATCATGTATCCCTTGGTCATGTACTCTTTGATCATGTGTTCCTTGGTCACGCGCCGGACCAAAATTTGTAGAAACGTTTGTCGCTGAGCTACCATTTAAACCTTGTGGTTGGCCAGACTGAGGGGAATTATCGGAAATGTTCATCTCTCGAAAATCATTTGATATATTTTCTCCAAAGCTATTGAATTTAAAACCGAAAGCATTGTTATCATTGTCCATTTGATTAAGAGAATATCCCGAGTTGTGCATCTGTGTGTTTGTGTCCACCTCTGTACCTGTACCCCTGCCACGCCCTTCCAAACCCCAAGGTACATCCCATGCTGGTAGTGGTTGTGCACTCTGTTCCTTTATGTGTCCATGTACATTTCTGTACGTGTCTGAGAACTGCTCTCCATCTTGCCAGTCATTCTTTTTGATTGGTTGATGTTCGTCACGTGTTTCATCACCAAACTCATCGTCGTACTTTCGGGCACGTACACGATTTTGAAATTGATACAGCTCTTGGAATTGTTGTGGAAGTTGTCGAGATTTGCTCTGCAAATTGATCAAACATAACTTATTAACTTAGGTGCTTTTGTGTCTTTGACTGGCATGTAACTCTTTTGTTTACCTGGGTTTCCATTCACCTCTAAACCACCATTTCTCTCTCTCTCTCTTTTCCGTCTAACTCTCTTTTCCCCCTAACTCTCTTTGATCCTACATTGCAGAAACATTCTACTCACGGTGTTTCTGGAATTGTTTCCCTGTTTTACCTTCAACATTTCTCTCTCCCTTTCTTCCCACTCTCTTTGATTCCTCTTTTTCTACTGACTGTTTATCTTGGCTAAAACATTCATTTCATCTTTCATTTTGTAGGATATTTCTTACAGTATGTACATGTAAATATATAACTCCTCTATTATTCTTTCCGTCCCCTTCCCATTGTACATTGTACTATATGTTACTTACACCATAGATAAACATTGTACTTACTATATTGTACTTACACCATAGATAAACTCCGCCATCGTCCTCTCAATCCTCCCCTCCCCTTTAATGCTGTCTTGGCTGTACCATTATACTTACTATATGTTTTTTATCATTCATTCTGTAATCTTTACCATTTCGTACTGTACTTATGTAGATATTGACACCATAGATAAACTCAGCCATCATCCTCTCCCTTCCCTCCCTCCCCCTCACTCCCCTCCCCTTTGATGTTGTCTTGGCTGTACCATTGTACTTATTATAAGTTATTTGACATTAACTCTGTAATCTTTCCCATGTCGTACTGTACTTATGTAGATATTGACACCATAGATAAACTCAGCCATCATCCTCTCCCTTCCCTCCCTCCCCCTCACTCCCCTCCCCTTTGATGTTGTCTTGGCTGTACCATTGTACTTACTATATATTTTTTATCATTCACTCTGTAATCTTTACCATCTCGTACTGTACTTATGTAGATATTGACGCCATAGATAAACTCCGCCATCATCCTCTCCATTTGAGCCAGACGAAGTTCTCGTAGGTACATTACACGCTATCAAAAAAAAAAATCCATTATATTCAGTTATGAACTTCATTTTACAAAATTTGGATTCAACTTGTTCAAAAAATATTATATCTATATTACAGGCCCATAGAGGGGGAGGGGCCAGGGGATAATTTCGCTGTACTAAACACAGGTAGCCCAAGCTAACTATCTTGGTTTCATATAAGCCTTCTATGGGAGAATATATGGCGGTTTTGAAACTTCACAGGGAGGATATATCATTTGGACAAAACACAGTGTTTGGAATGTTACGGAGGGGAAAACATAACTTTTTCTTTACCTGTAGTTACTTAACTATAGAATATTTTACCATGATTGCATGTTAACATCAAAGATATCTACCAGTACTACAGGCACATGAGAGTAAACAAATATACAAACATCTGTATATTGGTCATAATAAAAAATGTCAAGTTTTACACAGGGGAACAGAGGAACCAAAACTCCGTGTACGATAAAGATTGTGTAAGTCAAGTCATATACTTATGTTTTCCTTACTTTAGCAGCTGCATCAGTAACTTGTTGCGACAAGGGTCGTCTTGACCAAATGGCTTCATCTTTCTTTTAATGAATAATAAGAATGTCAAACACAGACTGATACAGGTTTAACATTGAATTGCATCACTCCTGTAAGATTTTACTCATATGATTTTATGCAATATATAGCAATATAGGCCATGGTGCAAACTATAGGCCATATTAACATTGGGAGATCCTACGTAGCAAGCAGTTGATGTAATGTATTCATAAAAATACAATGCATCACACGTAATACAATAGATAGGACGACAATAGAATACAATAGATTTTGTGCATACATTACATCAACTGAGTGCTATGTAGGCTCTCCCTATTAACATTCAACTCACATTGATGCAAAAGCCCGGCTACCATTCAAGAAGGGACAAGGAACTGTGAAGGGGACTTTATACTCACATTTTGATATTCATCATCATTGCTCTGGGCGCCAGACTATCTCTCCAACGTTTTGATATTAGTTCAAATTATTTCAGAAAGTTATGTTTATTATTATTTATATTGATATTATTATTTTACCTGCATATTATTTATTCTAACTTTTTGGAAGTGACACTGTTCTGGTGAGAGATTCAGGTATTCATAGAGACAAGCAACTAATCCATTCACAGTCCTGGGAAAGGAAATTTTTATTATATGTGAGCTGTTTACAGTGCTGTTCTCTCACTTGCCATCATACAGTTCTCTGGTTTTGCTCAGCAAAACCAACATTTGAGCAAAGTTTGTATGTGTTAGTTGTTAATAAAAAAAATAAAAAAACCTTCACATGTGAACTTGAAAAAAAAAAGAGTTTGAAATATGAAACAATAATATTGGTCACCATGGAAAAAAAAGAGCAAAGTTGTGTGCTAAAATATGCCATGAGGGTTATTAATTCTCTGGGTTATCCAGTTTTCCTCCCTCCTCCCTCCCTCCGCAAAAATCAACATGTGAGCATAGTTGTGCACAAAAATATTCAAAGTAGGGTTAGTGAGTCTGGGTCTTCTACCTAATTAGTAGGGCACTTGTACCTGTCTAGATTGAGATGTAAAAAAGTGATCTATTTATCTATTAGCCTGTGTACAACCACCCCCACCCCTCCCCCTACGGTGAGAAACGGGAAGGAAACGTTTTGAAATCTACAAGTTTTGACTCATTTATGCAAATTTACTAGTAAAAAAATTAAAATTCCCAAATAAAACCGTTTAACCAACAATCAGAGTATCGCAATACTTGACTGACTGTAGCTAACCAATCAGAAATTTCTCCTTGTAGGGGGAGGGGTGGAGGCGGCTGTACACTATTTATCTATTAATTTAGTAAGTTCAAAATGTGTTATGTATGCTTAAAATAGCCATTGGTTAGGTAGATTTGGCAAAGATTCCCCATATGACAATCAATGGAAAACTGATTTATTTTCTTATAATTTTAAATGAAATTATTTTATCCCACTCCATAACCAATGTACCATTACCTTGGTAAGTTGCCTCCCTTCTCTTGCTTGTATATGATAATATCTGCAACCTAAATGAACAATCTGTCATATATTGCCCTACAGTGCTTTCAAAACTCTCATACTAAAATAAAATAAAACACTAATAAAAACTCCTACGAAAATCTGTTTTTTATGTTTACTTTTACTTGTTTAAAAAAAAATTTGAGATAATACCCACACTCTGATTGGCTGGCTACCATGTTTATTAATTTTTCCATTGATCTTTAACTCCTCCTACATTTCCTATCACTTTTTTATTGGTTCATCACTTTTCCCGCTTCATACTTATACTCAGTATCTCTCTTAGTCTAGATAACTCTTTTACTCCCAAGGGCTAAAGCTCGAAACATCAGTTAAGTTAAGTCAACATGCATTTTTACGGTGTTACAAATTTCATTCTATTACCTATCGTTTATATCAAACACCGATGTAGCCTATACTAATTTACTTGCTAGTTTCCATTTATATAAGAGGACAGATAACCACTAAGCTAAAATAAAATAAAAAACATCCACTTTTAAAGTGATATAAACACTTTGGGAGCTGTAGAACACTCAAAAAGACAAAGAAACACTCAGCTACACCTCATGTTTCTTTATGACTTCTCTCTTGCTCTACAGCTCCCAGCATGTTTCTATCACAGTATATAGACATGCATGTCATTTTATATTCCTTAAATATAGAAGCAATCACCATACCTGTGTGTCAAATACATTAATCAGTTTGATAGAATACTGATGGAACAGTGCATCACTCATTTGACGACAGTCATGGGTCACCTGGAATATTATTATAGAGATAGTAAAAAAGTCAGTTGGTTAGAGGTTAAGTAAAGCCAACCTTATTTTAAGTCTGTAACTGTGACAATCATTGACTGATAAACTTGAGGCTGACGGTGCACTCATTTTTCTCCCCTCTCTCCAACAGTGCTCCATTTTACAGGTATTTAAAACTACTAAAAACTACAAAGAAATGAGAGAAATCTAAACAAGGATGTGGGGTCACTGGGATTCAAACTTGGGACCTCTCGCTGTGTACTAACCAACTATGCCATGCCTGCTGATATTTCAGGTTAGCAGGTCTGGTGTCAGGACCAGGTCAGAAAGTTATATACTGGTACACCTATTTCAATAGACCTCTTTACCTCCCTTTACCTTATGATATTCATTGGATTTCTAAGTTATCATATTTACCCTATTATTCTTACCTTCAAGATATTGCCATTTTCTAAGATTTCAGCTAGACCATGATCAAAGGACGAATCTCCCAGGGATATAATATCAAAGAGATAGGTGAAGTGACGACATCCAATCTATAAGAACACAGATTAAAAGAATAATCATGATGATGATTGCCAAAAATCGAAGGGCACTTCAATAGTCCTTTTCACAGTTCTGCTCAGTGACCACGAATAATAGTTTCAAGTCGAGGTTCGAGTTGCTGCGCATAGAAAAACTATAATTTATCATGCGCAGCAACTCGAACCTCAACTTGGAACTATCATTTTTTTTAGCAGCCAAAAAAAACCCACTTAGACTGTTCAAAGCTGTCCATTTTCCAGCCATCTAGGTGTCCATCATTTTCTTTTTTCAAATTCAGTATTTTCGGGCTTCATTTGTTTACACTCAGACAGACTTGCAGACAGACATCAAACAATGACATAAAGATTACGCCTCCATATATATGAAGCACATAAGCCTCAAAAAGAATACTAATAGGCTAGAAAAGAGCTGCTAGAGTAAACTTACTATAAGCCAACAAACTTTGCCATTTCTTCCCAGGTTAACTCCTTCACAAGAAAGCCCTACCACTCTTTGACTGTTGATGTTCTTAATCTGAAAACAAAATCATGCAGATCTCATCAGTGAGAAGAAGGATAACTGCAAAAAATATATAATAGATAAAATGAAAACTTTGTTTACTTCATGCAAAGTTATACTAATTCCACATTTGAACAATAATATTGAAACTAAAACAACAGGAATTAAACTGATAAAGTACAATAACATTTATCTTATTGTTGATAATGTCATCTCTATTAGAGAAGATGGAATATTTAAATTACTGCTGCTATTAAACTTACTATTCTTCTTATTCTCTACTTTCACAATAACCACAATGCCTTCTGTTATTTGGGTTGGGGGGGGGGGGGGGGGGGGGGAGATATTGTAATTCAGATTTGATTTACAGTTTGTTTGATTTCAATTACAATATCTACCCCCCGCCCCCCCAAAAAAAACCCAGAAGGCATCATGGTTATGCAAAAGTAAAGGATTTGTGTAAAACCATACTTATGTACATACCATGGTTATAAATGATTTTAAAAATTGAAGAAAATTATTTGCTGTAATTTATGTAATTCAATCAATAGCAAAAAGAAAGCCTACAACAAATCCCAAGGCTCATATGTTATTGTCATATAATAGCTATAACATGCCACTACTTACAGCATTGTGAAAACGATCATTGTTTTCATCAAGAATGATTGCCTTGGGTGGCGACTGAGGTGAGAGCTCTTCGCCATCATCAAGATAAAAATCATTCTGTAAATCTGAAAAAATAACATTTATGTCTTCAATATAGCTTACAATGTTCTTCAGGGGCCGGTTGTATGAAGCCTGAATAGTGCTATCCAACAGATAAATCCCTATCCAACGGATAAAACCTATACAAATTCTATACAACATTATCCAGGCTTCATACAACTGACCACTGCTCTAGAGGAGACTTTTTGATTCAGTAACCATACCCCTCACAAATACGGTACCCTCCCCATTTATGTCAGCTGTTTCTATGCATGACTTACAACTTACACTACTAGTGGCAAGAGGAGGTATTTTTAACAATACAGTAACATGTACATTGCTATTATCATAATTATAAGTAACCACAACTTTTTCAAACAAGACACCCGTAAGTCTTACAAGATACAAGATAGATAGATAGATAGATTCCTTTATTTAAACAGGGTAGCTCTTTCAGTATTTACAAAATGTAATAACTGTTATCAATAGAGGCCCTACAAAAAATACACTAGGAAAATAACACTAAAAACTAATTAAATACAATATTAAAAGATAAAATAGATTAATAAAATACATATTAAAAAATTATGCTAAGATAAATACTATGAGGGTAGAGCAACCTTATTTAACCCATGAAAAGGTGTATAGCCAGCGGGAACAGTATCGAAACAAATTTTGTGTCCAATCAACTACATACATTGTCATTATCTCCATTGCTATTAATGTGGTTAATATTAAGCAAAGTTAACTTGGAGCATTGTTCCGGTCAGCGGTTGTTGCTAGCGTGCGCATGCGCCAACTCGATGCATCGTGGTCGCGGTTCGCCATCTTGCTTTGCGTGGATTGCTATTGCCCCGCCCACCATCCCCTGGTTATTGATGGTAAGTATTGTATTCCACTGTTGTTCAGTGTGACAGGTGCCGAGGTTGACCCGTGGCTCGGTTGCCATGGTTACCTCTTGCCTATTGCTTCTTGCCTGTTGCCATTGCCTATTGCCATTGCCTATGGACATTGCATTGCTCAAGGCACCTACCCTCCATTATAGCGACAAGTTAATCATTAGTAACCACAACTTTCTCAATCAATCAACCAATCAATTAATCAATCAATCAATCAAGACACTCCTAAGTCTTACATGATACCATTGGTATCTTTTATTTACTGTAAAAATCTAGAAG
Organism: Metridium senile; assembly: GCA_949775045.1. Lineage (NCBI taxonomy): Eukaryota > Metazoa > Cnidaria > Anthozoa > Actiniaria > Metridiidae > Metridium > Metridium senile. The sequence goes on from OX459095.1 coordinate 63,042,679, forward strand.
ATTACACTTATAGTGAAATCTTCATTAATTGTAAATAACGCGTTCTGAATTTATTGTAAAAATCTAGAAGAGTACACTTATAGTGTATTTTTCAATAATTGTAAATAACATACTATTCTATATTTACTGTAAATGTTATATTTGTTACTCAATAAAATTGTTAAAAAAAATAAAAATAAACCATGGTGTCATGCAATCAACTACTTACATTGTTCAGCAGCAAGAGGTGGTCTTTTTAATAATACATTCCCTTCATCGCTAGCATCCTTAGTGACCACACCAGGCTCTTGACTAGGTTTTTTAAACTGTAATCCAGCACCATGCAGAGCATTTCTGAAGACACCAACTTGACCAGGTGATTGGTTTTGGTGGGGTTTAGAAGGTGGAGGTAGGTAAGGTCTGTTTTGGTCTCTTGTTGTATTTGGTATGTTGGATGTACCAGGATATGGTGACAAATTAGTGCCTGGTAAATTAGTGCCTGGTAAAGTACTTGTTGGTAATGAAGTAGATGGAACTTGAGGATGACTTGTGTTGATCCTGTTGTTCCTAAAAACATTGAACAAAACTTCATTAGTTTTACAATGTTTTATGTGATAAGATATTAGCATGGATAACAGATAAACGTACCCTGCGAGCAGAGTCTCCTTTGCCTTCCCCGTGAGAGAGAAAGGAAAGAGAGACTCTGCCGAAAGCCTGTCGTTTTTCATTTGAGCATGCCCGCCGGTTGCTTAGAAACTGAATAATTTCCACGCCCACTTGCTATAAAATAACATTTCCGTTTCCGGTAACCTTCGACCTCGTACAACTTGTGGGCTATCGGAATAGCGAACTGATAAATGAACGATTTGCCGTGCACGGTCGGTAAAGAAACAAAGGTATCTTGTCCCAAGATAAATTCTGTTATTCCTCTCTCTTGATAAGTCGATAATTGAAATTTCTTCAAGGAAAATAGACTTTCAAACACGTCAGTTATAGCCTTACGAACGGTCGCCGCCATATTATGCTTGTGGGCGCAGTTTTGGTCATCGGAATAAATCATTAATTCAACCGTGCGCACAAAAACAAGTTTGACCGTAAGCAAAACAAGTTTGACTAGCCCCGGGTCTTGGGCTAGCGGTACATGAAAGAAACGACAGGCTTTCGGCAGAGTCTCTCTTTCCTTTCTCTCTCATGGGGAAGGCAAAGGAGACTCTGCTCGCAGGGTAAGATAAACGTTGAAAGAAAAGAGATCAAAGAGAATGACATGAGAATATGATGGGGATAGGATAGATTGAGAGGTGAGGAGAAACTATTGAAAGCCTGAAAAATTGATATTATTTCATTCCTACAAAGAGAAATGCCAATCCCCAATCATTCAAAATGTGAGAAAAGGTGTGTGCTAAAATATTAATTAATGTAGGTGTAGTGAGTGCAAGTGTGTTTAATGCTTAAAAATTAGCAACTCTTCAGGGAGATTCAGTAACAACTCCCTGTATTTTGACGTAAAGCAATGATTTATTTTTCATTTATATTTTTTATAATTTGTTCACTAATAATTCCCTGAGGAATATGAACAAACATTATTGACAAGTTCTATGTTTACCTTCACTTAGTTGCATATAAAAACATTGTGTAATACAACTTGCAAAATTCAACAAATAAAGTTATAACCAATATACAACCTTGAATCTGGAAGTGAGTAACTTTCAACATCATCTTTCCTTTCATTTTGATTACTTTCATCTTTGCCCAGAATCTCCACTAATTTAAAAATAATATATTGTAATCAATTAGAGTCTTAAATAATATACAAGTAGTAGCATTGCACTCCTTTTAGGGTTGAAAACTTTCCTGCACATATCCTATTAGGGTTCTGGCTCAAAAAACAATATTATTATGTAACATGACTCCGTACAAGTAACATCCTCGGGAATCCAGGGGTATTCTTCTGTCGCTCGTTTCTCGCTTCCACAACATAAACCCCTGGGAACGTAGTCTTTTGGAGCTTGTTCCGGAAGTCAAAATTCAGCTCTTTCCTGATTGGTCGACCTTATTAGGTCGACCAATAAAAATCAAGATAACCATTCAAAGAAAGTCGTTAAATAAGTTTGAATTTTGACTTCTGGAACAAGCTCCAACAGACTACGTTCCCAGGGGTATATGTTGTGGAAGCGAGAAACGAGCGACAGAAGAATACCCCTGGGTATTCCCGAGGATGTACAAGTAAGGGTGCTACGTTCATGGTACGTTATATTTTAGGCTTGCGGCTTATTAAGGTACTTACAGTTGTTCAACTCATGACCAAAGAAATTGTGGAATCCATGCAAGCTCTTTGGTGGTTTTCCTTTAGCACATGATATTACTACAAAATAGGGGGAAAAATATACATTGAACTAGAGTAATCTGATAATACATAAGGAAATGATAAGCGAGTATATTGTGTAGTTCCAGAAAATATCCAGGGTTTTTTTATTTTCAGACCCCCCATTCCATTTCCATTCCAGGGGCTATTCATAAGACTCCCCTACCCCCTGGAATTTCCATAATTTTCCCATTTACTTCATCCACCCCCTGGAAAACCTCAAATTCCTACTTAAAATGCCTTTCATTTCTATAATCTGCGGACAAAGGAGTCAATGGCACAATTTTTTGTTGTTATTATGTAACCATAAAAAAAGTAAAAAAACCCATTTGATTTTCAGCTTCTGATTTTGTAAGTTACTGTGCATAATTATTTGAACTTTTGTTTAAATATATTTTATTTTATTTTCTTTGAGATACCAACTGTTAATAGATATCTCGTGCTAATTTATCCAGTTTATTGTCGAAAATATTCTGAAAAGCGTCCTGGTGGCACTGTGAGTCTGAAAGCCATTCCACACGAGCACAGTGACACATACTTACACCAGACAGCCTGATTCATAGCAGTAAACAGTTATATAATTTCGGAATTTGCTTTTTTTTTATCAAGAGCAGTTAAAATGTCATACTTCTACAGTGCTTCTGCGAGCTAAACAAACACTACACTGGTTGTTGATAAGCATTACCTGACATTTGACACGTGAAATGTAAGGCACAATTAAAGGGACTGGGAATGATTTGGCCGTCATTTTGTCTTGCATGTATGGATGAGAGCTGTTTTTGATAATACACCACAAAACAATATGTGAGTAGTTTGTCATTTTAAACAGAGTTACTCTTTCATGGTACATAACGAAAACCACTAGTGATTATTTTGGGACTTAAACAGAGTTGGCTTTGACTATAGGCACAACCAAATGATAAACTGATCAGTGCTCAAGTATTTTGTATATTGTTATATTAAAAATATGACCTTGTCGTTTGCTACATCATACCTTGTTATTCTAGCTAATTGACATTTGTCATTCAAAATTAGAATGGAAAATTCAAACATTATAAGGCTTTACTTGTTGCTAGGCCTCCTTCTTTCCCCTCTCCCCAAACCGGTCAAACAACATGGCCCTTGTGTTGTAAACATTACTTATAACATGGCACTCATATACATTGCCAATGGATTTTAACTGACAGTTATTAAAAAAATGTCAATTTGGTGCCAAAATGATGGCATTATAAATAAAAAAAATTTATAAATTACTAAAAAACACATGGATTTACAACCCACAAATTTGACAAAGCATCTCTTTAAAGATTTTCAGTTTTATATGACCATATTATGAAACAACAAGTTTGATGTTCTCATAACAAAGACTGACTAATAAATAAACATACAATTTCCCACAGACCCTTGAAAGAGTTTTCCTAGCTGACTTTCGACTTTGGGTATTCTTGAAATGATAGAATTACATGCACATGGTATTTTTATAGACATTTCAATAATAATGCTTGAGGCTTTAATTCAGCCATAAATAGTTATAAACAACATGTTTGATGCTCTCATAACAAAGAATCTATGGCTAAATAAACATACAACTTCCCACAAACCCTTGAAAGAATTTCCCTAGCTTTTTGGGTATTCTCGAAATAATAGAACTACATGCACACATGGTATTTATATTAAGACATTTCATTAATAATGCCCGAGGCTTTAATTAAGCCATAAATAGTTCTAATGAAGCAGTTATTAATTTTCATTGTTCGCCACTTGCGAATAAAAGTGCTGAGAAGTCAAAAATCTTCGAAGGTCAAATGAATGTTCTCCAAAAATCATTTTCCTTCTATGTCCGGACTTTTACAAAAACATTTTGTGACTAAAATGTCGATGAAACATGCGGATGTGTAGGATAAATGCTCAAAACTCCACATGTAGTCAAACACGTGCCGTGTTGAACAAAAAGTGTTGAACAAAAAGTGTTGAACAAAAAAGTGTCTTTGTCTTCACAACCTTGTCAGATCCCCATGCCGAATGTACATGTTACACTTATAAAGTTATAATGACTAACAAGCCAAAAATTAAAACCAACTTCCGCTAATAGCATCAAAACATGTCCAAATATCTTGGCAACTCTAATAGTTATAAATAAAACAAAAACTTGATAGCTTTAGAGCTGTAAACTTAAGCTCAAGTTCAATAAGGTAGTCGTACCTATTATCGCGCACATCCTATTATCGTGCTTTTCGTAAAAAATAATATATATCTCCCATTCTGCGTAAACGTTTATTCAAAAAAGTTGGTTTCAACAGCATTTTTTCAGAAGATATATATTATTTTTTTACGAAAAGCACGATAATAGGATGTGCGCGATAATACCTGTTAGGTACGATTACCTTAATTTCCAAATAGCGAAGAGAGCCTTTCCCAAGTGGTACGTTTTAAAATTATTGTTTACCCTATATGCTATTTTGATAATTGTACAATGTTCTTTTACCTTTAGAAAGAGTTAATCTTCTCTTTACTGGGTCTATTCTGTGAACAGTGCCTTCATATGTGCCCTCTTCTGTTGTTATCCGAAGCTTTGACCCAACGTACTCATCCGCCATCTTGATCCGACCCAATAACACAGGGATCCCAAAAGATCCGAAATGACTACGTTGCGTTGTTCCGAGAAAGATAATCCTAAGTACAAAGCTTGATTATGGTAGCTAAAAATACATTCTTATATAGATCAAATCGTGACGAAGTCCATTTAATAATTTGGGAGAAATGTTTTAAATGACACTTTAGACATCCCTGGAAGTACATTCTGAATGTTCTTTCTTGGTTTGCTTTTAATAACTACCTATATATCTCGTTTCTTCCCTTTTTGCAACAATGGGCGTGGATCAACACTTAAAAACAACACTATATAAATAACATCAACAGTCAAATGAATGTAATAAAAATGTTAATGATAAAAATGGTGATGGCGACGATAACAATCATGATAGTCATGATATGAAAATAATCATGTAAAAGAGAGTATCGCAGGCGCACGAAACCCCAACCGCTGAAATCTGAGCCTAACGATATAGATGATGATGAAGATTGGATGAGGCTGAGCCGTGATATGAAAAAGTATGCAAACCAGGGAGGGTGTTATCATAAAGATTTGCATAATTTTCAATGACAAAAATCAATTTTTTCCTCTAAGGGAGCGGTCATTGATTACTGGGGGAGGGCCGGTAAGTTTTTTTTTTAATATAGGGGGGATAAGACTTTTGGGGCTGACATTTAAAGGGAGGTTCATTTGTGGGCTTGGATATGGAGAGGGCACATTTTTGGTAATTTATGACCGCACCCTAAATATTGACGGAACGATATTTTACAGCCTTTGTTGATTTCTTCCTCGCTAAGTGAGGGAAACTGTCCTGGATTGGAGGCAGCTATTTTCCCGCTCTCTGCGTGTGACGTCATGAGTCCAATAATTTTTCAATGATTTGAAGATCGACGTATGTCTTCCATATTCGGGAAGTCTTAGCAGGTTATGCAAATTAACTGGGCCAGATCGAATGAATAATAAAAAAATTATAATGAAAACAATGATAACGGTTATCGGATAATAATAATAAAAATTATAATTATAATAATAACAATAATGTTATAATAGATATGATGATAATGACAATAGTCATGAAAGTCAGCATTTTTATTACAACTTGATCTCTAAAACCATCAATATTGTAAACGAACGTATACATAGACGAGGGATAATAATAAGATGTTCTTATTTGTTAGTAGAACGCGTAACTTCTCTGTTGGTACGACTATTCGACGAACCAATGGCTGGTAACTGAATGAGTTCCTTTGACTTGGTACAGTTCGAGTTTTTAGATTCTAAGCGTTGACTTGGTTTAAAAAGATTGGGAAAATATGGTCGTTTAATTTGTGCCGGCTTACGATATGCTTTACCATGTTGTGTTGCGTATATGGAAAGTAACTGATTAAGTCTCTGTTTTTCTTGTATTCCAACCTGCTTTAGTTCTACCATATGTTGTTCACGTTCCATACTGTTTTCACGAAGAAATCTGGCTTTGTCTTTGCGTCTCCTTAACGTCGAAGCGTATTCTTTTTTCCGTAGCAGTTTCTGAATGTCATTTAAAGAAGATGCTGCGTTGTCTCTTGCTTCGTGTTTAAAATTCTTGTTTTTCTTTAGTCTTCTTTTTTCCATTTCCATAACGTCCAGAGCAGAGTAGATACGGTGGGCGGCCTCTAGTGAGCTAATTTTACTTTTAATAGGCGGACAAACCGGAGGTGACATAATATAAAATCGCTTACTTTGTTTTTGCGTTCATAATAATTATGACGTCATCACCCAGCGCGCGAAAATCTGCACGTTACCAGCGCGCGCGCGTCCTTGATCAGTTCATTGTATTCTCTACGTCAGCCAATCAACATCAAGTGTTGATTAAGGGAAATGATTGAATAACAAAAGGAATGGACGTGGAAGTGTTCGACGTAAATCCATTGCTATTGTTTGCTATCTTTGCATGGAACGGTATCTGGAAAATAAAACAAATATATATGTCATGGGTGGCGTGGTAGTTTACAGAGCGCCTCTCACCGCTGTGATCCAGGTTCGAATCCCGGCTCGGGCATGGATTATATACCAGTTCTCTCCTATGCCACGGGGTTTTTTCTCCCGTTTACCCAGTTTTCCTTCCTCCGCAAAAATCAACGTGTGAGCAGAGTTGTGTGCTTAAATATTTAACGTAGAGTTAGTGAGTGTAAGTGATTTATCCGCGCGCGCGGTTAATCGCATATCCCACTTTCAATAATTGAAAAATGGGGGATATTTAAAGTATATTCATATTAACACAATTCCATTTGCAGTTAAAATTTTAGGAAGGTTTGCATTGTTGTGAAAAGGATAACGTAACGTAACGTAACGTAACGTAACGTAACGTAATGTGGTGCTAATATAGCCGCGCATTTCACATGTTACGTCCTCAATGTTTTTTTTGCGGTGCAGGTTAATGTATGTAGTGTGGAGAGATGGGACCTCCGATTTAACGTCCTTATCCAAGAAGATAAAGGTATTACGATTTTCTGAATGGGAATAGCTTTATCTGTATTCAATTCATAGCTTTAGGTAATGAAATACTCACTTTTGGAAAGTTAGAATCGTTGCGATACTCAATATGATTTCTAGAGCAAGAAAGCATAGCTGAATGGCAATTAATATCACCTCCAGTCTCAACCTGAGTTGAACAGATAAAATGAAGTCATTATCACCATGACATCATCAATGTCATCACCAGCATTATCATCACATTTATCATCAATGCTATCATCATCATCAATGTTATCATCATCATCAATCACCACTAGCATTCTCATTTTCACCACCACCATCATAATCATGACCATGAAAACCATCATCATTATCAACAAAATATGCATCATCATCATCACCACAATCATCATCACCACCACTATCATCACATTCATCATCAATGTTATCATCATCATCAATCACCACTAGCATTCTCATTTTCATCACCACCATCATAATCATCATGACCATGAAAATCATCATCATTATCAACAAAATATGCATCATCATCATCAGCACAATCATCATCACCATCATCACCACAATCATCATCACCATCATCACCACAATCATCATCATCATCACAATCACCATTATCATCATCACCACAATCATCATCATTATCACAATCATCACAATCATCATCACCACAATCATCATCATCATCATCATCATCACCACAATCATCATTATCATCATCACCACAATCATCATCATCATCACCACAATCATCATCATCATCACAATCATCATTATCATCATCACCACAATCATCATCACCATCATCACCACAATCATCATCATCATCACAATCATCATCACCATCATCACCACAATCATCATCATCATCACAATCATCATTATCATCATCACTACAATCATCATCATCATCACCACAATCATCATCACAATCACCATTATCATCATCACCACAATCATCATCATTATCACAATCATCACAATCATCATCACCACAATCATCATCATCATCATCACCACAATCATCATTATCATCATCACCACAATCATCATCATCATCACCACAATCATCATCATCATCACAATCATCATTATCATCATCACCACAATCATCATCACCATCATCACCACAATCATCATCATCATCACAATCATCATCACCATCATCACCACAATCATCATCATCATCACAATCATCATTATCATCATCACTACAATCATCATCATCATCACCACAATCATCATCATCATCACTACAATCATCATCGTCATCACCACAATCATCATCACCACAATCATCATCATCGCCATAATCATCATCATATCATCATCATCATTATAATCATCACCATCAAAATTGTCTTCAAAAACTCATTAATAATTCATGAGAAATTGACAAAAGAAATCGTAACCGTGACGAGTGATTTTTTTTACAAAAACACAAAATATATGTTGGAGTTTTTGAAGCCATTTAATAAACTCGCAGATCGTGTTTTATCAGGTCTAAAACCACTTGGCTTCGCCTCGTGGTTTTAAATCCTGATAAAACACTCCTGTTCGTTTATTAAACATTACATAATCATGACTTACACATATGTCTGCCATAGAAGAAAGAAGAGTTCAATAAACAGAGTTGGGATACAAAGAATCACTGACACAATAAGCCCCATGGACTGTTCTGCTAAATTGCCTTTGTAGCCTGTCAGGAGAAAACAAAAGTACCTTAGAAAATTTCAGGAAACTTTTTAAATTAAAGTTATTACAATAATCTTTAAAAATATTGGCTCTTCCAGGCATGTTTTCTACTTTTTAAAACACTATTAAACTCTAGTTTAATTTTTGCCCTTTTCTGAAAAATTATTTATAAACAACTTGACACAAGGCTTGAATATGAGCCAAAAGATCTCTTTATAAAATTTTATAAATTTAAATCAGCATTTACAAATATCAAATTATGAATTTCTAACAAATTATGTTAAATGGTGACAGTGAGAAGTGTGCATGTATAAGGGTAGCTCCCAGTACATGACTTTGTGTCATCTTACATTTCATATATTTTTATACCACATGACCAATTTTGAGCAAAATGATTGGCCAGAAGCAATGGTACAAAAACAAGATTTCAAACAAGTACCACTCTAGTTAATTATTTCGACAGTAAATGGAGTGTCTTTGTTATAGTATGCAGTGAAAAAGTGTGCATGAATAAGGGCAACTCCTAGTAAATTTCACTGTCTTTAATATAAACTTACCAAAGAAAAGCCTGACACCTTCAACAAAAGCCAAAAGGAGCACCAGTAGTATTTCTATAGTCAGTGTACCAGCAATGCTAGGGTATGGCAGAACAGTACCTAGAGAAGAGGTAATTAGAGAGAGAGATATATATATTGCTTATCAATAAACTGAGAGAAGTCCTCCCCTCTACCTTTTAGGGTCATTTTTAAAACCATTTATCGAGCACCCCTATCCATTTATTAAGGGAGGGAGTCCTCCTTTTTAATCTGGATTCCAACTTTTAACAAGTTTTTTGTAAAACCTTGCCAGCAATCTCCATTTGTCCAGGTTTTATTAAAAGCTTGTTTTATTAGGATCTACAGCAAAAAGTAGGTATATATTGCTTGACGTTTCTTTATCAAAAGCTACCTGGTGATCTTGCTTTGAGGCGCACAAAGGATTCTTTGTCAAAACAAACAGTTCCAAAATGGCGCCTCGAGATAAAAACGATTTAGGTTACTTTTAGGCATTTGGGTTTTTGTTTTTATTCTTGTCTATGGTTGATAGAGCAGCAGAGATCTTTTCTTTTCCATGTTACATATCATTTTTTAATGTCAACTCTCTTGAATGATGCCATCTTGGAACCATTGACAATGCGACAAAAATGCTTCTGATTGGCTAAAACTAGCAAGAAGTGTGCACGCAAAATCATCCGTTATGTATGCTTCAAATATACATCAATGATTTATAAGGAAAGTACAACGGAGAGTACTTTGAAATCATGTTCAAGTTACTCTGTGAACAGAGCCACCTTTCTCTCTGACGAAAAGCGAGAGAAAAATGGCTCTGACGATTCCCAATAATTACCCTGTTGAGCATGCGTGAGGGTGACATAATATGACCTAGGTCAAATGTCAACGGAAATTCACAAATGCTGGTGATGTAGGTGGGAAAAACCGGTTTTAAACCAGTTTACTTGATGGATAACCCATAATTTTTACATCCAAAAGTTTGGATGTAATTATCGGGAGTTGGCAGAGCCATTTTTCTCTCGCTTTTCGGCGGGGGAGAAAGGTAGCTCTAATCTGTTCGCAGAGTATGTCCAAGGACTTGAAAGATTTAGTTCAAGTAGTTGGACTGGAAAATTAAAGAATTTGGATTTATAATTGTGAATCAAAGACTAATTGCATGTCCATAATGTTCCTAGACTGCAAAACAGTCCCTACTTCTACACGAAAACTCTGAGGAAGCGTGTCTCCCCCCCTCCCTCGGCTCACTCCCTGCTTGTCTGTTAATCCTTTCCTCATTCTCTAGTGGCCAGAATTTTGTTCGTTCGAGCTTCAACTCGCTTCCTCAGAGTTTTTGTGTAAAAGTAGAGACTGTTTTGCAGTCTATAATGTTGCTAAAGTAGAACAATTTGTCTTCTGCAACAAATAACCACTTGTTTGCCAAAGATTAAAACACTTCACCCCCAGCTATTCCCTATTAAATTCAAACCCATCCCTGACTTTAAGTTTTATTGTTATATCTACTGGTAATGTAAGGCAATGTATGTTTGCCAATTGCAAAATGAGTGGGTAGGATGGTACGAGTTGCGCCCGCAAAGCCTACATGGATTGTTTGGCTGGACAAAAAAAAGCATCTTTCCAGCCAAACATTGCATATTGAAGTAAATTCCCTAATTGTTTTCAAATTGGTGCATTGACAATGAGGAATGTGATTTGAAAAAGACTTCAGTCAAGTAGTCGAAATGCCAGACACTAACATCAACAGTCTTTCTTGTGACTTTATACAGCAAGATCACGATTTATCATGATTATAACATTTGTATAAAAATTAACTAACTCTTTTACTCCGACGAAGGGCTATAGCTCCAAACGTCATTAAAGTAATTAAGTCAACATTTTTTTTTTGTGGTGTTTTTTTTTACGATATGACCTATCATTTATATCAAACACTGACGCAGCCTATACTAGTTTACTCGCTAGTTTCTGTTAATATAAAAAGTACCTTTATAGACAAAAAGAAGAAGTTCAGCAACACAGAACACCACAGAGTACCAAACATTTAGGTAGAGAAATATTTGCAAAGGTAGAGAAGACAGCTAATAATGTTGTCAAGGATCTATAACACGCATCAATACATGTCGAAAGTTTAATCAAATTCAAGTAATAAATAAAACTTTGACAGAACTGGAAGATCACAAAAAATATGACAAATTTCGATTATATATGGATGGCAACACAAGTTTAAATTGGGACACAAAACATTAAATCTATCAAAGAATAAAATAACATCTCGATAAAAGGCGAAAAGTTAAAAAAAATGAAAGTCAAACTGGTTTTATAAAGGAGAAGTGATAACGAAAAATACCAAAACAATTGAACTAAATAGGTACTTTTTTACAAAAAGGATACTTCAATGACTGTCCTTCCTGTTAAAAAAAAACAAGTGTCATTTTTAATGGATTTGTGTATATTTTGACGAAAATAAAGAGTAAAAACATCAACTATTTTACTTCAAATAAAAAAACTCACCTTGAGCGGCCATTTTGTTTTGATAAAACAGACCGCTGTTGACAATAACGAAGGCTCTTGTAAGCTTCCTGAATCACCATAGAAACAGGCGAATGTCCAAGATGGATTCCATGATTCGATACGAACAAGCGACTTTGTGACTCATTGAAATACCTTTAAAACCCCACTACAATGACTTCACCTAGGAGACAGAAATCCTTGACGTCTTCTGCTATTGATTCTTCCAACGATTTTTCAATGCCTCTTGATTTTTGCTTCCAACATTTGGAGAAATTTGAAGGTAAGCAAACAAATATTGGAACAATCGAATTCCCGGGCGAATTCGAGAATAAATAATACCATTCTTGATGATTTTTTGCTATTTATTCCACGTTTAACCTTTAGCTATTGAAATAAATAGTTTGTCGTATATATTTTGCTTAATGTGCATTCGTTTGTTTTCGTTCCAGATGTTTTAAAAGAACCTCCGAGGAATAAAGTCAAGGTATAAACACAAGTTTGTTAAAGTTTTTAAAGGTGTCCATGTCACTCGATCATGAGAGTTCAATAGCTGTAATTCTGAAAACACCTTCTAAACATAATTGTTCCTTTGCAGATGCAAAAATTCCCAAAGATTTTTTACTCAAAGTGAACACAAACAATTACTATAAATTGATTGATAGAAACCATTCCAAACAATGATATGATCATAATAGTGATGGTATAACTATATACAAAGATGTTAACACTGATAATTACTTATAAAGTGAACTAAACTTAGTTAGATATTTAGTTGACATCATCTAAAAGACAAATTGATAATAATAAATAAATATAATGTATATGTACTCATTTATATAGCGCTACTGACAAAGCTAATAGCGCTTAACAGTTCTGAATATGTGAAGACTTATCGGACTGATGTAAACCAGCAGCTTACAATCATGAGTGTGGTTAGTGAATGCCTCTGAGGCCTGACTGTTGTACCAGGAGACAATCCCCTACTCTTTGCCAACAGCACAACAGGATCTTTAACGTCACCTTATATATATACATGTAGGATTAGAGTGTAGGCAGACAAGACCTCTGGCTTTATACGTCCTTATCCAAGAAGATGAGGTACATGTACTGAGAGAGTGAAGTGTCTTGCCCAAGGACACAATGCAATCGCCCGGGCCAGGAATCGAACCCAGACCATTAATTAGGCCCAGAATCCGATCCACGAACCACTATACCATCACGTCTCTGATCAAAAGTCAAATTAACAGTCAAGTCACTTGACTCTGAAGATGACTTCCACACAGGATGTCGAAACGTCAGTCACATCAAACAGCCCTTCTGAGGGCTACATCCACCCGGATGATCCTGTTACAAATATTGTTACTTTGACAAATATTGTTACTTCGATAAACATTATCAAGTCTCCCTGATTAGTAGGTCACATGATGACGAGCTAGAAGATCTAGACTTAAACAAGTTATTTTTTATATATATTCAAATAATTATGCATGTCTTTGATCTCTTTTAGAAATGTCCTGAGACTGGCAAATACAAAACCAATGGTATCAAATTTAGCTACAACAAACTATCATCATTTGAAGACTTTCAAACAACACTGGACAGTTTGCTTGTTGACCCCAAAGCTCTAGAGTGGCTGGATATTTCATATAATGAATTTAAAACCATCGATGAGGTGATTATATTTTGGTGTGAATTAATTTGGTTGTCAGTGTCTAATTTAAGTCTGTTTAGAAAATTATATAATAAGCAATGATATGTATAATATGTGGCTCTTCTATTGTGCATGTCATATATTTATGTTTCATAAATAATATATTTATTGGAATTAATTGTCATAAGGTCGCCAAGGTATACTTTTTTACACCAGCAAATGAATGTAATTTCAGATTTTTGTTGCTTCAAAAAAAAAATTGAATTATGCATGACCAAACCAATTCTCGAAATGTTATGGATAAAAGTCCTAGGTTTTTGATTTTCCAAGACATTGCTGTCCACAAAGTCACAAGGCATGATATATACACTGAAATTTTATCTTGCACTGGCAATTTAATGCAACAAAACAATTGAAATTGCATTGTCTGTGTGAGAACATTGTCTATGTGAAGTCACAGCTTGTATCAGCTGCTTTTAATAAACAGCTCTCTTAAAAGAGACTCTTTAATCGTAGACATCAATCTGTCAAATGGCCACCTCACAGCTTTTTAAAATACCAGTTTGATATTAATTATGATATAATAATATTAGGTGTATATATATATATATATATCACAATATATCCCAACAAACTATAATTTTTTCTATTCTCATTTTCTAGGTAATTTTAAACTATCCCAATATCAAAATTCTCAACCTTGAAGGCAACGACATTGAAAAACTTTCAGAACTAGACAAACTCGCAAACCTTCCATATCTCCAGTCCATTAGTATCCAAGGAAACCAGAAGATTGAAAGTATTGAAGGACATAAGAACTATGTGATTGCACGACTTCAACAACTCAAGAAATTTAACTCAGCTCCTATTACGAAACAAGACAAAATGGGTGCCATGATTAGTAGCAAAACCAAACTGAAGAAGAAAAAAGGCAGTAGCAGCTCCTGAAATTGGCACTGATTGATTATCAATCTGTATATGGTATATGTATATATTAGAAATGTAGTTTTGTAGGGTTTTCCTATCTACAAGCACCAAAATGTATCATAGTTTGGTTATAGGGAGGTTTTACACCAGTATAAATGAACGGGTAAAACTTTATTAAACACAGAACTCAGGAATCGAAATGCTTATTTATATACACTGATGTTGCGTATAGTATACATGTGTATGGTACATGTCAAATAAAGGGTTTTTGATTTGTCAAAACTTGTTTTATACCTGTAATTAAAACTAAAGGACACAATACCGACCAGGACCCTCAATAATATGGTGGTATATATCAGGGGCCGGTTGTACGAAGGGTGAATAGCGCTATCCACCGGATAAATCCTTATCCAGTGGATAAAATCTATAAAAAACCTATGCAGTGGATAACTTTTATCCATGGATAACTTTATCCACCCTTCGTACAACTGGCCCCTGTAGTATTGTAGCATGTATTGTCAGCATGGGACCTAAAGAGATGCCCACAATATGTTGTTTTCTATTATGGTAGTCATTCAGTTACAAAGAATGTATAGGTGAGTGTTGTGTTTACAAGTGTTGGCATTGCGATGCTAATTTGCCAACCATTTTCACAATAGAAGTTCTAATTTCCTTTGTTCTAATAACAATGGTTGGCTGACAAAGCCATAACAAACTACGTCACTGTACGTCCACCTATAGCAATCCATTTGTTGGGGTCCATATAGTCTTCCATTATATTTGGTGTCCATAATATAAACTGAATCAAAATATTGCAACCTGCTATTGTTCTTGACTGGCTAGCCTCATGTTCACACACAGGTAGCCCATGCTATGCATTTGTACGTTTTTTAGCAATATGACGAAATATTTAAAATGCAATAAAAATAAACATGTCTACCTGTGTGTTGTTTATTTTTATTGCATTTTAAATATTTCGTCATATTGCTAAAAAACGTACAAATGCATAGCTTGGGCTACCTGTGGTTCACATTGAAAAACAATGGAGTTTTCACATGATAGATAGAATAGATAGATAGAATCTTTATTTGCTCTTATATACTAATTACAATATATTGTACATTATATTATACATTTTACATTTTTTTCTTTCTATATTCGTTTGTATATGTTTGTATGAGTGTTTCTATTATGTATGTTTTATAGAATATAGAAATTGAGCATGGAGGCTAAGTAAACTGGGAAGTTATCGAGTTAGCCTCCATTTAGGTTTTTGTTTAATACATAATATTCAGGTATAAAGAGCGGTAAGATTATAAACAATTTAACAAAGAGAGAAAAAACGTTCAGAAAAGAAAAAAGAGAATAGAACAGGAAAACACTAATATATACAAAATAATATTAAATATAGTTTTTGTGAAGTAAGTAATATAAATATAGATTATGTTTCTTCATAAAGGTATATATATACTATGTATCATTGTGAGTTTTGAGTACTCATTAAGTATGCTTTCACTTTTTTATCAAATGAAAGTACACTTAATATTTTAAGTTCATATGGGAGGTCAGCCCATATATTAGAGCCAGTATAAGAGAGTGATTGTTTGCCAATGTTTGTTCTAACTCTAGGTTTATATAAATTTCCTTTGGTTGCATATCGTGTATTATAGGCGTGAACATTTTTTGCTTGTGTAAATATATTATTGAATGTATTTGGCAGTAGTCCTTTGTGCCACTTATGGACGAATTTCAAAATGTGTAATCGATATACATTTTGAACTGTATGTATATTTAGCAGGTTGATGAGCGGTTTGGCACTGTCAGTGTATTTCCCATAGAGAGTAGCAAAAAATATTATTCGTATAATATGGTTTTGTTTGCACTGGACTTTTTGGATGTTTGTTTTATAAGTACTACCCCATGCCTCAATAGCATAAGAGATATAAGGATAAATCAAATTATAATAAATTTGCCTTAGTTGTTTTAGTGACAGATAGTGCCTTAACCTTAAAATTACACCTGAATTACGTGAAATTCGTGAACATATGTAAGATATTTGATGTTTCCACGACAGGGAATCATCAAGTATAACTCCAAGGTACTTGACATAATTTCTCCTTTCAAGACAAAAGAAAGAACCGTCTTTATCAGGGATTTTTATATTGATCGAAACATCCTTTTTCCTTTTAGATTTAACTATCATAAAATTTGTTTTTGTAAAGTTTAAAGAGAGCTTGTTGACATCTAGCCATACTTTGACTTTTGATAGTTCTATGTTCATTTTATTCTCAAGGGAGTTGATATTGCTATCAGACGTAAAGATATTTGTGTCGTCTGCAAAAATTTTAAAATTTAGTTTGTCAGAACAGTTTGGTAAATCATTAATGTATAACAAAAACAATAGAGGTCCCAATGTACTGCCTTGTGGTACTCCACAGGTAATTGTCTGGGAATCAGAGTATGTATCACCTAATGAGACGTATTGCTTTCGATTTTTAAGATAGCTAGAGAACCAATTTAGCGGTAGACCACGTATTCCGTAAGTTCTTAATTTGTTAAGCAATATTGAGTGATTAACGGTGTCGAATGCTTTTGATAGGTCTAAAAATACTCCACAGGTATAAAGATTGCTATCAATTGCCTTTTTTAAGTTGTCGGTGATTTCAGTTATAGCTTGCATGGTTGAATGACCTTTCCGAAAACCAAATTGATATTCATATAAAATGTTGTGTTTGTCAATATAATTGATTATCTGATTATAGACAAGTTTTTCAAATATTTGAGCAAATGTTGGTAGAGTAGAGATTGGTCTGAAATTTGATGGGTCAGTTGAATCTCCTCCTTTGTCAATAGGAGTGACTTTTGCTATTTTAAAGGCATCAGGGACAATTCCCTGATGTAAGGATATGTTAAAAATCGAAGCTAAAGGTTCAGCTATGTTGTTGCATGCTATTTTGATACATCTTCGTGGTACGCCTATCGTGGATTTGTTTTGATTTAAGTTCATGATGATATCTTCTACTTCGTGTGGGAGTATGCTTCGAAACATGAAACTGTTTTGAAAGTTTCTATTGATGTAAGTTGTTGGATCTGTAGTAACTTTCGGTAGTTTTTCTGTTAATTTTCTTCCGACATTAACAAAGTAAGAATTCAATTGATTTGCAATGCTATTTTTATCTGTGTAAGACTTATTATTATATATAAGCTTTGTAATTTTTTGTTGTTGTGTAGCACTCTGTTTTCGATTGAAAAGCAGTCCAATTAACTTCCAGGTCATTTTAAGATTTTGGCTATTAAGTTCAAACTTATCTTGAAAATATTTCTTTTTGGAGGCTTCTTTGATTTTGTTAAGTTTGTTGCTGTATGCTTTGTAAAATTTAGCTTTTCGGGGATCTTTACTTAAAAAGTGGCTACTAAACAACTTATGCCTATTTACAATTGAAGTAAGAATAGCTTTTGTGACCCACGGTTTTTTTGTTTGTTTACGTCTTTTATTTGACATTCGACGTATAGGAGCATGTTTATCAGTTATTATTTGAATAGCGTCATTAAATTTTGTCATGCTTTCATTGACGTTCATGCTAATGAGACTATCGAAATCCGCTTCTTCAATGTCTCGAAGGTATGCTTCATTATTAAATTTGGTAAAGTCTCGATAGTATTTAATGTTATCATTTCTTATAACAGTATTTGTTATTGAACAGAATATAGGTAGATGATCCGTTATGTCTGCCAAACATATCCCAGTTTTAGAAATTTTTTGAGGTACGTTAGTATATATATGATCTATTAAAGTTGATGTATGGTCGGTTATACGAGTTGCTTTGGTTATCATAGGCATATAATTAGCACTAAGTAGCATGTCAAGATAGTCTGAAGTCTTATTATCGGTATTATAGTTGAAAAGATTAACATTTATGTCTCCTAGTATAAATACTTCTTTACTACTATTATCAAGGTCATTTAATTGTTCTTTTAGCTTTTCATTGAATTCAACGCAATCTGAGGAGGGGTGCCGGTAGATACACCCTACAACAATATTCTTTTGTTTTTGCCGTGAAATTTCGATCCAGCACGATTCAAAAGCTGCAGTGGAGCATTCGAGATCATGCCTTCTAATGTAATCAAGATCTTTTGAAATGTACATACCAACTCCCCCAGAGGAGGTTTTTGAGTTGGTGTTTATGAATGAATAATTTGGTATGTTAATATTATAGATATTTTGATCTTTTAATTTGGTTTCCGAAATCGCGATTATTTCTGGTGCAGAATTAAAAGTTTCAAGTAAATCCTCTAGTAATGATAAGTTTTTTTGAAGGCTTCGGATATTGAAGTGAATTATAGAGAAACCTTTTTGATTTTTTGACTTTTGGAAAAAATTTCCTGTTTGCTTAATGTTATAGTATTTTGATTGATCAGAGAAATTATGCGTGTACTCCTGCAAGTCATTCTCATTATCTGGACTTACTATATAATCTTGAAAGAGATCTTTTGAATGGAGTATATTATCGGAGGATGAGAAAACCCAGCTCCCTATTGTTCTTAAGAGCTCCTGATGGTTTAGCTCATAGAAAGGTAGTTCTGAAAGCGTATTTAAGTTATTGCTATCTATACTTGTATTATGTAAGGTAGTTAATTAAGAATATTGAATTTGTAAATTTATAGCTGTAAGATATTGTAAAGAGATTTTAACATTATAGTCTGATCTTACTTTCAGAAGTCCTTTATACTGGTATTTTAGGTTTTTGTTCTTCATCAGTAGTAGTGGTTTTACTTAGCCATCGATTTGCTCGAGGTCTTCCTCTGTATTAAATGAATATGTCACTGAGTTTTCATCCTCCTTCAAGAAGATTCTCCCGT
This sequence comes from Metridium senile, assembly GCA_949775045.1. Lineage (NCBI taxonomy): Eukaryota > Metazoa > Cnidaria > Anthozoa > Actiniaria > Metridiidae > Metridium > Metridium senile. The sequence goes on from OX459095.1 coordinate 63,062,277, forward strand.
TCTGTGTCCAGATGAATTTCCAGTTTCTTCGCTTTTTGATCCTGTTGACTTCACCAAAGAGTTTCTTTCGTTTGGGTGTTAATGACTCGGAAATATATATCCTGGAGTTTGATGGCGAACCGAGGTCAGCTATGTCGTTCACTTTGGTCTTTTGTAGCATTTTTCTCTTGTTGTAGAATATATTTCTCTTTTTACGAGATATGAACTTTACTATAATTTTTGGAGGTGCTTTGGTGTTTTTTGTCGGCAGCGGGTGCGCTACTGAAATATCTTCAGCAGAGATCGGAGATCCAATGTGATTACCAATCGCTTTCACAATGGCTTCCGACGAAGCTTCATCTTTGGCGTATATGCCTGTAATCTCAACACAGTCCCGTCGTATGTATTGTGCGAGTTCCTCTATCTCATATTGGGCTTCGACTGATCTTTGGTCTGTAATTTTGATGTCTTGTTTAATAAGACTCACTTCTTTGGCTTGATTATGTAACTTCTTGTTGGTTGTTTTGTATTCATCGAGCAAGCTATCGTATTTTTCAGATAGATAACTGGCTGTTTGCTCTATATTATTTAACTTCACTTCTAATTCGTCAACTTTTAGTTTTAAGGGAGTTACTGCTAGAGAGATAAGCTCTTTAACCTGTTCAAGAGTGACCATAGCGTCGGTCGATTTGAGAGCGCGAAAGTACGTCTTCTCTCTTCAACGACATATGCTAATTCGATGTCAACGACATATGCTAATATGCTAATATGCTAACATGTATGTGAGGCTAGCCAGTCAAGCACAATAGTTGTTTATTAATATTGGTCACCATATTTCATTTTAGTGTATAAAGGTTATTTTTACACAGAACACATACAGAACAATTTACAGTGCAAATTGAAAAACTAAATTAAAAAATTGTTTATTGTCTGTTGCACAACTCACAAATAACTCTAACTACAACAATTTTATCATACTACACATCAGTCAAACTTCTTGCAGTGATATAGTTGTTTCTGAGTTGTTCAACATACAATAAACAATGTCTAAAATATTTCTTAGTGTCCATGGTTTTTTGATTCACACTGTAATTTGCTGGGGCTTCAAAACCACAAAGCTAATTGTCAAATACAAAACAACAAAAGAATCCATTTGTAAAGCCATAACATTTTATTTTTAATTATCTTCTGAATATTCATATAAAAATGTGATATAATTTATTTAAGGAATGTAAACGGCATATGTGTCTATATACTGATATAAAAATGCTGGGAGCTGTAGAGCAAGAGAGAAGTTGTAAAGAAACACAAGGTACGTAGTCAAGCGTTTCTTTGACTTTTTGAGTGCTCTACAGCTCCCAGAGTGTGTATATCAAAGTATATAGACACAAGTGGATGTCTTACATTGCTTTAAATATTTTTATAAAATATTTTAGGCTGAGTCAGTTTATGTCCTCTGACAGAAACCTGGTTGCCAGCAAATCAGAACGTGCATAGTATCCCAAATACAACATGATGCATCAATATTTTACAAAACCACTTTATTACTTGTAAAGCAAAATGGATAAAAAATGTTTATAGTCAGTATGTTTTTATAGTCTTAGTCTTATATTCTCTAGTTCTATATAACATATCATTTCACAGACAATACAATATTATAAAACAGATTACAGAAAATCATTATTTTTATATTCATTTTTTTATTTAGACTCATATATTCTCTAGTTTGTGCCATTTTCTGGCCAATATTAAGAACCCATTTTAAAAAGTGATTATTCTAATGATCACAAGTTATTGCCAACACCAAGAGGATATTTCTTATTTTGTAAATACTCTATGCATAATAAAGAAAACACAGCAGTAAAATGCACACATGAATTGGCCAAAGCTAAGAGTAGTTAAGAGAAACACAAAATAAAGAGTGAAGATCCTCAACACTTCTCAAGTGTTCTGACAATCCCCAAGTGCTTTATAACTACTAACAAAACAGCAAGCATGTTGTGTATTCTTATATAAAATACAAATAGTCCTTTTCACAGTTCCGTCCAGTGACCTCAAATGATAGTTCCAAGTCGAGGTTCCAGTTGCTGCACATGATAAATTATAGTTTTGCTATGTGCAGCAACAGGAACCTCACCTTGGAACTAGTATTTGTGGTCACTGAACAGAACTGTGAATACGACTATTGACGTAATTGATGAACATCCAAACGCACCTGCTGTGTACTCCTAAAGCACAGGCCTCAACCAATCAGAATTTGTGATTTTAAACATGTTTTATAGAGCTTCTTACTGCATGTGCAATACACTCTGTACATTTCTATCTACAAATAATAATTCTAAAATAATATTTACTAATAATAATTTATAATATTTATGTTTTTGGAGTTTTGGTGCATTAACTACCCTTGAAATAATTGATACAATTAAATAATCCACATAAAATAATAATTTTCTAGTAAATCATAAATATTCCTCTTCTGATACATGCTTTCCTTATGATATAATAATATATGTACACCTTATTGCAAGAAGGTTGTCCTGATTTTTGTAATTTAGTAGAAAGGAATTAATTAGAGAAGATCACTCAAGCTGAACTCTTTCTTTTGTTATTCTTTTGTTACTAAATTACTAATGTTCTTTTTTCATGTGACAACATTCTTGCAATTAGGTGTATATGTAGAGTACAAAAAGCACTAAATAGTGTTAAATTGTATTATCCCTTGCTTTGTATAATACGGGACAGTTTTTAAAATGGGGTATCCCACCCACCCCACCCCTCCTTTAAAAAATGTTACATGTATGATCCAAAAAATGTGGGGTGTGTTAAAGCACTTCCATCCTTGGGAACCCAGGGGTAATCTTCTGTCACTCGTTTCTCGCTTCCAGAATAAATACCCCTGGGAACGTAGTCTGTTGGAGATTTTCCGGAAGTCAAAATTCAGCTCTTTCCTGATTGGTCGACCTTATTAAGTCGACCAATGAAAATCAAGATAACCATTCAAAGAAAGTCATTAAATAAGTTTGAATTTTGACTTCCGGAACAAGCTCCAACAGACTACGTTCCCAGGGGTATTTATTCTGGGAGCGAGAAACGAGCGACAGAAGATTACCCGTAGGTTCCCGAGGATGAAGCACCTCCAGCCCATTGTCTCAGCTTATTAGTGCTGTTTGGTACTAACAAGTGCAAAGTATTGCTCCCTTTTAGTACTTTGACTTTAATTCCATAATAGGTCACATGACCCTACCCCTTTTAAATCAAGCAGCTGTGTCAAAGCTTTGCCTTCTTACTAATATTGAGGTGCTCTTTTCATTTCTGATGTTCATTTTGACACAATTGCTCGAGTTAAAAGGGGGTCATGTGACCTGTTGTTGCAAAAGGCATATTATTGTCAAAAAAAAAAAAACCTAAAGCATATACCAGAAGAATGTTAATTACATGTTGCTATGGTGACCAGTCAAGTTGCGTCAAGTGTGATTAACATGATTTGCTGTGAAATGAGTTTCTTCATCATCATCATCCTCATCATCACCAGCCTCTGCATTTCTCATTAACATAGCCTCTGCACCATCTTGCACTCTTTCTTTCCTCTTTTGACTTGGGAAGAGGTTTAAGTCCTTGAAGTTGAACTTGACATTCTTGAAGGCATGAAGCAAAAATACACCAAATATAATAGTCAAAACTCCACATATAGAGCCTATAGTGTCTTTAGTATCCATTGCTTTCCACTCTTTGAATAGTATCGCAGACGCAATGATGGTGAGTAGTGTAAACATCACGTAATATAACGGTGTTACAAGTGACGTATTGAATATATCCAAAGCTTTGTTCAGATAGTTTATCTGCGTTGTTGCACAGCTTAATACAGTTATTAAAAGTCCCCAGGCGACTGGATTTGTTAGTTGACTATGTCCACGTAGTGTCTGTTTGAGAACAATGCCGACACCCTTGCAACCCATGACAGATAAAGAGCCAATCAGAGAACAGATAGCAATGTAGACTAAAATGTTGGTCTTGCCGTATCGTGGTGCAAAGTGCCATATAAGGACGAAAGCCAGCAGTAGAACAAACACTGCATATACAATAAAACCTGAAATTCAAAATACGCACAAATTTGTCAATAAACATGATTACAGTTTTCTTTTAAATGTATTGCAATGTATTATTTGCTAAAGTCAGTGGCAGAGGATGTATAGAACTGCCAATGATTTAAAAGTATTGTTCAGTCTGTCACTGCTGTCAAATAATTAATCATGATCAGCATTATCATTATTGACAACATGAGCAATCTTCTGATTAGTTAAAAAGAAAATCGAATCAGAAACAAAAAAAACAAAAAACAGAAAAAAAAATATAATTAAAAAAAACAGTGACAAAAAACAGTGACAAAATAAAACAAAAAAGGAAAGAAAAAAGAATTAAATAAACATAAATAAATGGTTTCATCCCAGGTGTAAGCAATAAAGACCAAATATAGGGAATTGGAAATTTAATGTTTAGTCTATAGAGGAAGTCTATGATATGTTATATAAAACTAGAGACTATAAGTCTTCAAAGTCATGTCAACAAACACCCAGATTGTTGTCCAAATGGTACAGCGGTGCTAGATAACATGAAAGTAGACTTCATCATCATCACATACACCTTGGTTCTCATAACCAAAGATTTATTCTTTAAATAACAGGTTCCCATTTAAATCTGTACTATCCCATTTAAATCTGTACTTATGCAAATTGTGTTGATGTGTGCTAAACACACAGTTCAACCAATCAGAGAAGTTCACTTCAGAAATAATATACTCTGATTGGTTGAACTGTGTGTTTAGCACACATCAACACAATTTGCATAAGTACAGATTTAAATGGAATAGTACAGATTTAAATGGGAACCTGTTTAAATGTATTCAATATTAGAGTGAAGATACTAAAACCATAAAAGAAACTCTAATAGTCTAAATACATTAGTGTAATATCTATTTCATGGGTTTAGTATTTATTGTATTTTTTACTGTAAAAATGTAAAATTTAATGTTTAACTTAATTTAATGAGCAATAAATTTGATTTGATTTGATTAGTGTATGCAATATAATTTCTTTTATATATATTTACTGCGGATGTTTATGTCTTTGTGCAAACTCAGACATTAGAACAGCTAGATGTGAAATATGTTTTTGGCTGCCACTATTTGCTCAACACCTTTTATGTTTTTGATTGATGAAAGCCAAAAACGTATTTCACAACTAACCGTTGGAATTTCTGAGTTCACAGAAAGATGAAATTCACAGTAATTTTTTTATTTTTGTTCACCTGGTTCAATGAGCTTAGCCTCAAGTTCCTCTATTGAATCAACCTCTTCTTCTTGTGGAGCATGTATAACAAGAACAGTCGATCCAATAATAGATAAAATACAACCAACTTTACCATGGAGGTTTTGCTTTTCATCAAGAAAGTATCCTGCTAATATTGCACTAAACAACAAGAAAAATAACATCAAAAATATTATTAAACTTAATTTGTAATACTCAAGTTTTAAGATATTCATTGCTCAGGCTTAACCTACAATTAAGGCTTAGCCTAAGCAACATTATAACATAGATTAGTTAGAACGCGCACTCTGATTGGCTTTTTAGCTATGAACAAAAAATGTATGGAGCACGCGAATGGAGCACGCGAATGGAGCACGCTGATGTCAATTTTTTTCAAATATTTTCCCGATACAACGCGTGTTCTGATTGAGTGCTAACCCGTTCAACGTCATTTTTGAGCGTGCGCGTGCAATCAACGGTCAGGTTTTTCGTTGTTTTGACTTTTCGCGCACACTTAGAAGTCAGTTTTGAGAAAAGGTACACAAGAAACAGTTTTTACCATGTAAATATCCTAAAGAACTTACTGAATGAAGGTGTTCTAAACAAATTTGAGACATATGTGATTTGATCAAATCAAAATAGACAGTTTTGCATTATGATAACTTTTTGTCTATGTTATAAAAGAAACGCACGCTACTTATGAACCATTTCTTAAAAAAACTTAAAACTTGAGTATTGTGACTTCTGAGGTTGAAAATCTTGCTTTTATAGCGATAATCGTTGCATTGGGACCTGCAAACTGCAAATTTCAATTTGATTTGGGTTTTTCTAATCTGTCAATCAGTTTGACGGCAGAGCTGACATCAAGTTAACCAGTGACTTAACAAGTTAATTTACAAGCTCCCCCTCCAAACTGATTGACTCATCAGGAAAAAACTTAATTTCAATTGAAATTCTAAATTTGCTAGTTGCGATGCAACGATTATCACTGTAATATTTCTCAAATTGTTTCACATTTGCTTACCTGACTAGGACACTCAATGCTCCAAGTGGAGTAACAAGAATAGCTGGAGCAAATGCATATGCTGAAAAATTAGCAATTTCCCCCACAATCACTGGAAACAAAATGTCAAAATAAATACATTTGAAGGATTTGAATATCTAATAGAGGAATAAATCAAAGAGTGATGACTACGACATCACAATGCACTGATACATTGTACTTTGCAATATAATATGCTCTGATTTTGATGGCCGCTGGATAGCATCAGAATTATGCACTAGAGTGTTGTCAACTATTCTTATTTTATTGATAATAAATATCAAAACAAAAAGATTTATATTTTTTGTTACAGATAAATTTATCAGTTATGTGTAGTGTACATACTGACCCACTTGTAATTCAGTCAAAAGACTGCATTTAGTGTGGTTAAAACATTTTATATATTATTATAATAATATTAAAAATGTTACTAATAATTGCAAATCAGATTTGACTTTGACGGGTCAAATAATTATCATCATCTCTTTCACTTTCCATGGAAACAAATTTATTCTTCCATTTTGAAACAATAAAATTGAATTCATAATAAATTTAAGAAAAAAAATATAGATGACATTTATAACATTGGCAAGATTGTCAAAATCACGAGATCCATGATTTGACTTCCTCTTTTTCTAATCAAAATTGGAATGATTAATGAAAATTATACAGCTACAAATAAAAGAACAAAATAGATAGAGGACTCCATAAATATTTTTTAATTATTAATACAAAAAAAAACCAGACTATTTTTTACGTACATTTTTAATATAAAAGCCGAGTTTTCTACATACAAATATTTCTAGCTCTTTATACTATATGAGTATCAAACGGTATGTCTCAACAATCAATACATTATATGTAACATGATATATAGTATGCATACGTGTCTGTCTTTATCGCTTCTCCCTATAAATATGATCCGATCAAAGATTCACATTCATACCCAAGATCTTTATGATATTGACCGGGTATATTGATAGTGAGTCGATTCATACTGACAAATCAACATTTTTATAATTTTCGTTGATATTTTTTGATGTTTTTACTCACTTGATATCATTCCAGTCCACCAAAGCCATTCTTTAAGATAAGCATGACCACCTTGACCTAGGATGGAGTTTGAAGTTCATCAACAAATTTGCATTTATAAGGAAGCTAGATGAATGATTGATGAACATTGCGAGTCAGTGAACATTATCATATCAAATTAAGTTTATCTTTCAACTTGAATCACGAATATACTCCCAGATCGACACAAGGCGACAGTAAATTATAGCTGATAACTCTTAGTCTTTTATCTCACCTGCTCTAACTCCAGATCTCTTTGCAACTCTCAAAAGTCCTTTCTTTTTGACGATAAAACTTGTCCCAATGAATAAACTACTGCTTATAGCAAGGCCCAAGCCGGTGTAAAAATCTCTCGTAGTGGCTGCATTTGCGTCGCTCTGATTATGATATGTAGTCGGCATATCTACGACGTAACACACAGGATGATAAAGTGTAATTTAGAGTGTTATTATGAGATAATTTCGTGTAAGAAGTTTGGTAAACTTACCACTCACAGTACTCGCCATCTTGATATCTTCGCGGCTTATTGGAGCCCAGTCTCTCACAGTAAGATATCGACGTCATTTCCTGTGACAACCAAAAATGATATGTCATTTCTTGATTGAAATAAGAAAGAAAACTTTATGTTATTTTGTTTTATTTTATTTGTTTTATTTTATTTACATTTATTTACATTTATTTTATCTTATTTTGTCTTATCTTATCTTTTTTAATTATATTTTGTTTTATTCTGACTAGCCATAATTTACGTTCTTATGGATATAGGGTATTTTATTATACAGCTCCTTAATTATTTATGGGATTCCTTATCTATTAAAACTCACCTTTTTAGGGAAGCTTTTGATTAAGTATATTCAATTTTATTATATTATTTTATTCAATATAGATACTATATATTTTTTTATTAGCTAGAATCTTAGAATTGTATATATCATTGACTATTGCTCCTGCTATTTAATATTAATATTTATTTTATTTTTATTTTATCTTATTTTTATTTTATCTTATTTTATTTTTATTTTATCTTATTTTATTTTATTTTATCTTATTTTATTTTATTTTATTTTATCTTATTTTATTCTATTCTATTTTATTTTATTTTATTCTATTCTATTTTGTCTTATTTTATTTCATCTTATTAAATTTTATTTTATTTTCAGTATATGTTTTATCTTATTTTATTTTATCATATTTTATTTTATTTTATTTCATTTCATCTTATCTTATCTTATCTTATCTTATTCTTATTCTTATTCTTATTTTATCTTATTTTATTTTATTCTATTTTATCTTATCTTATTTTTATTTATTTCATTTTAGTTTATTTTATTTTATTTTATTTTGTTCTATTCTATTCCATTTTATCTTATTTATTTTATTTTATTTTACAGCCAAACCTACAGAAGTGTTCCTATCGAGGTTGGAAGGCTTGATTTATTCTTCCAAACTTGATTTGAAATTTGGTTTGAAATTTCCATAAATGAATCGAATCTTGTAAGTTTCAAATTGCAGACTTCAATGGTCCCGAAATCACGATCTGTGGTCAATAACTGATAATGCTATTGTAATAGAATACTTTAGTAAGTATTTATAACAATATTTCTGTAAGCAGACTATAAGTTTAGCAAGTTTCTGTTGTCCAAAAAAAACATTGAAAGTAATGTTTTGATTTGAGGCGGTTTTTGAAACTTACAAGTTTTGATTCATTTATGGAAATTTCAAACCAAATTTAAAATCAAGTTTGGAAAAATAAATCGAGCCTTCCAACCTCGATAGGAACGCTTCTGTAGGTTTGGCTGTAATTACACTGATTGGAAGGGCTACCATATTAAATAAGTTGCCTGAATGAATCAAAGAACAAATTACCTGAAATGAATGGATGGATGGATGACGCTATTCTATTCAAGAGGGTTGCATTAGCACTAGCCAGGAAGACAGTTAGACAGCTAAAACTAGTAAAACGTCTGTTACATCATTAGCTATTGGCATGGTATACACCTGCCTGCTTAGACTTTCTTTCAAAATTGAATAAACTTTTTATAAAGCTGCATATGATATACTGCTGTTTTCAAAAACGATGTTAGAGACGACAGTTCATACCAGGCCATGTACAACAAGGAATTATAGACTTTCTTCTATAAAAGCACTGATGGCTTTTACTTGATAGGCGTTTCTGAAGAAGTTTTGTCGACAAAAACTTCAATATTTTAAATATGATTTAGCGGCTATAAAGTGAAACAATTGCATACTTTTTTGAAAATAATTAATAAGCTCTAATAGTTATATATTTGTTGTTTCTATACATCACAATATATTAAAACAACATCTATTTAAACATTTTGAAGCTGATTGGCTGAGAAAATAAAGAGAGTCGTTTATACACATCTCCCCTCTTAATTCAACCCTCCCCCCCCCCTCCATTTATCCAAGTGGTAGGGGTGATCGGCGTACCTTTTAATTTAAGGTAAAAATATTTCCTGTGCGTACCTTTTAGGGTCCTTTTAGGGTTCTCGCTCAAAAATCAGTTACGTAATATGATTTCGTACCGGTAAAAGTCATTTTTACTCTGTTTTGTTGCTTTGTTGGGGTAGAAATCGACAAAGCATTCAATCAATCAATCAATCAATCAATTTATTCATTCTCAGTCATTGTTACAAATGATATAAATAATATTTCTAAAATTACAATTATTAGGTAAGTGTAAAAAATGATCAAGAATAGGAGTCTAGAAAAAGCACGATATGCTTATAGAGTATAGACCCCTGATATAAAACTACATTGATTTAAAATACAAACTGTAGATAATATATTTAAATAATCGATTGGTATAATCATAAGTAAATTGATAATTGCACTCTATGATTTGTAATTAGAATTATGAACTGTAACAAATATAATTTTCTATTTCACTTAAAATTAATCGAGTTACATAATTTCAAATATATTTTAATTCTCATTGATATATTTTAATAATAGTTCTTCTTTAATTAATTTTTTGAATCTATTAATAGTTTTGCAATTGACTTGTAATGTTTTGTATTTGTTCCATATTAACGGTCATTTTTATAATTTTTATTTTTATCTGTGCGTACCTTTTATGGGTCGTTTTCAAAATCTCCGCCGATCACCCCTACCACTTGGACAAAGGGAGTACCTTTGAGTACCTTTGGTACTTTTTAAGTTAATCAAAATTGGAATTTACAATTTCACAATTTCTTGTCTTTCCTTATTGTTGCTTCCCCACGTTCCGGTCCGGAACACATATAAACATTCTTGAAATATTTTTTTCTGGCCGGCTTCAGAGATTTACAAATTTCTCAAAGAAATGATATACTGAAGATTTATAGTTTTAATAAAATATGATCATAAAATCACTGGTTGATTTATTTCTCCTTTTGGACGACAAACGTGGAGGGACCTTGATTAATTATTATGCAAATTGATACGACTCTTTTGTTGGTTTTTGTTGCTATTAGCATATTAGACACCCCCACATCAACCGGGAACATTACTTCGCGCGGTTGACTGATCAGTTGTGTCTTTCTCGCTTAAAACACTCGTTTCTTCGCTCACTGTCGACTGTTTTTACTAATGAACGTAGTTGTGAGTTGACCAATGGGTTTCCCTAAGCCAGGACTCGGCTGGTTGCCGGCATTATGGTCGCTTTTTGCTGGAGTAGCTATTGCTATTTGCTATTCAATAGCTACTTCGAATGACCATGTTTACCCCCTCATTCCAGCAATCAGTGATACAGGTTTAAAGGTGCCAGAAAATGCCATCTTTGCAGAGAGTTTCAACTTTATTGCCTACTCGGTGCTTGTGCTTATGGTTATACGTTACTTTCAAGTTCGTGAGATTGTAGGAACGCGGGCCGTTGAAGAAGCACCTAAAGAAAATGTCCTCAAAAACCTAAATAGGGGCTCCGTTGTGTTAGGTTCTATTGCGGCCTTTGGGGCGACCTTAGTTGGGAACTTCAAATCAGAACGGGTAAGTTTTTTACCTGTTCAATGTACATAAATAAGGAAGCGAACGCTTTGATCATTGAGTCAAGCATAATTGTAAAATGTTGTAGAGTCGACTGATCATAATAATTTCATCCGTGCTTGGGGTTGTTTCATACAGCGACCGAGGCCAACAGCTGATTTTGGATTTTCATAAGCATGAAAATGTTACATTGTGAATGTAAAATAGCAGATATTTTATCAATTCTGTACAAGCCCTTTTGTATTTATGTTTTCTGTGCTTATGACCTTTCAAGTGCATTATATAGTCCAGAGTTAGTCTAAACCGTATTTCACTTTCATGATTCTTGACTTAATTATTCAAGTTTTATGTCACTTACAGCGAAATGAACATCAGAGCTATCAAGTTGTGATTAAATTGAATAATATATATAATACTAGAAGTTAATTTCGATAGAGGATTATTCAAGGTTATTTGTGTGTAAATGGAATAATTTATGATTGTTACAGAGGTCGGCGAAGCGTATAACGCAACGCGTCAGTTGGTTTCGAGAAGTGTTTATAAGTCACTCCCGATTCCAGTTTCTGTTTTTCTTCGTATTTCTTTTTAGATAAAAGTCAGGGGTTTTTTCGTTTTAGATATTGTTACTGCTATCGTTTACAATAACTATATTATGCTCCCTTCAAATGTATGTTTATTATGGGTTAGGCTATACTGTATATATAATTATTTAGCCATACAGACACATTTTTTCGCGGTTTTCATGTTATATCATTTTCGTGTTAAAATTGATCTGAATTTTTATTATTTTCTTTAGTTCTGAATTCATCCTCAATTGCTTTACAAATATGCCCGAAGTAATACATTAATTTTGCATATATTTTCTCAAACGATGAGAGAGAATGTAAAATGATATGTGCTTTCTATGAAAGATCAATAAAAAGTATTTTCCGCGCCTACACAGTCAGCCCGAAAATACTTATCAAATGATTTATTTTTTTCCGATATATAATGACCAAAAACAATGGATACATAGCAACCAAACAAGGTAAAACAAATCGGCTAGGGTCGAACACTATCAAACGATTGTACAGTTGTATTATGAAATACGCTTTATCAAGAGAATTACCATTTGAAACAAAAATGTTTTTAGTTATAGTATCAAAGTTGACTTTTTTCAGTTTTCGTGTAAACCTGGTCAAAATTAAATCAATTGATCATTTTTGTTAGGCATTTTCAAAGTAAAACTAGGTAACCATAGCGTTCAAGTATAATTTTACATTTACTTTACGAGTTTAGAAATAAAGGGTTTTAATAGAGCGTCGAAAACTATAGGGAAATCTAGTTTTTAGAGAGCTCTTTGCTATAATATAAAATAAAGTCGATATTTTGTAAAAAGCTAGTGTCTATTTGACCGGCGTTGTACAAGTTTTTAAATGGTCGGTAGAGGCGAAAATGAAGCATAATAAATTTAACAACACCACCCACGTCTTGCCATCTTGCTCACTAATCTATTGCTCATTTTTCTTTTTATTAATTCAACTTCTTTCAAATTAACAACCTTTTATTCCTTTGCATGTGAGAAAATAATTTAAACAATTTACTAATAGACTTCGTCAGTTTGGTTTAGAATTTGGTGGATTTTTCGGTATCTTTTCCATTTATGTAAATATTTGCGGTTGTGGCGGCGAAAACTAATTCAACATTATTCAATTCTTGTGAAACCTTTTTATTTAGAAACAGACCGATTTGAATTATATCTGAATATTATTAAAAATGCTGTTTTAAAACTGAATAACGCCGAGTCTGGTTTATTTTTTCATGTATTACATTTTAATTGTGAAGAGCAATTATCGCTTTGTTATTGAGAGTTTTTTCTATAACAGACTAGCAGTTTTTGTCTTTATCTTTTATTTATTGACTGTCATTGAGTAAAACTGTCTTTGGCTGACTGTTCTTTGTGAGTGGAAGAAAACGAACATATTAAAGATAAGAAAAAATTACAGTGCGATTCAAAAAACCCTGGGCACCCAGAAATATTTTAGTAATCTTTTATTGTTTGTTGAACAACTCAGAAATTTACTATATCACCGCACACAACTCGGCCAACATGTTCAATTTGTTCATTTGCTGCTGTGAAAACGACTTTAATTCGTTAGTTTTTACAAGTGTTGGTATTTGAAAATTCACCAATTGAAATTTGCGTTTTATAAGTGAATAAATTATTATTATTGTTGTGATGCTAATAGAGTACCGAAGTGATGACGTCACAATTTTTTTTTTTTTTAAAATATTTTCGTATTCAGACTACTTTCATCATAGAATGCTAGTCAACAAATAGGCTGCACGAAAATTTGGGATCATTTGAGTGTGAAACGGCTGAGATATGATTTTTTGAATTTAAAATTTTCTCCATACAAAGTCTCTTATTTTTGGCCTAAGAGACTTTGTATGGAGAAAATTTTACATTCAAAAAATCATATCTCAGCCGTTTCACACTCAAATGATCCCAAATTTTCGGGCAGCCTATTTTTTGACTAGCATTCTATGATGAAAATTATTTGAATAGGAAAAGATAAAAAAATTGTGACGTCACACTTCGGTACTCTATTTGCCAACCATTTTCACATAAGATTTTTTTAATTTTGTTTGTTCTAATAAAAATGGTTGTTTGGCAAAACCATAACAAAATACGTCACTGTACGTCCACCTATAATGGCCAAGATATCATCCTACAAAACTACACTTGTCGACATGTTTGCTATTGTTTAATTAGTAATCAATTATATACTAAATCGTAGAGCTGTTTTACGACTCGTTCATTTACCTTGCGGTGATTCGTTAAATACAAAAACCTTTATAGCAGATTTTCTTTGAATTCTTCTGATACTATATTGATAGGAAAATCGTTATTGAGTATTGAATATAGCAGAGTTAAAGGTCTATTTTTAACGATAGTCAATCTCGCTCATAATGTTGTGTTGGTACGTTAAGGAAGTAGAGAGTACGTCAATCGTAGGATGTTATCAACAATAATCGATTACTTGGTTCGAAACAGCTATTTTTACCCCTTTTTGTCGTTTTTTTTTTTTGTCGTTTTTCTTTCCTCTTCTCGTTTCTTGTCATTTTTCTTTTCTCTTCTCGTTTCTTGTCATTTTTCTTTTCTCTTCTCGTTTCTTGTCATTTTTCTTTCCTTTTCTAAATTCTTGTCCTTTGTCTTTTCTCGTTTCTTGTCATTTGTCTTTTCTCTTCTCGTTTCTTGTCATTTTTCTTTTCTCTTCTAGTTTCTTGTTATTATTTTTTTCCTCTTCTCTTCTTTCGTTTTTCTTTCCTCTTCTCGTTTCTTGTTATTTTTCTTTCCTTTTCTCTTCTTTCGTTTTTCTTTCCTCTTCTCGTTTCTTGTCATTTTTCTCTTCTCGTTTCTTGTAATTTTTTCTCTTCTCGTTTCTTGTCATTTTTCTCTTCTCATTTCTTGTCATTTTTTTTCTTCTCGTTTCTTGTCATTTTTCTTTCCTCTTCTCGTTTCTTGTTATTTTTCTCTTCTCGTTTCTTGTCATTTTTTCTCTTCTCGTTTCTTGTCATTTTTCTCTTCTCATTTCTTGTCATTTTTTTCTACTCGTTTCTTGTCATTTTTCTTTCCTCTTCTCGTTTCTTGTCATTTTTCTCTTCTCGTTTCTTGTCATTTTTCTCTTCTCGTTTCTTGTCATTTTTCTTTCCTCTTCTCGTTTCTTGTCATTTTTCTTTCCTCTTCTCGTTTCTTGTCATTTTTCTCTTCTCATTTCTTGTCATTTTTTTCTTCTCGTTTCTTGTCATTTTTCTTTCCTCTTCTCGTTTCTTGTCATTTTTCTCTTCTCGTTTATTGTCATTTTTTCTCTTCTCGTTTCTTGTCATTTTTCTCTTTTCGCTTCTTGTCATTTTTCCTCCTCTTCTCGTTTCTTGTCATTTTTCTCTTCTCGTTTCTTGTCATTTTTTTCTTCTCATTTCTTGTCATTTTTCTTTCCTTTTATCGCTTCCTGTCATTTTTCAAACCGGCCGTTTCTCGTTCCTTTCTTTCTCGTTGTTTCCCTTTTTCCTTCCTCCTTTTTCTTTGATCTTGAACTTAAGTTTTTCTTTCCTTTTATTTTTTATTCTGCATGCTTCTCTGTTCCTTTTCATAGTTGCATTTCATTTCATTTTATTTCTCGCTATATCTTCAAATATAAAAGTATAAAACCTCTGATCGACATGTATTTTCCTTTTCATATTCGTTTAGCCTATATTGTTTATTGCCTTTTATTTATAGTTAGCTCAGCTTATAGATGATTACTATTAAAAGCCATTCCTTTTGAAACTCAGTTCTCAAAAGTACACTTCTCACTTTAGTGATTATTATCCTAGGGATTAACCAGGATCACTTAATGTAAACGTAATTTTAAAAATTCATATTTCAGTTATTAAATCTGTCTAAATCCGTCTAATTTTATCTATATTCTTTGCGTGTGGTTTTCGCCGAAAAATACGTGGCTTTTCTTTAATGGAAAATGAAACTGGAAATGCATCAACTAAGTGCTTAATATTCGCACTTTGACGTAAACATACGCAGGTGTGCTGGGAACTTCTTTGGAGGTCTGGAGACAATTTTAACGTATTTCCGATGACTCTAAAGGCGCTGTAACACTTTGCATATTTTTGTGCAGCAACTTGTCTCACAATAGACCTAATCGGCTAACGCGTTGCTATGTACGTTTCCACCCAATTCAAATCTTTTGGGTATAAGATTCTTTGTCTTATGCATTTCAATGTCACGGGAGAAATATGTGGAATAAAAGTTTATATTCCCAGAGATTTTAAATTGGGTGGAAACGTACATAGCAACGCGTTAGCCGATTAGGTCTGGGTGATACACCGTGCAATGACGTTGCAAATTGCTGAGTTCCGTAAGCGTTGCAAAAAGTTGAACTGTCTTTGTGCAATTGCTGTCTGCAACAAACAAATAGAACAAATAGAACGTCCTTTTCACAGTTCTCGTCGATCACAACTTCAGCAACTTAATTGTGCAGTCTCAACGACATGCAATACAAGTTTCTGAAAACATTTCACAGTGTACTAAGGGGTGGACCATTAGATTTTTGAGGGGAGGGGGATTTTTTTTCTGCAGGATATTTTTTCCCATGCTACGCATTTGCAGGAATTTGTTTTTCAACTTGCACGAATATTTTTTTGGTCATTGTTGCTGTGCACGATTTTTCTTTTTTTTTCTTTAATGCTGTGCTGGAATTTGTTTTTACCCTCCCTCAAAAATCTAATGGTCCACCCCTAACTTCGATAAATTATTTCTTCCAGAGCCATCACTCCATGATGATCGTTCACGATATCGGCAGCATCTTTCTATTCGCTGGAGGAGCGTTCTACTTCTGGGCACAAACCATTCTGACTTACCACTTTGCCAAGGCTGGCCTCATCTCAAAGTGCATGTTTGGATTCCGTCTTCTTCTTACAATCATTGTCACTATATGTGGCTTTACTTTCTTCCTGGCTGAAATCCCTGCCTACAAGAAGTTCCTGGAAAGCGGAACAAAGCACACCATCGAACAATGGCGGCCAGAAGACGGGGGGTACACGCTACATGTCGTGAGCAATGTCTGCGAATGGGTCGGCGCTTCGTGTTTTACCATAATAATCTCCACGTTTTACGGCGAGTTTCAGAAGATTTCCCTTAGTGTGAACTGTAGTCTAGATGGCTATGAAGGGCTTGTAGGGTCCTCGGCGAAGTATTCTACTTTTGGGCGAATCAACGGGGAACATGCAGATGATGAAAGTGATGATTGAACACTGGGTATAACCTCGACTTCGTGGACTTGAATACGAGGCTATTAGTTTTGTTTTGAAAGAAGTATTATTTATAAGGGTATTTTAACTATGACAATATTGAACTTACAAGGTATTATTTAAATGGGTTACTATATAACAAGATATGTATAACA
The DNA here is from genome assembly GCA_949775045.1 of Metridium senile. Lineage (NCBI taxonomy): Eukaryota > Metazoa > Cnidaria > Anthozoa > Actiniaria > Metridiidae > Metridium > Metridium senile. The sequence continues at coordinate 63,079,601 of OX459095.1, forward strand.
TACACAAACACTTCAGTTTCACGTTATCTAGCACCGCTGTACTTTTTGACAAAAGACGCATTAGGGTTTTCCGATTTACCGGCACAAAGGCAAATTTGGCACTAATAGTGCCAGATGATAGTACCAGTGTTAATTTGTCATTATATCTGCAATATTGTTCTTATTTTTTATTTTTACTATACTCAGAAAATGTAATATTTTGAACACATGCAACTCCTAGAAATTCTAATAACGGTTAACACGTATGCTAATTAATATCTGGTACTATTTGTACCAAAGTCGCTAAATCGGAAAACCCTATTTGCACAGGCTAAGCCTCGATGTGTGCACTGCATAGGGGCCTGTGTCAGGGGCATAGTAGGGTAGTTTAATTGTACGGAGGGCGAATAAAGGTTCCCAACGGATAAGAATTGTCCAGTCCAAAGAAATTTTATATTTTTTATTCCCTGGATAATGTGCATTCGTAGAACCGGATAGTAAAAGATGAAACACATGCCCTTATTTCCATGATGGGTTATTTTAAAAGGAGATTTAGCTGTAAGTATGTGACCTAAGACCATGCATATTGTTAGTCGAAGCAATATAGTTGAGTAATTTAGTCGACATACTATATTCAAAATCAGAAACTATTTTTTCAATATTTCGAATATATCTATTATCTTCAATTAATTAATTCAAACTCCACACAAGAGATGCAGTAAATAATCTAACGTATAGATAGAGCTAAGTGTAAACAATTTATCCGTGAAATACAATTACTAAATAGTACAATACAGAAGCCGGTTGTACGAAGGGTGGATAAAGTTATCCGCGGATAAAAGTTATCCACTGCATAGGTTTTTTATAGATTTTATCCGCTGGATAAATATTTATCCGGTGGATAGCGCTATTCACCATTCGTACAACCGGCCCCAGTGCTTTAGGAAAACGGTCTCTATTTTGATGCGCGTTGCTTACTCATTCTACGAATTGTAAATGAAATTCCCTAGAAGGGAAAAACTCTCCCGCCTCATTTCCCGTCCGTTTTTTTTCTAGTTCAATCTTGATTTCAAAAAATATATTTTATTTCACGGATTAAGTATTTGCGCTCTATAGGGATGGGAAAACTGAATTGTAAAAATATGTGTACAGTCGACAATTATATGTGGATTTATTTTTCATTATCTGATGTATGGTGGGATGTACAGAAATAAAAATCTCAGTTCAAGGTGAACTCATTTGTCGTTTTTTTGATGCATTTGTTTGGGAATTTATGTATTGATTTATTACTCGGGCTACCCCGCAGGGATCCTGAGTCTAGGTTTTTCTATCTATGGGTCTATCGTGTTGAGATTACACATGACGTAGTGCCACAGGTAAACCACCTATCAATTACTAGTCTACGACGTAGCCTGAGTAAACGCACTAAGTGCGTCTGCATGGTTATAATTGAAATGCGTTCTGTGTAAACCTAATTGCAAGAACGTTGTCCTTACTTTTGTATTTTAGTGGGAAAGGAACTAATTAAAATACAAAAGAATTAGATCACTCAAGCTAAACTCTTTCTTTTGTTATTCCTGATTTACCTCTGTTACTAAATTACAAATGTTCTTTTTTCATATGACAACATTCTTGCAATTAGGTGTATAAGTGAAATACAGATACATGAGAAAAATATCAATTGTCCATGCATGGCTGAACTCGAACATATGGTTTTGGCTTGCTAGCCCGATGTCACTACACCACAAGGACCAACTACTCTGGATACACAGCCAGTCAAAGAAGTATAGGGCAACTGTGGGGGCACAGGGCGATATTAATCTTATTGGTTTATTATTTATTTTATTTATAGAATTACCGTTTTAGGAATATTTTCAAAATGGCGTCGGTAGCTTGACAAGCTCGACCATCATTGAAAGTACTGAGAACGAGCTTCAACATAGAATGCTTCTGCACTACTATCGAAATCAAGAGTGTTAAAAAGTTCGTTTGGAATTCTTTCTTGATTTCAGAGTTGTGCCATGTGATCGCTTCTGGCTATTCGCTCAAAAATAGTCATGTGGTACAACAAACCACACATCCAAGGCCGACTACTCCAGACTCGTACCCAGTCGCTTCTCTGTCTCTATTTTACGGATCGCGGTGCATCAAGGGAAGACTGAGTCCGGAAACTGAGTCCGGAAAGCTTCCTCCTTCCCTTGACCCTTTGCGCGCCCGGAAAAAAAAGAAGAAACTACTGGGTACGAGTCTGCGACTTCTCCAGCTTCACGTTATCTAGTACCGCTGTACTATTTGACAAAAGGCGCATCTGCACAAGCAAAGTTTTGATTTGTTGTAAAAATATTCACAAATTACAAGGCAAGCAGGAAAATACTACCGCTAAACAATAGAAAACACATTTAAATTACTCTTAATCGAGATTATCCCTGTGCACGTGCATTAAATACGCTTTTTGTCAAATTGTATAGCGGTGCTAGATAACATGAAACTGGAGTATTTTAAACAGACGAGTTTAACCACTCTAGTGATTTTCGTAGTATAGAATGTTTTTAAACGTCCAGGTTACTAGAGTGATTTTCATATGACCGTGAAAGAAAATAGACCATTTAGTTTGTGGTAGTTGATAAAGAACAAAAGAAAACAATGGGTTTAGTCTATCTTTTCACGGTCATATGAAAATCACTCTAGTGTAAAATGTAGATTGGCAAGGGCTTCTGACATTGGAATCAAAAATGGCATATGTCGAAGTCAGTGCGCTCTTTATTGTCGTCAACTGAGTTAATTCCTTTTCCAGGAAAAAATCTAATCAAATTAAAGAGCGAGCTGAGAACTTTTTAATAATCAATAGACCAGTTTCATGTTATCTAGCACCGCTGTTCTATTTGACAAAAGGCGCATTTTGCACAAGGATGGCCTCCATTCAGAGTAAATTCAACTGTGTTTTCTATTGTTAAGCGATAACATTTTTTGTGCTTTGCTTGGGATTTGTGATTTGATAACAAATCAAGGCTTAGCATGTGCAAATGCGCCTTTTCATTATCAAAAAGTACAGCGGTGATAGATGGAGTATTTCAATACTCTAAAATATATTTCAACTCGATGATTTTAACTGAAGCTAGTATTGATATTGCCAACATATCAATAAAGTGAAATGAGTTCAGATACATTCAAGCTCACAGAACCAACGGCTACAGCAATGAACTAAGCTAGTCGTACCTATAATCGCGCACATTCTATTATCGTGCTTTTCGTAAAAAATATTATATATCTTCTATTCTGCGTAAAAGTTTATTGAAAAAAGTGGACCAAAAAAAGTTGGTTGCAACAGAATAAGCAGCCATAATTGTTACGACTACCTTATATACCCCAACTTCAAAATAATGCTACTATAATGAGCACTTTAATTAGGGAGAAAAGTTATTGTAATCAGGTGTAATTTCTTGTTATAGTTGACAATAGTTGTTCCTGTTTAAGTTTTTCATCTCATTTAGAAATGCAATACTTTGCTTTTCAGGAATTTTGAACAGTCATTTTTGGGAAAACACTCCCCTTTGTGATGCAATTCGTAGTAATTTTGGAATAAAAATATACTTAATCCGGATAATTATAAATTCAATGATTTTGCTAAACACCGGAATATAGTACATATTTGTAAACGAAGTTTGAATGACAATCGAAACAGTTAAATATAGATACATGTGTACTGTAACGAAAGTAAAGATCTCTCTATATCTATAAATACCAAAAATTACAAAATAAACTTCAAGTTGTGTCGTAAGTTTTAAAAAATCAAATTGTTTTTCTTGTATGCATCAACATACCAGTCATGCGCAGTCGGTTCGCTTGTCTGAAGTATGTTGATTGATGATCTTATGTTTGCTTTGCAGGTGGCCGGGTAAGTAACAGGTGGCCTGGGCAATAGTTTGGGAGGTGTTTGCTTGGGAAGCCGCTCTACGAAGATCTAAAAACCTTTGTAGGAGTTTATTCTCCAAAAAAGCTGCAAAAATGGTCCAGATAGGAGGAATAAAGCTACAATCGCCGATCGATCTTCCGATTAAACTTCCGTTGGACATGTCGAAAATACCAGACCTACAGCAACTCAAGGACATGGACAAAAAGAAACTGTTTGTACAGAATATAGTGAGATTTGGCTGGACGAAAAAACACTGTCTACGGCTGCGTCAGTCATTCGGTAAGTAGATACTCAGAAAAAAATCAGTCGCACTACTTTTGCATGTAATGCCTGTACTTTTTATGTTTTGGTAGAGTATACATTTCTGCATAATGAAGCGTTGTGCATTTTGTTTTGCAAGTACTTGTAAGCAACTATACACTCAATTTTCACGCAAAATCCTCGCACAAAGTTTCTGAAAAAGTTCTAAATTGTCTATTCATTTGAAGAAATGTGTAGCTTATTTTCAAAACACGGCAAAATAAAGCGTAAGATGCAAAAAAGTTTATGAAAAATAATTTGAAGGTCGATAAATATGCCGTATCAGTTATGTCAATAAAACTTTAAAAGGAAATAGAAACATTCCGATAAAACATAAAACAATATTTTTTAACTTCTTTTCCATTCTTTATTTCTTGTAACTATATAGTCGAAATTTTGCGTCTTTTTCAATAGCTTTTTGTTTACACAAAATTGAAAAAAACTTTACTATGTATTAGCATAATTAGCACTGTAGAGCGCGCGTGCGGCCGTGTGGCGGGAAAACTATGCCGCGGCGTTGCAGATGAATGAAAAACAGAACATAGTGTTCTCCATTGGTCAATAAGATAGTGGAAATTGTTGAAGTTTCTTAAAATAAATCAAATTAATCTTAAATAAAAATTGTTTGTTTAGAAATTAAAATAGTGAGAAAGACAAGCTATAAAACACTTACAGTAGATAATGTTGAATTATTTGAAATTTGGTTAAATTTACTGCTGTTTTATGACATTTAATGTAACGAGATGTTCGTGGCGCTTCAGTTAAAAATTCAAACGGTACCTACGCTTACGCGGAAATCCAGACGAAGCTAGTTGCAACTTCAAGAGATTGTTTTTCAACTCGTTTCGGCCAGAGCCGATTGTCAAAAAGCAGGGAGTGTTTCGACAACTCTTTTCGGCCAGAACTCGTTTTCGTAGAAAAATGAAGACTTTTTAAGCAGTCTTTCAGAAGTCCCATCCTCTGGGGCTCACTCATCTGCACTAACGTCCTATACTGAAAATAACAAGTACATTGCGTCGGTGTTTTCTAAGTAAACAATTTGGTAAAATTGGTATAGTGAAGGCACAAGTTGCTGGAGGGGTGATACGCCGTGCAGTGGAGTTGCAAGTTGCTGACTTCTGCTGTGAAAAATAAAACTGTACTTTATAACCTTGTTCAACCAAAAAATTGCAATTTTTCAGCTGTAACATGGGTCGCAACGGCATTATGAGACAAGTTGCAAGTCTATTTCACTGGTTAAGAGTGATTCTCCTTCGCAGGAATACTAGTCTGGAATACAGCGAAAACTAGTTAGAAGTGAAATCCAGCGTTTTTTTTTTAGTTCTTTATAAACTAAATATCTCTCGTTACAGTACAAATGTATACGTATCTATATTTAATAGTTTCGGATGTGATTTCTTTTGTCTAAGTATAGTACTGACTTCGTATGTCGTTTGTTTCCAGTTTGTTCCTTGTCATGTGTTCAGTGTGTACGTATTTGTCTGTCACGTATTCCCATCATATCACTGGCTGCTACTCTGTTCTTAGTCATTGGATATACGGGCTTCAGTGTGGGACTCTATGAAGCTGTTCACCATCTCAACAAGTGGCTTAAAATGGACATCATGTAAGTATCTAGCGCATGCGTACAAAGCAATTCCTATCCCCGTGACTTTGCTTGTGGGAATGCGCTTTGTGTACGAGAATAATTATTTTTTTAGGTTTGGCGTATTGAAGACCGTATTTTGCCGTGGACCAATTTCACATTCAAACATTTTGATATCTTTGACGAATTGAGTGTTGTATTTACGGTCTTACTAAATCGTTTAGCGTTTTGTTTTACTTGTTTTCTGGTAATATACGACTGACTGCGAATGAATTATAACACTCAAATCCAAAAAATAAGGCAAAGCATGCTGGTAAGTGACCATGGGTTTTTAAAAGGACTAAAAGTTGGTTGCTTGTCCTCGAAAGAGATAATACTTTTAGTGCTGCATGCAAATGACTGCATTGGTATCGATGCTCAGTTGATGTTCGTTTGACAAATATCATATGACTTTTGTGAATAAAATCATAAGAAATTTAGCGATCATTAATTGACGTCCGGCTTTCTATATTTTCCATTCTGCATATGTGAGCAATTTACTTGTACCACGCTAAATATTTATGCATTCTCTTGCCCAGTACTACCTCACGAAAGTACATTATGTACCTCGGGATATTTCTTGGTTCGTTGTCTGGCTTGGCTTTACTCAATGGTATTGCTGCAACGGGAAGAACAAGGTTTACTTTTTACAGCGGATGGAAGTCCAAGTGCTGTGGGAGATGCTGTATTCTATCGGTAAACAACAAAATTGATCTAATTCCCTGCGCCATCTTGAAAGATAGCCAGGCCTTTGCATCGAAGCGAGATGAACGTTGTGCTTGCAATGATAGAGACCTTTCAACATCTTACCGGACAATTATTCACGTGTCTCTAGCTATCATTGCAAGCTCAACTTTCGTCTCGCTTCAAAGCAAAGGCCTGGCTACCTTTCAAGATGGCGCAGGGAATTGTGAAGGGGACTATTCTTCTAATTGCCCTATTTTACAATGGTATCATATAAAAACGATCTATTGTTTTAATAGTAAGGAGGGGTCGTCAGAGGAGACAAATTGCAGCAAAATAAATCAAAGTTCAGGGCCTCAAATAGCAAAAGAAATTTTAGCAGCGAGTATTTTTGTGAGATCTTGAAAATAGTTGGGTGTACATGTTAGTCTAAAGTACACAATGCTAAAATTATAAGGAAAAAAATCCTGATGAGGTTGTCTCGATAACAGTTATTAAATATGTCACTATTAAGTATCTGTTGGTTGGTCTATTTATTGATTTTCAGTTATTTTTCGGGCATGCGCTGATATGGTTGATATGGACAATCATTGGTCCAGTCCTCCTCTTCCCACTCATCTTCATGGGGATTGGGTTCGCTGTTTGCCAGGTCAAAATGGTCAAGCAACTTGGCAAGACATGTATCGAATTCGAGGAATATGGTAAGAAAACATAATCATCATCATCAATTCATCATTGCGATCACCATCATCATAAAAATTATCATAAGATCATCACCACTAAAATACTCATGATTATCGCCATTACCAATAGCATCATCGTCAACTCCATCATCACAAATAACCACCTTCCTCTTCATCATAAAAATCACCCGTTCAACATCACTTCCGCAATCATCAACACAATCATCATTACTACAATCGTCATGCATCTTCATTAACAACAACATCATAACAATCATCATCATCATATTTTATAATATACGTTATATTCGTATATGGGTGGCATGGCTAGTTTTACAGCTCGCCTGTACCGCTGTGGCCCTTAAACTCCCGGCTCGGATATGGATTATATGGGAGTTCATCATTATCATCATTGCTCTGAGAGCCAGAAGACGCATAAGGCCTCCACACTATCTCTCAACCCTTTCTATTTCTTGCCGACACTTTCGCATCATTCTATGTGGACCAGCCAGCCTGTTTTCATTTATATATTAGAGTTGGACTGGTTTAGTGTGCTGCATTGTTCTCTTCAATGCCGAGAGGGTTTTTCTCCAGGTTACCTGGTTTTCCTCCCTCCGATAAAAAAAACATGTGAACAGTTTTGTGTGCTAAAATATAAATTGTAGGAGTAGTGAGTGTGGTTCTCCCCAATAAGTGATTTATTTATGTTATATCCAAGGGCGCCAAAACGAAAAGTACAGTGCATTGTGAAATGTTTGGACCTAGGAATATAAATTAAGTTTCACTTATCTCAAATATTGTCCAGAAAATGTGTAATTGTCCGCTTTTAATCACGATAATGTGCTGTATTCCACCACACCGACAACAATACCAACGGTCGTTTGAACGCTAAGATTGTGTGCCGCTGTACTAGCCGTTCAACGTAGTGCTGTCGCGAATATTCGTTATTCATTAGCCAACCACTAATTGGATTAAAATCGAATTCGCCCCTCCATTCACCTGTCTCTTTAGGTGAATGGAGGGGCGAATTCGATTTTAATCCAATTAGTGATTGGCTAATGAATAACGAATATTCGCGACAGCACTACGTTGAACGGCTAGTACAGCGGCACACAATCTTAGCGTTCAAACGACCGTTGGTATTATTGTCGGTGTGGTGGAATACAGCACATTATCGTGATTAAAAGCGGACAATTACACATTTTCTGGACAATATTTGAGATAAGTGAAACTTAATTTATATTCCTAGGTCCAAACATTTCACAATGCACTGAACTTTTCGTTTTGGCGCCCTTGTTATATCGTGATACTTTACAGTGTAACATTCTATAATTGACTTGTAGGCGTTGCTGACCTTGTCAAAGTGGATAAAGTATGTGGTTACGAACTGGCAGAGTTCTGTTCTGGTATTAGTCCCGCGACTCCATACTTTGCTGTGACGTTTGTTGGAGCTATATTCATTATCATCGGAGTGGTAAGAGTTCAGTATTCATTCGCTTAAGCATGCAGCAGGGCTACATTACTTTAGGAAAACGCAAAGGGGGGGGGGGGGGGGGGGAGGGCGTAGCTTCAGAAAACACCCTTAAGATGACAGGAAGTGGCATGACGATTTTTAAAACTTACCAGCATGCACCGCGTGAAAGACTGACTTTCGTGGACTATGAAAATAGCAAATTCAGCCATTTTGATATCTTTTACTAAGTAAGTGGGTATTTAAGCTCTTACTAAATCGTTTAGCGTTTTGTTTTCTCGTAATAAGACCGAAATCAAATTTTCCAACAACTCTGGTAATTTTCTGTTGCCAGTCAACACCGAAAAAAAACTAGCATTCTAAACTCTAAATTCTAAAAGTGTATGTATTGCAGTACATGTTGTTGTTATTAAAAAATTTTATGTTGTCCATAGTTCATCATGCTTGTTGCTTTGATCGTCAATTTACTACAAGTCCACAAACATCAAAACGAAAAAGTGCCATCTGAGTGGTCCACATGCAAAGCATGCTGTCACGTGGACGATCCTGAGAAATACGACGACTGCTGGCCTGAGCCCCCGGTCGAAGAGGTTCCGATATCAATGAGAGAAAAACTAAGGCTGAATCAAAGAACACAGGGTGAAGAGGAACAAAACCCACACGGCCAAGAGGAATGGTCATATACGTATGATTTTGAGAAAGAAACTGAGATTATTGGTAAAAGATATTAGATAATAGAAACATCAAAAGACAAACATCAAAAATACACACGATGGCCGGAAACAAACAGTACCTATAACGCATGCGTAACGACAAGCAGACAAATGTAATATAACATCCCACACGTGAAAGAATGCACAATGATAGTTTGTAACAGATCAGGCTATCATCTATTACGCATGTGCAATGGAAGGGGGAAAAGGTAAAAGGATAGAGTACAAACACTAAAAGCGTGCAAAACTATTACTATTAAGTACTGGAGAGTGCTGATTAAAACAATAGAATAACTAGTTCACCCTAAATAAGGCTAGCACCACATCACACAATCGCAAAGAAACGGCAGAAACAGTTTTTAGGCCCCACACGTCACAGAATGCACTAGAAAGCTGTTATGAGAAATTCTAGTACGCATGCGTAGAGAAATTCAAAAACATGTTTGTTATTCAAGACCCACATGCGAATTTAAACAACACACATTTGTAATAAATGTACATAACAAAATAAACCAATAAATAGTTGTAACAAAATTCAATATAATATAATCAGGAAAATTTCAATTTCTATCAATTTTTAATACAAAATCATCTAATTTCTAATTTCCAATATTGTGACTAAATTTCGTGACTCATCATGATCGTGACTGTAAATATTGCGTGACTAAATTACGTGACAAGTAAAAACCTTGTTTCTTTTTAATTCAGATAAAATATTTTAAAATGACATTGCAGATTATAAAATACATTGTAAAGATTAAATAAAGTATATATTAGCGTTCATTTATTTCATTATCCTTGTTGAAATTCTGTTTCCTATTCTTTCCCCTTATTGAAATTCAACTCACAACTCACAAACCACAGGGAGCCCAGCTCAAAAAGGCCCACAAGAAGTTCAAACCTTGTTATAAGAACTCATCATAGTCAGCGGTTTTCATTTTAGTAGATTCCATTCCCACTCTGTTCTTGGCCATTAATGGTTTCATTGCTGTCAGTAAACTGCTGTAAATCTCAGGGAAGAGAAGCTCTTGAGCCGCCAGTAATTGCTTGGTGCGGTGTCTCTCCTGAGTATCAAAATACGCCCGTTTTAAAAACGATAGATCATTCCAAGAGAAAAGTAAATTGTTGACCCGACATGCTCTACGTTCTTAACGTGGGTAATGTCTTCAACTATATTTTCTATGAATACTCATAATTCCTTTTATTTTTGAAACGAACTACTAGTTTTGAAATGAATACATAAGACTGTAATCTGCGCTTTCTGGTAGATTTTTGGCGCCAAAATACTGGTAACTTTTCGCGCGCTATAAACAGACCAACAAACGCGTGGTGTCATAGGTAGCCCAAGCTATCTATTTTTAGGCCATCATTTACAAGGAATGTATGGGAGATTTAAAAATGTTGTTAAAAATAAAAGAAGAGAAAACGAATTTCAAATAACACATTGAAACACAGAAAAGGAGGACTTTTGTTTTGTTTTATTCTATTCTTAACAAAATTTTATTATCTCCCATACATTCCTGTTACATGACCTCGAATCTATAGCTTGGGCTACCTGCGGTTGTGTGTACAAATACCTTTGGTGCCTCAAAGCATGCCGGACAGTTTTCTGCAATGACAGGTAGCTTAGCCTAGAAATGAAATAAATTATAATAAATAAGCCAGATTTCATTTGTTTGTTCAAAGAGACATATTGTACGGGACCGGTCAAAAGGTTCCAACTGAATTATATCAAATACTTTAGAAATTCATCTTTGTTTAGGTTATACATCCTTTAGTCCGAGAAACTTTGTCACCCGACAAAATATGCCCATGCTCCATCTAGTGGCACAGAGGGTCAAGGGTCAATTTACAAGTTAAATGTCGTTCTTTTTTTCGGTACACTAATAAGTCAAAATGGCCAATCCTTAATAACAATCATATTGATACATGAGTTTAAATAGCCATGAATGGCTTTGTTCTGGGAAAGTAGAAAATTCCATGTGCCAATAGATTTTTAAAGATATCATATACCCTATCCGAAAAACTTTGTTACGAGTGAAGTGAAAAGCCTAGAAGCTAGTAGCGTGGGAACTATGGGTAATCTATGTATACTTTACTAGAACACATCGCCACACTTATCAATGTGTTATTGAGAAATGACTATTTTAACTTCTTAGACAAGAAAGGAGTTCCGAATGCTCATTTACGTTTTCTGAACTGACCCATGATCCTTTGCGCTACTAGCTTGTTGGCTTTTTACTTCTTGGAAAGAGTGAAATATTTAACATTTACTTCTTATCAATGTGTTATTGCCATAGTGAGAAATGACTATTTTGACTCCTTAGACAACAAGAAAGGCGTTCCGAATGCCATTTACTTTTTCCGAGCTGACCCATGATCCTTTGCGCTACTTGCTTGTTAGCTTTTTACTTCTTGGAAAAAGTGGAAGATTTGATATTCAGTTCTTCTCAAAACCATCAAGATATCATTCCATCTATATTTGCATATACAATTAATGAAAGGCTTGGGACTAACTACAATACTTACCTTGTCAGCAAACTGCCTAAGTTCTTTTTCTCTTACAAACACTAAAGGTCTGATGACTCTCAAATCTCCTTCCCTGTGACAAAAATTGAGATAAGCTCTCCAGGTTCATGTTATCTATCACCGCTGTACTATTTGACAACAGGCGCTTTTGTACATACCAAGCCTCTATTTGTTGTCAAAATATTCACAAATTCCAAGAAAAGCACGAAAAAGTGTTATCGCTTAACAATAGAAAACATATTTGAATTTCCTCTGAATTAAGGCTATCCCTGTGCAAATGCGCCTTTTGTCAAATAGTACAGCAGTGCTAGATAACATGAAACTGGACTATTAGTTATATAGTAATGTGCCATTAATACCTACTAGTTACAATCACATCATTTGATATTCTTTGTACTTACTGTACGGTGTAGTTGGCCTTCATTGTACGTAGTAAACCATTGTGAAACGTTGACATCAGGAAACTAAAAACAAAGAAAAAAATATCAAACAACTATGCCATGAAAGGCTGTGTTTATTAAAGTCATTAGTCTTAAAAAACGCTAGTTCGCTCAGAACATTTATAATATTTAATATCATGGATAGTTTCTCTTGACAGTCATCCACACTGCTCTTTGTATCTATATTGTATTTCGTCCTCATAACTTCCATCCACTATTGTGAAAATAATCGTTCTACAATTGTCTCCTTCACAGTTCCCTGCGCCATCTTGAAAGGTAGCCGGGATTTACATCGAAGCAAGACGAACGTTGAGCTTGCAATGATAGAGGCCTTTTAACACCTTACGGGACAATTATTAGATCATTGCAAGCTCAACGTTCGTCTCGCTTCGATGTAAAGGCCCGGCTACCATTCAAGATGGCGAAGGGAACTGTGAAGGGGACCATTGTAATTCAGCAATTCTTATGTTATTGTAAATAATGGTAATAATTTATTATCTACCTTTCCGTCAAATCGTCCAAGTGTTGACCCATCGCCAGTACATTATAACCCTCACGTCTAGCGCATGCGTATAGACGACCACGCTTCATACGTGAACAAAAGCTACAGATCGACTCACAGACGGCAAGATCGGCGGCTTGTTGGATTATACCTGTAAGACATTGTGGAGAAGACGATATAACAAATCAGTGTGTCTCCTCTACTCGATGAATGAAGAGATTAGAAAAATTGCTAATAGAGTGCAAACAATATAACCGTGAGACAAGTAGTACTAATTAGTACTGAATAGTGCTTATTAAACAATAGAAAACAATAGAAATAGTATAAAATATCACTATTTAGTACTAATTATGTTGCACGCTTTTAATGTGTGTACTCTACAGTCTTACTCACAATTAAAATTCATTCACACATTCTTTTGTTCATTCATTCCTGATTTTTCATTCATTCAATCCTACATTATTTTACTAATTCTTCCATTTTCTTCATTCATTTCATTCTTTTATTCATTCATTCAATAATTTTTTATTCATCCATTCATTCATTCAATTTCCATTCAATCATTTATTTGATTTTTCATTTAGTCATTCTTTTATTGATTGATTGATTCATTCCAATTTTCATCTATTCATTCATTATTTACTTAATTATTCATTCAATCCTTTAATTATTCATTCATATATACAATTAATTAATCAATAACCATCCATTGGCAGAAACGAAGAACAAACGTCAACAGAAAATTGATATGTGGTCTTTCCAAGTCCTTACTTGAGGTTTCTTTGATCTACAATATTTTCCATTTATTACCAAAGAAGAACCATTAAATAAAGTAAGCATCAGCCTTACCCTGTTCTTCAAAGAAATACGGGACACCAAGAGCAGCAAGGTAGGGGATGAGAGGTCTAGGATCGTATGCTGTTGATTGAGGATCTACAGTAGCCGCACCAATATCGAACGTGATACCCTACATCAATATTCTTCTTTAGATAATGCTTAACAAACGTATACACCCTTTCAGAGAAACTTTGTCACCCGTGAAGTGAAAAGCCTACAAGCTAGTAGCGCAGGGGATTATGGGTAACCTATGTATACTTTATTAGAACGCAGGGATTTTATGGCCACATTGCTACACTTGTCAATATGTTATTGAGAAATGTCCATTTTGACTTATCAAACAATAAAAAAGGCGTTCCGAATGCACATTTAGTTTCTGAACTGATCCAAAGGGATCAATGATTGCTAAAACTTATCGTTGGCTCAGTACTATCCTAATCACAGGGAACCCGGCTTTTTGTTTTTTCTTTTCTTTTTTTCTTGTTCTGCATTACGCTAATCCCTATATTAGCATAATATTCGTATTATTAGCGTAATGTAGAACAAAAAAGAAAAGTCAAGACAAAAAGCCGGGTTCCCTGTGGTAACTGTTGGGCTTTAATTTGTGTTCATTCCCCCCACCCTACCCTCTAAGTTGGTATGGCTGCCACTAGGGAATCATATAAAGCGCATGAATGGGGAAGGGAGAAATATTGCACATAGGGGAGGGGGTGTTAACGCCAACAAGTGTAGCTGAAGGTGAAAATACAGAAAACTGTGATATTTGTTGTGACCCAATATTTTTTTCACCGATATTTAGCTCTTCAACTTAATCAGTAGTAGATGATTGAACTAAGGGAAAGGGTAGTGGAGGGACCTACCGCAGGCAATATAACCCTCTTAAAAAAGAGCTCTATATCGTACAACAATTAAGAAAACGTTATCACAAACGAATGTACCTTTGACTTTGCTTGATATTTATACTGATGAAGAGCATGCAGCATTGAAAGGGAGTCTTTACCACCAGACAAACACACCATAATACGATCGCCATCTTGTATCATGGTGAATTCTTCGATAGCCTACAAGATTGAGCAACAGTGATTGACAAAGGGTATAATGTACACCGGTAGTTCGAAAAACGTTTAAAATTCCCTATTAAACCCTACATTAAATGTCCCTACATCAAATAGACCGAATCGAAATATGGCGGCCTGCTATTGTTTCTGACTGACTAGCCTCGTGTTCATGATGGTATACAATGGAGTTTTTACATGAATGAGAGGCTAGTGAGTCAATAACAATAGTTATTCAAATTGGTCGCCATATATATTTCGATTCGGTGTATGGTCCGTATAAAAACATCGACACAGTCTACATGTGAACTGAGTTAAATTGAAACCTTGCATAAAAAAAAAACACGTTAGTTAACACCACGACACTCTACTCACCTCAGCCATGGGCTTGAAGATGCTTTTTGGAGGATGAAAAAACTTTGGTTTTGTACCCGCAGTTTGTTTGACTGTCTTCTCTATTTTAGAATCATGTTTGTTTTGCTTCGTCTTGTTGTCAGTTTTGGTTTGTTTAACCAATGGACATGCTTGTCCTAACGCCCTGCAGTCAACTCTAGATGATGCGCTATCAATACTTGGATGTTCATTATGATCGGTAGTTCTATTATGTGATAATCCAGAATCAACACTTTGTTGGGTTTCTGTTTGAAGTGTACTTGAATTCGTTGTGTTGTCACCCAAACATAAACTAGCCCCATTTAACCCCGTATTACTGGAAGAATCGTTCAACATATTCTCACAATCTGATTTAGCACAGCTTGAATCAGCTTGACTATTGCACAAAGAAACTTGAACCTCTGCCTGCGATGTTTGTTTCAACAAATGTTCAGAACTAATCTCTTTAGTCTTTTTCTCTTTTGTTGTAGGTGTAACTGTGTTGTACTTATTGCTAGACTGCCCCCATGTACGAGGTGTAAAAGGAGGAGGTTTAGGGAGGTGAGGGGGAGGTTTACGTAAGAGTACAGCCGCTGCTTCGCTTGGTAGTAAAAACCATCGTAACTTTTCGGCCTCTTCGTTGAGTAGGAGGGTGTGGTCACTGAGAGTGGTGACGGCCTGCAAGTTAGAGTAATGTACTAACGATAAGGACAAGGGAGCAGTATTTGCCTATAGATCCACAGGCAGCCCAAGCAATTCACTTTTACAGTAGAGATATGTGAGGAAAAACTCGATATCAAATTTATTTCAATAAAAAATATCGAGTTTTTCCTCACATATCTCTACTGTAAAAGTGAATTGCTTGGGCTGCCTGTGATTGATCGTTGATGACGATGATCATTATAAAGATAATGATGATGATGTTGTTAATGGCAGTGATAAATATAATAGAAATAATGAGTAGGTGAAGATAGCGATAATAATTATAATGATTATGATAACGATGGTGACTATGATAACGATGGTGATTATGATAACGATGGTGATTATGATAACCATGGTGATTATGATAACGATGGTGATTATGATAACGATGGTGATTATGATAACCATGGTGATTATGATAACCATGGTGATTATGATAACGATGGTGATTATGATAACGATGGTGATTATGATAACGATGGTGATTATGATAACCATGGTGATTATGATAACGATGGTGATTATGATAACGATGGTGATTATGATAACCATGGTGATTATGATAACGATGGTGATTATGATAACCATGGTGATTATGATAACCATGGTGATTATGATAACGATGGTGATTATGATAACGATGGTGATTATAACCATGGTGATTATGATAACGATGGTGATTATGATAACGATGGTGATTATGATAACCATGGTGATTATGATAACGATGGTGATTATGATAACCATGGTGATTATGATAACGATGGTGATTATGATAACGATGGTGATTATGATAACGATGGTGATTATGATAACCATGGTGATTATGATAACGATGGTGATTATGATAACGATGGTGATTATGATAACCATGGTGATTATGATAACGATGGTGATTATGATAACCATGGTGATTATGATAACGATGGTGATTATGATAACGATAGTGACTATGATAACAATGGTGACTATGATAACCATGGTCATAGTTATAATGATAATGATGATGCGGTTGTCAATGAAGATTGCTATTGTGTTAACGATAATGATGGCATCAATGATGATGATGCGAATATAATAATTGCAATGACACATTAAAAACAAAACAACGAGAGCAAAGACAGAAAATAGAGCATTATAAATAATAAAAAAAACCAGATAATTTACAAAATTCACCTCCAAAACAAGCCTCACCTTTTCGGCGTTCTCGAATATCTGTCTTGCTTTGAACAAACAGTCCTACAAGTGAAAATAGTTCCAAAGACATTGATCTACTGGAACTCTAGATTGAACAAGTAGGCCAAACGGTCTTTGCCCGGGGGGAGGGGTAGGAGGGTGTTTGGACTGTAAGGGTAAAAGTATTGGGCATTCTCGTCGTATCTATAGGTGAACGTAGCCTGCAAAACAGGCGTTCTTTTGGGTTTTTGGGGAACATCGGGTTTTGGGCTTCCTGTGTTCCCATGTTTCTCGCGGGTATCAAGACAACACAGGAACCCCAAAATCCGATTTTTCCCATAAACCCAAAAGAAAGCCTGTTTTGCAGGCTAAGGTGAACGTAGTCTATACAAGTGTTGGTATTGTGATGCATGTTTGCCAATTATTTTCACAATAGATTTCTTAGTTTCCTTTGTTCTAATAACAATGGTTGGTTGGCAAAACCATAAAATACGTCACTGTATCTATTAGGGGTACAAATCAGCGATTTGGTATATAGGCATATAGGTATATAGGGGTGTTTTCCCGACGAGCATTCACGACTTTTACCCCATCAGTCTATTGTTCGACTTACTTGTAAATCTTCGGGGAGTCCTTCTGTTGATGCAGGGGCTGGATAAGTCATGTGACCATTAGTATAACTTATTGAACCAAGCCATTTACGATCTCGGAAAACCTATCAGCAATAAATAATAAATAAACAATCAACAATAATAACAACAACAACAATAATAATAATAATATATGTTATTTTTGTAAAGCGCACCAAGATTTTATGGGGCGCGCTATATAAGAAATGTATTATTATTATTATTATTATTAATAATAATAATAACAATCACCAATAGATAAACAATAAAAGAATATTAGCAATCAAAGTCGTCCATTATTGGCCAATTTCAAGGTTTGAGTTGTAAATGTAATGCAATGTGATTCTTGAATAGCATATATTCCATGTCGCAATCCCCTTAACAATAAAAATTTGTAGTAAGTTTGTTTTAGTATGAGGCAGTCACTGAGGGTGTTTTACGACCAGGCTAGTGTATTCACACAGGTTATAAAGTGTAGTGCGCCGGTGGAGATGTCAGATTATTGAGTGTGTGCGACAAATACAACAATACAAGAATAGTTGAATAAAAAAGAGCTTAAAGTTTGTAGCAAATGTTAGTCAACACCTATTATATATAGTTGTACAATGCTCGTACCTTGTGACGTCGATGCTTCCACTCTCCAGTTTCAGGGTTAAACATATACTAGATAAAACACAACAATAAATACACACACCACTTCCAACAGGAGAAAGAGAAGAGCTAACGGAAAGACAGACGAATGGTGAAAAAAGAATAAAATGACATTGAAAGAAGGATATGATCCAATAGTTTCTGACAATTTCAAGTAAATATGGAAAACAAGTCCGAAAAAAAACTAAGCTAAACCTAAGAAGGATATGAATGAACCCTGCTACTTTAAATTTCTATGGTTAGATTAGTCTTGCTGTTATGATTAAATTGTGTGTAAAATTTTGTCCAACTAGCACTTTGTGTGCTATACATTGTAACTAAGTATAAATGATGATTCATCATTTAACAATTATTCGCCAAAGGCGACTCCGAAAGTGAATATCGGTGAATAATAATTATCAAGACGGAGTCAAGTTTATTATTCACCGATATCACTGAGCCTGAGGTGGATAATTGTTTTAGGTATAAATACAATGTGGTTATTTTAACAAGTAAAAATAACCGGCCTTTTTGTTTGAAGAAAAACTGGCCATTTCTTATTGCTAAAAGCGTGCGAAACGGTGTAGGTGATTATCAAGAAATAGTGTGATTTTCTCGACCAATCACTGCGCGCAATTTTCTATAATCACTTGAGTATTGATACAGAAGAGGTGATTAGAAAACACTGTTTAAATTGGAGATTTGTTGTCATGTGTATTTATTTACCTGTGGAAGCAGTTTCCACCCATGGTCTGCTACCATGGCAACAGCCTTTAGTACGAAATGTACGTAATCATCAGACATGAAGTATGGTAGATTAAGACGAACAAAACCAGGCCTACAGAATGAGGACATATTGACAATGAAAAGAAAAAATGAAAAAAAGCAAGACAAGTTTAAAAGAACTTTGACAAAGAAAGTGTTACTTATCATATCATCATCAAAATTATCATTACAACCATCGTCATCATCATTATCCCCATCCTTATTGCTGATGTCATAGTCATAATTGTCATTGCCATTTCCAAAGAAGTCATCATCATCACTGTCATCGTCATTACCATCATCAACATCATCATCGTCATTACCATCATCAACATCATCATCACCACCGCCATCACCACCACCATCATCATCACACAATCATCATCATCACCATCATCATAATTATCCCAATCCTTGTTGTTGTCAGTTATAATTATGATTGCCATCATCATCTAAGTCATCATCAGCTTCACCATAGTTATTATACTGCAATGTCCATCATCAATTTGACCTAATATCATCACCATCCATGATCGTCATTGTTGCGAAATTTGTCATCATCATCATCTTTGCCATCATCATCATCATCATCTAAGTCATCATCAACACTGTATCATCATTACTCCATGCTATTATTATTACTGCTAAAATACCTGAGTATTTCATGTTCAGAGTATTCATTGTATCGTCTGAGATGAACACGATCAAGACGACTGCAAATAAACAAACATAGTCACACCACACCTTTGATGAATTAAGTCACGTCACACTTGAGAAAGTGTTGTGTGACAACAAAATAAGGCATAAAAAAATAAAATAATAAAAAATCTTATTACAACAAAAACTGAATCGTCCTATGTTATCAACTATTCTTTATACCAAGTTTGAGAAAGTGTTGTGTGACAACAAAATAAGGCATATAATAATAAAATAATAATATTATTATTACAAACAAAACTATATCACACTATGTCATAAATAAATCTTGAGTCTTTATACCGAATTCTTTATACCAAGTGTTGTCTGACAACAAAGTAAGACAGAAATGTAGGAGGCTACCACTTAATTGGGTAAGTTGGTGAACAACTTTCCACTAATGTGAACCCTTTTATCTAAAAATACACACACAAAAACTACAAATAAATAGTGAAAACTGTACCTATCTTCCAGCAGCAGGGACTCAAATTCCTTGGCAAGGTCTTCGTCCATTCCAAGCAAGTCCTGACATTTGTAATATTTAATAATAAAATATTAAAAGGTTTTAGAAATAAACAATAGAAAACACAAGGGGAGATTCACCTTAAATTGTATATTACTTTAAAATAGATCTAAAATTTGTACAAATTGACCAAAAAGTAAAAAATAAATGGAAAGAATGAGAGAGAGGGGAGGCGGAGGGGAGGGAGAGGGTTTCAAAGTTTATCAGCCATATTCTCTTATTAGAACACATTTACTCCAACCAAGAGCTTTAAAGTTAAGTTAACATTTTTTACGGTGTTACAAATGTCATTGCATTACCTATCAGCCATATTCTCTTATTAGAACGTTTTCATTTGACCAACTTTTAATATGCAAATGAGCATATGTTTAAAATAATATACACCCTGCTACGGGACTGTATGCTCATTTACATGTAAAAGTGGGTTATACGAAAACATGCTAATGAGAGTACAACATATAGTACAGTGTTACCTATAGCAGGGTGTACTAACCTGTGCATATGGACCAGCGCAAGCACATCCACCACGTGACTGTACACCAAATAGATCATTTAACAAAGTACTGACATAGTTAAAATGTAGAAACAGACGACTCTCAGGATGTCTGATAAGAAATGATAAGATTGGAAGACGATATGTTGTCTTGTTACCAAGTAGAACAAGATTGGATACATCGGACCAGGAAGACAAGGCCAAACTGAAATGGTAGTCATAGAAAATTAAAGTGAGTGTAGGTGAGTGTAGTATTATTTAACAATTATTCGTCGAAGGCGAAGTGATTATTGGTGAATATTTCCCGAGCTGTGAGTCTTCGAGCTACGAGGTAAATATTCACCGATAATCACTTCACCTGAGGTGAATAATCGTTTTAGTATAAATACAAAGGTGATTATTTCAAAAAAGAAAGAAAGAAACAGTATTGAAAGTGAAAATATTTTTTTTTTTAAAGCGCATAATTGCCTCGCATATAATGACAAAAAAACAACGTGAAAATTTACAATGATACCTTTAAATAGCTTGACATCAAACTTAGTAGCTTCTTTTGTCGATTTTGGGACAACATTTTCTTTAAAGTTTTCAATTTCATCTTTGCTAGCAGTGACAAAACAACTACTGGCAGCTATTTTGTTCGAAAAGGTGATTATCAGCTGATAATCCGAGATGGCAAACCAATCAGAGCGCGCGATTTTGTATAATCACCTTTGTATTCATACTAATAGTAGATATTATTAGTATTGTGATGCTACTTTTCTAACCATTTTTACAATTTTCTTCTCCAGAAACTAGTGTGTTATTCAAATATATTACGGCAAAGGTATTACGAAAGTAATATATCTGAATTACTATTATGTGACTACCAACACCAAGTAGTTACAATCTACCCAAACAAGCTGCTCAGTGCACATGAATCCAACTACATCCAAACAAGTTTCCCACTAGTTTCTGGAGAGGGAAACTGTTTTTTTTTTTTTCCTTTTTCCATTCTATGAGGAAACAATTATTTTCACTAGAATTGTGTTTTTAATCTCCCCCTTGAATTAAAGCCACCTCTACACCAAAGAACAATCAAAGCAAAGGTGAGAATAAACTACTCAAACACAGACAGGGAACCAAACCCAGATGAACAACTTCAAACTTAACAAACTTAATTTCAAACTAAACAAACAAATTTAAAACTACTTGTTTCTCTGGAATGATAAATAAATGATTAATAATCATGATAGTTGGTTAAGGACCTGCAAAGCTTTTCTTCCCGCTCCATGATGTTTTCATGCCCTAGAGCCTGCAATAGGATAAGATAAGACATTACTACCTCTTCAGTGAATAAAATGTTGTTAAAAGCTCACTTATACGCATTAATTATGCCAAACAAACAATGGACAAACAATGAATGCTGTGAGTACAATGAGTACTCCAGACAAACAATGAGCAGTAGAGAGCAGTATACAATGTACTTTAATTTCTCCAATCAGTTGTTTTGTAAGGTGCAGTTTGAGTATTGGTCTGGCCAGGAGGCAAACCACACACCTCCTGCACTGTATTTTAGGCACTTAACCAACTAAACCATCCAGTTGGCGGTCAGTAAATATTGAATATACAATTGTTGTAGCAACAGTGAATGTGAGTGTACATTGGATTCTTAAATATAAGCACATTATGACTCCCTGTGTTGTGACATAAAAGAATCTTACCTCTTTTAGTTGAAAGACAAGACCAGCTCTGATAGACTCTACTATAGCAGGGGTACCACCCTCTTCTCTGGTCTCTGTCTCTTTGAGATAGCGATGGCTATTCTCTGTCACCTGTGTAAAGTTGATTTTAAACTAGTTAGATAGTCTCTGATGATTAGAATCTGTTATTGATTATAATATTATTGACTCTTTTACTCTGATGAAGGGCTAAAACTCAATGTCAGTTAAGTTAAGTCAACAATTTTTTACGGTGTTACAAATTTCATTATATTATCTATCGTTTATATCAAACACCGACACAGCATATACTAGTTTACTCGCTAGTTTCCATTTGTTATTTTTCCACTTTTGTGGATATCATGACTTGTAAGGTTAGATGAAATCTCGAAGTGTATTAGAATAGACAAAACGTTCGTCTGTTTTGAGGGCATATTGATCAATATCTATTTCAGACCACCCCAATATAAGGAATTTCCATTTTAAAGCAGGAATAATGGATCGGAGAAATTACTAGTAATAGATATTGCACACCAGGTCAATATCACTAATACAACTGTATATTATTGTTGATAGAACACTCTCGAAGTTGGTTTATACACCTGGTTTAATAGTGGTTGTCAGCAAGAAAGACTAATAATATTATTAATGATGTTGATGCTAATCATAATAATGGTATTGATGATGATACTAAAGAAGAGGGTAGTACAGGGGGTCTCGGATCACGGATGTCAAAATTTAATTTTCATGAATCAAGAAAATATGGAAGTAACACACTCTTTTACCATACTCTTACACATAAAAAAATTGGCAAAAAAGGAGTTTTTGAAGAAACTGAATAAAATAAGTATAAAATAAATTGATGGGAGGTCTTGCAACTCAAAATCTCGTCGAATAAGTGGCGAAATCACGAATATCGGTTATTGATTCAAGTTCTTCACAGGTCACGCTAAACATTTGGGTCACAGATCACAGAGAAGAATTTATTAAATTCACGTTTCTTGGAAAATAAACATAGCTAATCACGCATCACGAGAATACCCCTGTACAACCCTCAAAGAAGAAAACAGCAATGATAATAATGATATAGATTGTGATATTTATGACAATACACATAAAGATTAGATCAATGATCATTTCTTGTAACTGGGATGCTGGTGATGGCAATTATAATTGTACATAAGCATTATGATCTCAATAATGCCACACATCAATAATATTGGTGTAATGGTGCCCGCAGTGATGGTAACAATTATGACAATCTGTCAATAAGGGAATTTGTTTGATGGTGACGATAATTGAGCCAATGATAAAGCTGTTGATACTGAATGATCAAATATAAGACAGATTCAGACAATAAGCTCAACTCACAAAGAATACACTGCCGCCACCACAACCTGAAGGTACAGGATTTCTGAAGAGTTTCTTCTTGGCAATAAGAACTCCTGAAACCATTAAAAACATAATTAGAAACACACAAATGCTAGTTTTGTGGTGCTAATGTATTAAAATCTTGTTTTCAACGGAATTGATTGAAAAAATAAATACCTGATTGAAATACCTACATTTTATTATAACTTCTTTATAAAAACAAATCTAATTTCTATACATTATTAATATAAAACCAGCATTCATTTTGGTCTTGGCTTGATGCTTGTTGCTAAAGCTGGAACAACAGGTTTTGAAATAGATGTATACATTTTCACTTCAATTACAGCAAAGAGCCCAAAAGTGTGACCACCGCTAATGTATTCGCATACTTTCGTCTATGCTGTTATCCAATCAGCATTACAGGATTGTCTTATCTTATCTCTGATTTAAACGCTGATCTAAATTTGGAGGATGGCGCTACAAAAGTATGTGAATACATTATCAGTGGTCACAGTTTTGAGCATCTTGCTGTAAAAGTAAAATTACCTGGAGTTCCAACACCACCAACAAACTTGTGAGTTGACAAAAATATGGCATCTTTATACACTAAAGACTGGTCCTCACTGGAAAGATAAATTAACCACTGTTAATCTCAATTAGCTTAAATTCTATACTTTCACATGATCATAATACTTTCCGTTTTTGTGGTAGATATTGTAATTCAATTTAATTGATTTGAATTACAATAGCAACATCCCCCAACCCCCCCCCCCCCCCCCCCCCAACCCCCTCCCTCACCCAAAAAAAAGCATAAGGCATTATGGTTATTTTAAAAGGAGGGGGACATTGGGGTTTGTGGTATTGCAGTATTGGCCATTTTTTAATGCAATATTGCGGTAAAAGGAATAAATTTTTGCGGTAATGCAGGATTTAGGATACCTGCGTTATGCGATATTTATCCTTTTTTTAAGCGGTATTTCGGTGAAATAAGCAAAATCTAGCAGTAAACCGGGATTTAGAATTCCTGTGGTATGCGATATTAACGGTTTTTGTTTTTGTATTTTTTTGGTACGTATGGATGGTGAAAAAACCTAAAACGTTTACTGACCTTTGAGTTAAATTAAATGTTGTGCAGTATGCGGTATATGCGAAATTATTTTGTGGTAATGCAGGATTTTTAAAGAATTTTTGCGGTATTTAAACCCCCCAATATCCCCCTCTAAAAGTAGACAATAGAAGTAAAATCAACCACATGGTACCTTGTGACAACAGGGTTCATATTGATCTCCACATAGGGACCTGAAATAGGTTGAGCAAATAGTCAGCACTGCAAAAAGTAGCCTGTGTTGCCGGCGTTCTGTGGGGTTGCAAGGGAGAGAAATTTGAAAGACTGCCTGCTCACAAAGATATGTTTTAGAGATGCCCGTTCACAAGATAACAGGAATTACTAATTGGCTAAAATGCTATCAATCAAAACAAGGCGTCATCTCAACTGTCATTTCTAAGCTTGACAAAAACCAGAATGGTAGCCAATGCTTTTGTAGTTTGCTTTTATCGTTGTTTTATATGGTTTCCAACTTGAACCAAGTGCAAATTACTTAAACCTAGGTCCATGGGGTAAGTAGAAGTTTCACTTAAGTTTATGAATAAGTAATAAGTATGAAAATGACTTCTGCTTAGGTTGTCAGACATCAACGGTCTTTCTCAACACAACACATCCCCAGAGGTACACATTGGCAGTGTAACTATGTACATTGTCGCTTGCATACTAACCAGCGGTTGCATAGTCCCAACATGCAAGGGCTCCATGCCGATGCAGGATTGCAGTAATTGCATTAGTGTCTGTTAAGATACCAGTAACATTGGATGCGGCAGCAAAACAACCAATCAATGGCTTTTCAGTAGATACATACATCTATATATGAAACCAAAAAATTGGTTACTACATGCACATATAATTATTTTAAAATCATTAAATAACTATTTGATGCAGTAGAGTGCAAATAGTATATCTATGAAACATGTAAAATACCAAACTTACACAAGTAAATATTTTGTTATGGTTATGTTTTCTTCTGTAAATATCTCATTAATTATTTTTAATTAATTAATTAGTTTTTTAATAAAAAATAAAATGATGATAGTGATGTTATAAGAATTTAACCATTTCAATTTGGTACATGTACCTGTAGTTTTTCCTTCAAGTCCTGTAGATCTACCACCCCATCATCAGTTTGTTTGATCCAGACAACATCAGCTCCAGCTTCTTTCCATGGTAGGATACTGGAATGATGGGCATACGGACCAATGAATACTACCTACCAAAAACAAGAAAACACAAACTAAAAATAACAACAAAAACAAATTAACATACATAAAATAGCAAAAACAACAACAACAAAATAGAAAAAAACAACAAAAACCAAAACAAATTAACATACATAAAATAGCAAAAACAACAACAACAAAATAGAAAAAACAACAAAAACCAAAACAAATTAACATACAGTTGTTTGCATCTAAGCGAGAACACTTGACTCTAAAACATGTTCTAATTGGTTGCTGAAATGTAGGAGTTTGTCAACTGAAACGTTCATGTTTGGAGCGCCCAGCTCTTTGAAATAAGCTGTTGAAGATCCACACTGCACAAAAGCAAGTTGATTTTGTTCACATATGTATTATGTATTATTTTCAGCATTGTTTGTGCGCGCATACATAGTGGGCTCGAATCTAACGTTCAAAAACGTTCAAAAATAGCAAGTCACCTTAACGCCTGAGTAAATACAGTGTGAAAACTGTTCCACAAATAATAGAACTTATAATGTTACATACTGGTGCTTGTCTGAGGTTGAGAGCATGTATCAGCTTGTGAACGGCTGCAGTACATCCACTTCCTGTAAAGATAACAGCATCACCCTCGCCGGCATTGGCAGCATTTCTGATGATATCTCTGAAAACAACAAATAATGTAAATAATAATAATATTGTATTTCTTAAAAATGCATTAAAATTCTCAATGTTTTTTACATCATATAAAATGTAATATATAAAATGAAAACTGTGAATTTTTTTTTAAATTATTAAAAAAAACGGAGCAATTTAAAAAACTTTGTACATAATAATAATAATAATGTGCTTATATAGCGCATATACAATCCTGAACAAGACAGCTGGAGGCAGAGTACTAAGCGTTTCAGTAAGTTAAACTACATATAATATATGGACATGACAATGATTAAAGTGAAAAAGTTTATCTACCTTGCTTCATGTCGATAAAGTGTTGTCTGTAAAGAAGTCACTGTGGTGGTTGTATGCGTGTTGCCATAGTGAGGAAGGACTTGCTCTCTGATGTAGTCTTCAATGAATGTCAAAGACCTGTATTCAATAAAAGTAAAATAGTATTCTTAAGACTTTTGAGATTACCTACATATGTATCTGTCTGTAACTGTGAAAGGGATTATTATGACTCTTTCTGTCTCAAAAACTTGTTACAATTCGCCATTCCTAAGTTGCGCAAAGGATTGGGTCGAGTTGTCATCGCAAAGCATTTTGGGGCTGTTCTTGGAGACGCTACCAAAACATTGCCTTTAAAGACCGCTAAACTTTCGAGTGAATGTTGAAATACTGAGACGAAAAACGATCATTTTAAGTCAGAAAAACAAGATATTCCTTGATCAGAACAACCAAAGCCATTACAGCTGTGTTCGAAAGCTATTTTGAAACGCTGGCGTTCGCGTAGAAGTGCAAAATTATCCGGTATTCGAACGAGCTTATTCGAAGGTGAGGTTGACAGTTTGAAACGGTCTTGCTTGGACATATCTTTCATATTTTGCTCGTTTTGTTGAGATAAGATGTCAACTTTTGTCTATATTTTTTTTAAAGTCAATTACTTTATAGTCTGATGACAACTTAAAAGGATAGTTCGTCGATCATTCAGTTGGAAATGTTGCGAAAGCACTGCTTTCTTTGGTGATTACAACGTTTGTGTTCCTTCTTTCGTGATGAATTCCACCATCAGGATTGACGATATGATCTCCTTATCTAAGTTGTTGTCTATATTGACTCTAAAAAACATCAATACAAGCAAAATTTAATGTATGATTGCAATAAAACTGGCAAAAATATGACTGATTTCGTCGATACCTAGACAGTAAACTACCGCTTTCAAACAACCTCACATTTGAATAACTCGTTCGATTACCGAATAATTTTGCGCTTCTACGCGAACGCCAGCGTTTCAAAATAGCTTCCGAGTACATCTGTAATGGCTATGGTGGTTCTGCTCAAGGAATATCTTGTTTTTCTGACTTAAAAATATCGTTTTTCGTCTCAGTATTTCGTAAGGTTTAGCGGTCTTTAGCGGCAATGTTTTGGTGGCGTCCTCAAAAACAGCCCCAAACTGCTTTGCGATGACAACTCGACCCAATCCCTTGTGCAACTTAAGAATGGCGAATACACTGCAAAAAATATTTCACTAGAATCAAGTGAAATTAATTAAACTTAGGTCCACCGGGTAAGTAGTAAATTCCAACTTAAGATCAGTAGTGGTTGTACAAGTGATGCTCTCACTATTGTTCAGTGATTCGTTTCTTAAAAGAAGTGGAACTGGACTTGTAATAAGTATTTTTTGGTACTGATCTTAAGTGAAACCAATTCCTTATCCTGTGAAGTAATTGGTACTTAATTCAAGTGAAATCGTTTTGCGGTGTAGCAATGAAAATATACAAGTTAAACCCACCTTCCAGAGGCAGTATAATCACAATAAACAACTGTTGAATAGAAAAAAAAAAAGAAAGTTTTAATTTAGGGAAAAAAATATAAACCAGGTTGAGCATCTTGTTAATATCTGGTAAGATCATCCCAAGATCTTACTAGAACCTTGGCAAGTAAATTTCTTGGAAGGACCTTGGGAAGATCTTAATTTTTAATAGAAGATCTTAATTTTTAATAGAAGATTAAAAAATCTTGGCAAGAACTTGAGGGTTCATGCGAGTTCTTGCAGATTGAGGGTTATTATATGCCAAGATCTTATAAGATCATGCCTGGAACTTGCTAGGACCTTGCATGATCTTACATTGATCTTGGTAAGATGTTCAACTTTGGAAAAATTGAACCTTTTGAAATGCGGTTTTCGACTTCCCGCGAACTCAGACATTTCAACGGTAAGTTGTGAAATACGTTTTTGGCTGCCGTCATTAAAAAACATAAAAGGTGCCGAGTAATTAGCAGCAGCCAAAAACGTATTTCATAACTAGCCGTTGTACGTAATGTCTGAGTTCGTACAAAGACGAAAACCGCAGTATAATCATACACGTGCAATAGCACCGATCAATAGTTTTCTCACCTTTCCTTGCTCCGTAAGGTCCAATAAACGTGGTGTCTTTCCCTATACAATTGTCTTCTATATACTTAAAGAGTTCTCTGGCCGTTTCTTTCTGAGAAATTTGTTTTTTATCCTTTCTGTTCGACAGATAATCACTTGGGACTTCGTAAAATTTTCTAGAGCCATGATTCAAGGCCGCCATGTTGTTATGGTATGGTAACCCGGCCTGACACAGGAATCCCAACGAACAAGTTTATTTGGGGCAAAGCGGGGCGAGGCTTCTTGTTTTGTTTCCTATTTGAGCAATGTCAGCGTGACTCTTTAATACGTGAAATTGCCCCCCCCCCCCCCCCATTAGTCATTTGTATTATTCTAACAAGATCAGTAGAGAAAAATATTACAATGATACAATAAAGTGAAATAATGATCGTGATCATGATAATGGTGGTGATGATGTTGAACGTAATGATGATGATGATGATTGTTCAATATAATAATGATTGCAATGATAACTATCATGGTGATGACGATTTAACGATGACGATAACGATGATAATGATAATGAAATGACGATGATAATGAAATAATTAATGCCATTATCGTTGAAGTGCGTCCCCTGAAGTTTGATGTCTTGTTTCAGTTGCAAACTAAGCATTTTGTCTGTTCCAGCAATAAATCTTATTCACTGCTAGCAGAGGTTTTCCGCCGATCATGAACATATAATCTACACGGCTCAATCAATGTTCCCTCTGGCCAAAACTTGCTTGTTCACCGGATAAAAACAAACAAATATATTATTGATAACTCGGCCATGTAAAATTAATTCCCATTAATGACAAAACTCACTAAAAAACGATCACATCTCCATTAACAATAATACGAACAATGATTTGTACTGAAATAATAGTTAGCTTACAGCCCAAAGGACATGAAGCGTGCCCGTCTAGACTGCATTATTCATTTCTTTATTCGATTTTTGACTTCATTCTTCGTTTTTCAAACTTCTCAAAATTCATATAAATAATTATGATATCAAAAATAATTGATACTATTATCAATATAGATAATAAATCTGATTATTCCGTGAGATTTAAAGAGGTTTCATTCAGTTTTTGAATACTTTAATGGAATTCTGGAAAACGAAGAATGAATAATGTCCTTTGACTGTAAAGTAATTATAAATCGTTGGTTTGCTATTGTTCAATTAACGTCCTTTTTAGGCACTACTTATATTACTCGTTCCATGGACTTACTGTGAGCACTAAATATAATATCTTTGTCCCTAGGCCTTAAACTGAAGCGCTTAAAAAAAGCTTCACTTACAGGGGAGCGACAATTTGGAATAGTCTTTCCACAAAAGCCAAACAGGCAACCACTCTGAAGTCATTTATTGACAACATTTAATTAATATAACATATAATTATATATCATTCATTTATTGTATATCATATATTAACTATTTTCCGTACCCATATATAATGCAGTATGTATAATATTTATATCATTTTTAACACGGCTCAATGGGAGAGCACTGCATGTAAATATTTTAGTGATTTGACACCGTGTCTAAATTAAGTTTATCTATTTAGAATGGTAATGATATGATAATGACAATGCTACAATGCATTCAGAGGGAGAAACATCAAAACATGAACTTTCTCTACTGGAGCACTGACACTGAACAAGGTGCGGTTAAGACACCCTGTCAATAGATTGAACTAGAAATATCACCTTCCATTTTGCTTCAGTAGTGATTTATCCGTATTTGGCGCTAACAGTGAAACTGGATTCCTAGGCGGAAGGTTTCCACTATTTTTTTTTTTTTTCTACTTAAAAATACACGTAAAAATGTTTCGATCGATTGTGTTACCTCAAGGAAACTCAGGGGGGTGGGGCAAGGGAAAAAATTGTTCTCAGTTCCTTCTTCTTGAGACGTGACCCAGGTCCCCGCCCTATCCAGACATGTGACGTCACTTCCTTGGGGAAAAAGTGAAATAAACATGGGCTGACTGTGGCGTCATTTATTTATTGTAAGTGTAAGTAATGTTTTGATTAGAAAGTGAGCAGAACAGACGAACAACTGAAGACTACTTATCGACACAGCAAAATGGCGAGAATTAGCAGAAAACATCAATACTCAATGCAGTATGGAATATATGTAACTTTTGTGGTTCTATGGGTCAGCTGTATACATTCAGGTAAACCAACTGTTGTCATAATGAAACATTAAGGAAAACTTATGAATTTTTCTCAAGCTTCCGCATCACATTTGTTCCACTTAATTAGATTCTAAGTGATATTGTGTATCAAACATTTTTTATTCTGCAAAATTACCCAGTTTAGAATGTATGTTTATATATATTTATCCATTTTGATATCAATTCAATATTTTAATTGTTTAATTGATATGAAAGTAATGTATAACGGTTTTTTTTACATTAGTCATTTATTCTGATTAAATGGATTTCTTAATAGATTAATTAGTGATATTTTCATATCTATACATCATTATCAGTAAAATTTAAGAGATTATCAATACACAATCATTACCTTTAATTCAATTACATTTTTTCCCTCAAATTATTTTTTCTCACTAACAGTTGTGATTCATTAAGAAAATTAACAGATGTTACACTTTATTTCATATCGTTTTTCTTTGACTTCCGGCTTTGTTAATATGAAGATACTATTAATCATATCATAGTTAATATCAACTATGTTGCAGTTTCAATGTTACAGAATTGAGTTAATAAAACTATGTCAATGACTTTAAAATAAAACTATGCCACTGTAAGGTTTGTGTAGCGAAAAAAATCAGAAAAGAAATAAAAAATGAGATAAGATGTTTTCTGTATTTTTGGGGCTAACAAACATTTCCTCAGTCTCTGAACTTGAATGAAATGTTTTGTTTAAAAAAAAATCAGGAAAAGATAAATCAAGTTTGTTTCAGCGGTCACAATGCAACTGACAAGCACGATTACGTAGAGAAATGTAATACAGGACGTCGAAGTTTGACACAAAGTAAAAATACTGCTGGGACTTGTCTAGGGGAGTCACGTTATGTGTACAGTACGTGTCGTCACGCAACGCTTTTTCCACTGAGCTGATATCTCCCAACCTCGTTCCCAGGGCCCTCTCCCTTCGCTGGCCCTGGGAACGAGGTTGAATATTTCCGAGGCCCACTCTCCTAGGAACCTCACCGACACAGGAATCCCATCTCAAATTATTTTTGTATATGCCATATCTCATATAAAGGCCCACCTTCCTCTAGGACAGTGCCTATTTTATTATCCAAAAATGTAAATTTTTAGATATTCAGGTTTACCTTGTCCTGTTCTAAAGCACAGGGATCACGCCAATACAGGAACCTCACCGACACAGGAATCCCATCTCAGATGATTTACATGATCTTTTTGTGTTCAGTTTCAGCGCGATGTTCATGCTATTCGTTTCATGGAGAGAATAAATTGCACAGCTGGTCTGGCAGTCGGGAACTATGTAAGAAAGAAAATGGTGACTTAGTTTCCATGGAAACGCTTGATGAATGGGAATTCATTAAAAACCAGACTCAGTTAAGAATTACCCTAAAATCAGGCGCTAATGAATGGTGGATAGGACTCAGGTACAAGTTTATATTATTTATTAATTAATAGCTGAAGGAGAGGTGAATATTGAGCAATGATGATGATCATAATCATTATTGATATCATTGTTTTTGCTACTAATGATAGATAGATACTATTATCATATAGATATAGATATAGATATATATATATATATATATATATATATATATATATATATATATATATATATAATCATTTGCAAAAATTCTGACCGTACAAGTATATAAGTATATAAGTATATAGGTATATAGATATGTAGGTAATTCTGCCTTAAAACGCTCCAATTTTTTTCAGAATTCATTCAATGACATGTAGTAAGCATCATTGAAGTATTATGGGTGGTTCTGATAGTACCAAGAGCGCATAAAAGCACTCAAAGGCATAAATAAACATTACCCACAATGCGCCCGATATACTTTGGTGCGGTCAGAATTTTTGCAAACGACTGTATATATATATATATATATATATATATATATATATATATATATACACCCATCCAAAAGAATTCTGCAAATTCGAAAATATCTGATATATATATGTCTTTTGTATTTCCATCAAACGATAATGACAGTTGCTATGGCACCGTCTCAAATACTTCACAATGGCTATCTCATTGCTTTGTTTCGAATCCTCGTGAGGTGCTGGAGTAAAACAAACAAATCCCATACACTCGGATCGAAAGGTTGATCAGATTATTCAAGCAAAACTCATTCATTGCATTACTTCGTGCTTTTATAAATCGCAATGTTTATTTGAGGAAAGCAATAAACCAATTTTGTCTTTTTCACCCTTGCGATATGGTTTACAGTTTTCTCTTATTTTAGCTGTTTTAATAAAACGGCAATAGAAAGTATTAATCACGTCAATCAATTCATAGAATTGTTTTCAAAAACCCGTCAAGCATTTAAGGCCCTTTGCTGTTACAAACAAAAAAGTGTGGTACTGTGTAATAGTTTATGAAAAATTACCAAAGTGACCGCTTAATAGACTATGGTCACCGAATAGAGGTTCAGCATAAAAAACACCAAGTAAACTTAAACGTTCAGCCCTTTATCTGTCATCATGTAACCAATAATTACTATTCACCACCCTACCCCCATTGTTCTCTCTCTGCACTAAATCACCGATTGCAGGGTACCCGCATCTGAAAGCAAAGACATCTAGTTATGTTGCAGTCCCCACTCAGCATTATTAGAAATATTGCAGTCCGCACTCTGCATTATTAGAAATATTGCAGTCCGCACTCTGCATTATTAGAAATATTGCAGTATGTTCTATTTAGTGTGTATAACAAATAATGTTCATTCTAGTAAAGATCAGACTTAGAATTAATTTACTAGAAAGCGATTTTTGGCGAAAAAAGTCTTTGAGTACTAACGCCAGGATTCGAACCGAGATCTTCTGCTTTGCTGTATCCACGCCTTAAGCCATTATACTACTGAGGCAACCGTTGGAAAACTTGCAACAAAAACAAGTCTTAATGTCATCAATTGAATGAAATTATTACTAATTAGAGTTTGGTAAGCCTATTGTTATTATATTCAAAGAGACAAGAAACCGCCGATTATTATGCAACAAAGAGAACAATAATGGGGCAGGCTACTGAATGGTAAATACATTTTCATTGGCTGATAACTAATTAAAGTTTGGTA
Source organism: Metridium senile (assembly GCA_949775045.1). NCBI lineage: Eukaryota > Metazoa > Cnidaria > Anthozoa > Actiniaria > Metridiidae > Metridium > Metridium senile. The sequence continues at coordinate 63,113,992 of OX459095.1, forward strand.
AGCCTATTGTTATTATTTTCAAAAACACAAGAAACCGCCGATTACTGTGCAAGAGATAGAATAATGGGGCAGGGTATTGAATAGTAATTATACTAGATAATCACTTCGGCACGCAGCATTCGTGGGTATATTGCAGTACGCCCTCAGCTGCCTGCAATATACCCACGAATGCTGCGTGCCTCAGTGTTTATCTATTAAATACTGCAACTAGATCCATTAAAATAAACAAAAACGTTGGGACCGCTTAGTAGAGGGATCAAATACGAGTAATTTAGCGAGAAAAAATAATTGGGAGTTTTAATTAATTAATTGTTAATGTGGCTCGAATACGATGTAATGCATAATGTCATGGGATATCTATTGCAATTCATACGTTGCATCTGAGACCAACAGCTTTCTATTTAAGAATGAATAAACGCGTTTGCTTTCCTCAAATAAACATTGCGATTAATAAAAGCACGAAGTAATGCAATGAATGAGTTTTGCTTGAATAATCTGATCAACCTTTCGATCCGAGTGTATGGGATTTGTTTGTTTTACTCCAGCACCTCACGAGGATTCGAAACAAAGCAATGAGATAGCCATTGTGAAGTATTTGAGACGGTGCCATAGCAACTGTCATTATCGTTTGATGGAAATACAAAAGACATATATATATCAGATATTTTCGAATTTGCAGAATTGTTTTGGATGGGTGTATATATATATATATATATATATATATATATATATATATATATATATATATATATATATATATATATATATATATATATATATATATATATATATATATATATATATATATATATATATATATATATATATAGTACTGTTTTATTAAGTTAATCATCAACTTTCTTTATATTTTTTACCGTTTAATTTATATAGGTACATTGGAAGTGAATGGAAATGGCTGAGTAATAATAGTACTTTGGTATATAATAACAAATGGCAGCCTAATAAACCATCGAACATGAATAACCAACAAAGCCGACATTACACGATGATAGCTAAACAATGGCCAAACGATCCAAACCATCAAGGATCATTTAATAACGAGGGGAACGCATTAAAACGAGGATACATCTGTGAATATCAACTGTCTGATGGACTTCAAGGTAATTCAGAGACATTCATACAGTTCATGAAGTAACAACAAAAATCCCTGGGGAGACTCCCTCTGTCCAAGTGATAGGGCGCTCCTTTTAGGGTTGGAAGTACTTCTTGTGGGTACCTTTTAGGGTTCTGACTCAAAAGTCAATTCCTATCCAAGTCATTTTTATATGGCTTTGTTACTAAAGATAAGCTTAGCTGCCAAGAACACCGCACAGTCCACAGGGAGCCCGGCTTTGTGTCGCTTTTATATGAAATAAATTATACAATGAAATAAAATCTATTATAATCATGAGAGCCTTTGGGTTTCCTGTGCTGTATTTAATCCTTAGAGTTTCCGGTAATGGATTAGCGTTACTGACCTGTGTGTGCCGTTGGTAACTTGAGAGCGCATTAGCGTAACGTATTAGAGTAACGCACACCTATTTCTGTGTGTTTATTGGGTGTGCGTTACACTAATACGTTAGGTTTGAATTTCAAAGTGCTCTCAAGTTACCAACGGCTACACACTATACTGATTACCGGAAACTCTAAGGATTAAATACAGCACAGGAAACCCAAAGGCTCTCATGATTATAATAGATTTTATTTCATTGTATAATTTATTTCATATAAAAGCGACACAAAGCCGGGCTCCCTGTGCACAGTCGTACCTTTTAATTTATGCGTACCTTTTAGGGGTCATTTAAAAACTCGCCGATCTCCGAGTACTCCCGCCGATCTCCGAGTACTCCTCCCCCTCCCCTCCCAAAGACAACTGACCCCTCAAGTTCCCCGGGCAACAATCATAAGTGAGCCGATTTGCAAGTTTTATATATGATCATGAGATTCAGTTTTCAACATTGATTATTGTTTTCTTGCAAGTTTGTTTGTTTGTAATTTTGATTGATTGTAAGTTTGTTAATCCGTGTAAGTTTGTAATTTTCAAGTAAGCTTCAATTTTTAGTTTCGGTGTTGTGTTTTCAAATTAAGGCCCGGGCAAACAACTTCAACATTTGCTATAACATCCGTTCGATTTTGTTGAATGACAATGTTGAAGCATTTTGCCACCCGCCTTTCAACATTGTTGAACACGCTTTAAAGGGGGTGGCAAACAGTTTCAACATTACCATTCAACAAAATCGAATGGATGTTGAAGTAAGCAGTGCTGAGACCGTTTGACTAGCCTGCGTTCAACATTGTTCAACACTGAACCATTCTAGCTATACCCTGGTTCCAGAGAGGCTTTCTTTTATAGGAAATAATACGAGTCGCAAAGCGACGAGCTATTGAGTCACGACCAGTCACGAAGCGGCGATGGAACGATACTCTACCAAACAAACAAAATACATACCAAATAGTCCTCGAAACTACTTTAAATTGTAAAAAATCCTCAAACCTCTGGCATCCAGGGTATTCTAGCTACAGCATTCAACAAAATCAACCCGATGTTGAAGCAATGTTAAAGCCGCGGTTTGCCCGGTCAGTCGGTTAGTTATTAGTTGTTAGTTATCAGTATATAGGTTTGTTTGTTTATTTAGATGGCCGGTTTATCTGTCGACTTATATTAATTGATGATAGTTTTGTTCTTTCTTTTTATTCAACAATCCAGCTTGTAAAAATAAAATACAATGGTGCTCCAGATCCACTACTGTCCCTACAACTAGTCAAACCATGACAAGAACTACAATTGCTGCAACATCTTTAACACGGTCCCCAAGGACTACTGCACCGCCATCATTAGCTACAGGTGTGTCTATCGGTAGAAACTCCTCGTAACGAGTTTTACATTTCTAAGTACACCTATTTCAATCAACGTTGATCATTTGGAAATGGTTGAGCAGAGACCGATAGGAATTATGGGAGTTAATGCTTACTTCTGAAATACTGGTACAGTGAAACCCCGTTAATTCGGCCACCGAAGGGACAGACCAAAGTGGCCGTATCAACGGGGTGGCCGTATTGAGCGGGTAAATTTTATAGAAAATGTATCAGGGGCATGTATTTCGTCGTGACCTAAAAAACTGCCCGCAATAACGGGGTGGCCGTATTGAGCGGGTGGCCGTAAGGCGGGGTTCCACTGTATCTACAAATCAACACCATTCAAGCGTGATTAGCATTTGCAATTCAATGAACTCCCACAATTCCTATCGGTCTCAACGTTAATTGAAATACCTTATTTACTCGAATAACGCCATTCCTCGAATAAGCGCCGCACTTTAACGCTATAATGTTACTCTAGAACAGCATTGGAAATACATTTTTACCAAAAGCTATATTCTTCAGTTCAAAGAAATTATATTTCACCGCTCGCCCATTAAGTTATCTCCCCAATATTCGTAGTTCTGATCAAGAAGAGGACAGTGAGATCGAGAAAAATTTAATAAGCGCCGCGGCGCTTATTCGAGTAAATACAGTAGGTGCATCAGTACAAAGACGGTGCCGGTGTTTTCTAAGGATACGACTGGAATATAGCCTAAAAAGAGCAACACCGTATCGTAGTTTCGCAACAAAAGGACAAATAATTTTAATCCTTTGTCCGAGGCGTCAGTCAGTTTGAAGTCTTTTCTATGTTTGCTAATTATTGAGCTTCCTGTGTTGATTATTGGCCGAGAAGTAATGGTACTCTTTCGTCCAATCTCGCACTCATAACCCAACCTCGTCTTCCTAGAGCCGCCTACATTTAATTTCTCGGAGAAACGCAGACTCTGGGCTCGCGATCGATATTGTCAATTACTCCATCCTGAAACACAGGAAACCCAGTACAGGATAAGGATAATTTGATATTTTTTATGGATTCAATTTCTTGTTATTTCAGATCCATCGTCTCAGCCTCGTAAGAGCAAATCTTTCCCTTTCTATATCATCATCATTGTCCTTGTGATTCTGTTGGTGTCTATCGTCATACTTGTTGTCTTCATAATCAGGCTCAAGAAAAAGAGAGGTATATAAGCTATATACATTATATTATTATTATTATTATTATTATTATTATTATTATTATTATTATATACACAGTGTAAAACGTATTTGTTCAAGTAGCTGTTAGTACAACTATACATGCGAAATATTTTGAACAATGGATTCAAGCTGTCGCAAGGTTAATCGTTAGAGAAAAAAGAAGAGAGGGAGGGGAGGGAGGGGGTGACGAAAACGAGCATTCTGGTGGCCTGTTTTGACAACTGACATACTTACGATTTTTTTATTTTATTTTTCAGAGTCAAAGCCAAGAAACAGCCAGTAAGTAACGTGTCATTTGTAACACACATTATTCTACTATATTATATCTATATTATATCTATATTATATCTATATTATATCTATATTATATCTATATTATATCTATATTATATCTATATTATATCTATATTATATCTATATTATATCTATATTATATCTATATTATATCTATATTATATCTATATTATATCTATATTATATCTATGTTATATCTATGTTATATCTATGTTATATCTATGTTATATCTATATTATATCTATATTATATCTATATTATATCTATATTATATCTATATTATATCTATATTATATCTATATTATATCTATATTATATCTATATTATATCTATATTATATCTATATTATATCTATATTATATCTATATTATATCTATATTATATCTATATTATATCTATGTTATATCTATATTATATCTATATTATATCTATATTATATCTATGTTATATCTATGTTATATCTATATTATATCTATATTATATCTATATTATATCTATATTATATCTATGTTATATCTATATTATATCTATATTATATCTATGTTATATCTATATTATATCTATATTATATCTATATTATATCTATATTATATCTATATTATATCTATATTATATCTATATTATATCTGTTATATCTATATTATATCTATATTATATCTATATTATATCTATATTATATCTATATTATATCTATATTATATCTATGTTATATCTATGTTATATCTATATTATATCTATATTATATCTATGTTATATCTATATTATATCTATATTATATCTATATTATATCTATGTTATATCTATGTTATATCTATATTATATCTATATTATATCTATATTATATCTATATTATATCTATATTATATCTATATTATATCTATATTATATCTATATTATATCTATATTATATCTATATTATATCTATATTATATCTATATTATATCTATATTATATCTATATTATATCTATATTATATCTATGTTATATCTATATTATATCTATATTATATCTATATTATATCTATGTTATATCTATGTTATATCTATATTATATCTATATTATATCTATATTATATCTATATTATATCTATGTTATATCTATATTATATCTATATTATATCTATATTATATCTATATTATATCTATATTATATCTATATTATATCTATATTATATCTATGTTATATCTATATTATATCTATATTATATCTATATTATATCTATATTATATCTATATTATATCTATATTATATCTATGTTATATCTATGTTATATCTATATTATATCTATATTATATCTATGTTATATCTATATTATATCTATATTATATCTATATTATATCTATGTTATATCTATGTTATATCTATATTATATCTATATTATATCTATATTATATCTATATTATATCTATATTATATCTATATTATATCTATATTATATCTATATTATATATAGAATAGAGGAAGTAGCTTCTAGATTTACTTCTAGATCTAGATTTGTTGCAAGATCCACCAAAAATATCTACCTTTTCCTCTGGATACTGAGGAAAACAAGGGATTGGGGGCGAGGAAGGTAGGGGAAGGAAGGGAGCTAGACGGAATAGTAGGAAGTAGAAGCTGCATTATAAGGCTATTTAGCAGTGCATAGAACCTTACTTTCTATCACTTGTCTTTGTAACAATGAATCATTGCTGAGCATTTTTTTCCCTTTATTCTAAATAAGACATAGTGTTCATAACATCTTTACAACCTTTTTTTCACATCAAGCCTTGTTGCACGTTTTTAACTGATTAACGCGTGATTACTGTCTTATTTTATCCATATCTCTTTCCAGTTTAAGCAGAGATTCTCGAGTACCTGTCAAGCTAGAACACAACTCTTCCGACAACAATCTCAACGACAAGATTATCTACGCTGATGTTCTCAATATGGATGGAGATAAGATACAAATAAATTGTGGCACTCAAAACGCACAAAATGCAAACACAACAGACGGTAACCCTTGTCATAAGAATGCTGTTTATGCTACAATACCAGAGAAGAAGAACAACAATCGAGGAATGAAGGACTACGCAAACACAACCAGAAATGAAGACGCAAACTCCTACAATATCAAAAAGAAGAAAAAAAGAACTGATTACGATGAAGAAATGGTCGAATATTCGCCGAATCGTAGAGCCTCGAACGCCAGTTCTGATAGAGTTTTTCTTGTAAATGATATGGACTGTACACCGGTGGAACAGAATGACAAGTGTTTATATGCCACTGTTGGAGATAGATCTACTGATTTATGTAATGATAATGACAACAAAGTAAGTACTTCTTTAAGGATGACTTTTTAATGGGTTGAAATCTGTGGGGAGGGCGGAGGTACTCCAATATATTTGCTACACAGGTATCTGTAGACAAAATAAGTCAAGAACCCACTTTCCCTGTGGTTGCGATTTAGTTCTGCTCCAATTAACCCACCTGCGATACTTTGGTTGAACGATCATATTCAGCTATTTCAAAAAACGTTGAATACGTACTGAATAGTGCATTCGAAGACCAAAGGGCATTGTGGGTCTTATTAATCACAATATACAGCTATTTCAATAAACGTTGAATACTGAATAGTGCATTCCAAGACCAAAGGGCATTGTGGGTCTTATTAATCACAATATACAGCTATTTCAAAAAACGTTGAATACTGAATAGTGCATTCCAAGACCAAAGGGCATTGTGGGTCTTATTAATCACAATATACAGCTATTTCAATAAACGTTGAATACTGAATAGTGCATTCCAAGACCAAAGGGCATTGTGGGTCTTATTAATCACAATATACAGCTATTTCAAAAAACGTTGAATACTGAATAGTGCATTTCAAGACCAAAGGGCATTGTGGGTCTTATTAATCACAATATACAGCTATTTCAAAAAACGTTGAATACTGAATAGTGCATTCCAAGACCAAAGGGCATTGTGGGTCTTATTAATCACAATATACAGCTATTTCAATAAACATTGAATAATGAATAGTGCATTCCAAGACCAAAGGGCATTGTGGGTCTTATTAATCACAATATACAGCTATTTCAAAAAACGTTGAATACTGAATAGTGCATTCCAAGACCAAAGGGCATTGTGGGTCTTATTAATCACAATATACAGCTATTTCAAGATTACATGATACAAAACGCATTTCGGTTTTTTGATATAGCTGTATACACTGTGATTGAGCCGATACGAGACCACGCGAGGAAAAAAATACATAAAACTCAACTATAATATCTACAGTGGACTAATTGGAGCAAATACAAAATGTTTTTTGTTGTTGTCAGTGTTTTTGTTGTTGTTGTTATTGTTGTTGTTGTTGTTGTTCGTATCAAAGATACCGTATGCAATTTTGAAAACAATGCCATTACCATATATGGTGTTGTAGGTGAGAAGTAACAAAAGACTTAGATTAGCGCGCGAGATTTTTTCTTTTTTTAACAGGTTGAGATTTCAACAGAACAATAGGCATATTTTTGATATACGTGATGTTTTTGGGAGGGATTGGAAATTATATTCTTTTTCTTTCCTATTAGGATTCACACCTTCTTTACGCTCAACTGGCTGACTTTGAAGAATTAGATCCAAAAAGCCCTCCAAAGATACCTTCTCCTTACGCTGAAACAGACTATGCTACCATTGTTAAGTCATCTAATTGAATGGCAAGCTATATGATTGATGGGATTCCTGTGTTATTGAGATAACAACTCAGGGGCGTAGCGTGGTCATTTTGACAAGTACGCACGGATAGGGATTTTTGACTTGAATACAAAAATATATAGAAAACGATTAAAGAACATTTGAAAATTTCCCGTCTCAAGTACGCACGTGCGTATTTGCGTAATAGACGCTACGCCCCTGCAAGTATGCAGCTGTTCTTACGCTATTCACTTGGAATATACGCTGATTGGTGGCCACTTCGTAGCCTGGTCGTAGCAACCTCGTAGCCAAGTCGTAGGCTGTTCGTAGGCTGGTTGGACACGGGTGAAAAACGTACTGCGCATGTTCGGATTTTCTTTTGAACAATAGACTTACTGAAGATTTTACGAATGATTTCATGTTATGTATTATGCGAATTTCTCTTGTATTATTTGACCAGGGAAAGAAAACAACTAATGTAATGTATTAGGAAAATGTGAGGTGGAAAATATAAGCGCTAACTTTCCACGAATTAACTTTCTTAACTTTAAAGATTTACCAAACGCCGGTAAATCTCCAATGGTTTTGTATTGTAAACACGACCATCTTCCGATCGAGCATGCGTTTTTCACCCGTGTCTTCTACTAGTTTGCCAGTGATTTCTCTTAGGAAAATATCTCTTTAGTCCTTAAGAAACCTCTCTCTGTATTGTTTTTTAAAAAGCTAAGTTAAGCTCATAATGTTTTATAAAATAGCGTTGAATATATTACAAATTACATTGAATGATCAACTTTTTAATTGAGGCAACACAAACAAGAGTTTTAAAATGAATCATTTGTTTTGATGGCAGATTTTTATCAGATCAAACAAAACAATTGTGTTGTATGATTTTACAGCTTGAGATATTTATTGTAAAATAATGATGTATTTCGTTCATCAAAATGAATTTTGAGCAAAAGATAGAGATTGTATTGTTCATTAGCTCGATCGTGATTGGATAAGTTTTTTTTCATTAAGTCTAATCATCAACTATCGGCTAATCTACCTATAGTTAATAATTCTCGCCATTATCACCCTAAGCGGGGCCAAAACGTTGATTTAAAAAAAAAAAATTCTTGGCGTAACCTTGTCTAGTGGTCTCAAGTGGAACGACCATGTGTCCGAAGTTACTAAGAAAGTTAACAAGCGTTTGTACTTTCTGAGCCAACTCAAACGAGCTCAAGTAAAACCTAAAGATCTAACCACCTTCTATATCTCATGTATAAGATCTGTGATACGCATGTGCATTATTTCATAATAGTCTACCACAATACTCATCTAACGACCTGGAGTCCTGTCAGAAACAAGCACTACGAATAATCTACCCATTATTTAGGATATGACCAAGCTTTGGAGGAAACAGGCCTAACATCCTTGCACGAGAGGCGAGAAAAAAATCACTTCCAAGTTGTTCAATGACGCATGTGAACCTGGACATAAACTGAACAAACTATTACCAAAACAATTTACGTGCCTTTATAATTTTAGAAAAACACGAACATTCGACAACACTAGAACTTCAACAGAAAGAACCCAATTCAGCTTCATAGATTTTAATTCATGTAATTCTTACACAAAGTAATTTAGCTAAACTAAAATTTTAATGTACATAGATATCATTACTAATTAATATTTCTTACTATTTCATATATTCTTACTATATCTTATATTTTTATATTATATATCAAATTATGTAATTTAAGCGTAATTCAGCCTTCGGGCTGCAATGTTTTTTGAAATAAATCTAACTATATCTATCTATCTATCTATCTATCTATATCAAACCCATAAAGGGACGACAAGGACTCCTCCCCTTTTAAAAGGGAGTCCCCTTGTTATTAGAATGAAGAAAACTTAAAAAATCTATTATTTAAATCTAAAATAGTTGACCAATTACCACACAATACCAACACTTGTAAACACCACGCTCACCTATAGAGTGATTTTTCTTCGTCCGTGCAACGTAGACTAGTTAAAGTGAGAAATAAAAAGTCGAAATAAAAGAAAAGATTAGTGGGCCTAGTGGTTCTTAATCCACTGGTTCTTATATGCTTGTTTTTACTGTACTATATGTATTACGTTGACTTTTCTTTCACGGACGAAGGTAAATCACTCTAGTATACCATATAAAACCCCAAAATATATAACAATACAAAAATATAACAATTATTAAGAGCCAATGTCACAAATATTACCTGTGCGTACCTTTTAGGGTCCTTTTAAGGTTCTGGCTCAAAAATCAGTTGTAAAAGTCATTTTTACTCTGTTTTGTTGCTTTGTCGGGGTAGAAATCGACACGGCTTTATTATTTTTATCTGTGCGTATCTTTTAGGGGTCGTTTTCAAAACCTCCGCTGATCACCCCTACCACTTGGACAAATGGAGTACCCCCCCCCCCCCCCCCCCTCCCCCAGGCAATGTCAGCTAAACCAGACAAAGTCCGGCCACGGCGCAAAATCAACAGGATCAAAATTCCAAGGATTTTTTCGAATTATTCGAGAAAATCGATTTCGCGTTAAAATCAATGAAATCAACTTTCTGAGGAGACGAAGATAGCTCACCCTAAGAAGAAATTTGGTGGATATTTCTAATTGACATTAAATTTACCCAGAAAATTAAAATTTTAATAACGCAGTTGAAAACATTATTTAATCTCTTCGTAACGAGAATTTCAAGCCAATCGAAGAATGGCCGCCACATAATAGGAAAAACGTAGTTTATAATATGTTTGTAAAATACAAGTTAATCAGCCAGCCAAAAAAGATACTTGTAAAAATGGATGTTTTTTAGTGCGAAAATTAGACTTTCTAACTTAATAAAAACGATTTAATAGATAAGAAACACCTATTTTATCGAAATCAAGCGTCAAATTTGAATGGTTTTCGTGTTTTTTGGTCAAACGGACAAGTTTTTAGAAGGAGCTATATTTTCGTCTCCTCAGAAGGCTGATTTCATGTCTCGAAATCGCGAAATCGATTGTTTTATAATTAAAAAAAGCTCGAAATTTGAATCCATAAATATTCCATGAAAGAGCATTGAGTTTTACTTGAGGATCCATAAAAAGAGTGGAATTTTTTCATCATGTCAGCATCTAGTTTATGACCAATAGCTATTGTTTTCAATAATTCACAATCTGTTCGTTCTCTTTTGGGATACTTGAATTCTAGCGCGAATCCCGGGATCTGAGTGGCTTGTACTCCAATATACCTCATAGTAACACCAATAAATGCATCGTCGTTAATAATAGGTCTTTTTAACTTAGTATAATTTAGAATATCTGGGATAATATCCGTAGATAAAACATGAAAAGCACCATGACAAAATGGTGGCCAATCCTTGTCACTGTATTGCTCTCTTGTTATAAACCATTTACTCGTATGGTCACGTGGAACTTTCAGGTAGGGAGAAACGAAGCCACCATAAAACGGACGAGAAGGCATCGAATCTGACAGCCAGTGAACTAACGAATTGATCCTTAAATACACATCATCATCGGTCTTCAAGATATATTTACATGAACTAAATCTCACCACAGCCCAATAATGGCTCATATACGTTTTCACGACAACATTCTCATACAAGTCCGTAAAATTCCCGATAATGATATCATTGTTAGTAGAAGCTTCTGCAAGGTTAGCTTCATGGTCGACAGGATCTGCGCTTATCCCAAGAGCAAAAAACAGTTTCCATTGATAGTGTTGATGTTGCGGCCATGCTGATGAATAGTGACCCCAGGTGTTACGAATTGTCGCTCGTAATAAACGATGTTTTTCACCAGTTGCTGCCGAGTTAACCACAACAACAAGGTACAAATCTCGGTCGAGTTGAGTCGGTTCGATGTAAGGTAAAACAAGCTTGAAATCCGGCCATCGACTTTCATGGCTATAAGATGAATCGTGCATGCCGCTATAAATATGCATTATAAGAGGTTTGAGCACAAACAATAGAACTGCAGTTACAAGTAAATAAAAACGGCCTGCAATCCGTGTTCTTTGTTTGATTCTAAACAGACAGCCAAACATAGTCTTATAGCTTTTTCAAAAAGTAGAGTAAACAAGTCTTTCAATTGATTAACTTGAATCCGAATAATACCAACACGGGTTATAGCTGTAACACTGAATAAAATATTTCCTTTTGTTTCCTACTACCGTTTTTTACCATCCATTTTATTTCCTTGTGTGTGTTCAGTTGCAGCGCCTTCCTGTCTTTGACGCGATATGACTCTCTTGTTTAAACATCTTCTCAGTGTAATATCTGAAAAAAAAAAATAAGTAGTGCATATAAAAACACAAGAAAAAGTATAAATGTACCTAAATATTATAACAAATATCATTGCAAGCCAGTGGTCAGTTGAAAAACGAAAACGTACCTTCGCAATTGATATCTGCGTTGCGTTAAAATGTACCCAGTCAAGATTTAGGTATTCATCCAAAATGCACTTTTACGAGTACCGCTGTATGTGTCTGACGTGCTTTATAAACTGCACATGCATTGAAGCGAAATTTTAAAACGTCAACGCTTAGTGCCGGCGTGTTATTGATACACTGTGCGGATGGATAACCGATTCAAATCGCAGCAAAATACGAGTTCAGTTTATTTATCCACTATGGAGTACCAAACATTCTTCATTGTATAAAACATTTATTACAAACGATCAGATTTACTGTAATTCGAAACATATGGACTAATAAACAATTTATATTAGGACTTGGACATGGGGTTTTGAGGCTTTGCGGTTTTTCATTAATTTACAAATCTATTTTGGACACGGTTATTTTCATAGTGCATAGTTGCGGATTCATTTATATTAGTACAATTATTTCGTTTCAACGATGTTTTCAAATTGTGTTATCGAAATGAGAATCCAATGTCTATTCATCCTCGGTAACCCAGGGGTAATCTTCTGTCGCTCGTTTCTTGCTTCTAGAATAAATACCCCTGGGAACGTAGTCTGTTGGAGCTTGTTCCGGAAGTCAAAATTCAAACTTATTTAACGACTTTCTTTGAATGGTTATCTTGTTCTCATTGGTCGACCTAATAAGGTCAACTAATCAGGAAAGAGCTGTATTTTGACTTCCGGAACAAGCTCCAACAGTATACGTTCCCAGGGGTGTTTATTTTGGAAGCGAGAAACGAGCGACAGAAGATTACCCCTGGGTTCCCAAGGATGATGTCTATTTTGCTGTATTCAAAGCCTTTTTTCTTTCTGATAAAGGCTTTGAATACTGTCAATGTAATAAAGTTATTCGTCCCAAAGATCATGCATATTGCATCATTGCTATAACAATCACTTCATAAACACAAGCGTGGTCATTAAATATCATTATCGTCATCATCATCACTATCATCATCATCATCATCATTATTATTATCATCATCATTATCATCATCATCATCATCATCATCATCATCAAAATCATCACCATCATCATTATCATCATCATCATCATCATCATTTCCTCATAATTTGTCCAAAAGACCCTTTGGGTGTACTCTTTTTAAAAAAATAGTTAGATCGAGGTTTGAAAAAAGAAAATTATCTCTACTGCTACTATATGATACATTATTGTTAATATTCAGTTATGAAATAATTACACAAAAATAAGCAACCAAGTGAGGACTACCGGTTTATAACTGTTTATTAAAAAACGCTCATTCGCGATATATGATACAAAAAAACAGTGAGTAAAAATGAGGGAGAGGGTTAGGGGGCGATGGATGTATACACTCTCCAAAAATAATTTCAGCACAATTTGTAATGCGGCGAAATAAAGAAACAGAAAAAAATGTTGCCCTGAATAAATGGAAAAATGGAAAAATGGCCAGTAACATTTCCGTATTAAAGCTGTTTGACAATGAAAAAAAAGTTGGAACAATGCAACATGGGTGTCTTGGGCGTACATGGCTCTGAACCACAACCTCGTTCCCAGGGCCCTCTCCCTTCGCTTTTGTCGCGGATACGATCACCAAGACGTCTACCAGTTTCACCGACATAAAGCTGGTTACATGAGTACATTGAATGAACGATTTTTTCCATTGTTCTTCAACTCCTCCTACATTTTCTATCGCCTTTTGATTGGTTCATCACTTTTCACGCTTCTTATTTAAACTCAGTGTCTGTCTTAGTCTAACTCTTTTACTCCGACAAAGGGCTAAAGCTCGAAACGTCAGTAAAGTTAAGTCAATATTTTTTACGGTGTTACAAATTTCATTATATTATAATAACATATCAGGCTGAGATTTACGAGGTCAACAAGGTCAGTTTGTAAAAGCTTTATTACAACAACACAAATGATAAATGTAAAGTAATTGCAAATCAGATATGTAGTTATAACTTGGGTTCGATTTATGAAATCAATTTAGGGACGATATATAAAGGCCCGTTCACACGAGCGATTTTTGCGGCGATTTGAGGTGCGATTTTCGTGGCGATTTTTACGGCGATGAAAATTCGCGCGTGTGAACAACCGGCGATTTTACTGCGATTTTGAAAATTCACGTCGCCGCGATATCGCAGGTGTTTTGAACATGTTCAAATTTGAACAGCCTTAGTTGCAGTCGTTCTGTGAAGAGGTTGTGGAGCTGTTGTTAATTATTGTCTTGTTGTGTTTGTTGATAATGCTGGTCATGTTTTCCATGCAACTGTAGCTGACTTTGACGTTGTTCTTGTTAAATAGGCGGTGGAAATTACTAAATGGAGGGTTGAACCAGATGATGTTTCTGTTTCTGTTTCTTCTTTGTGGTGTTGATGCGTGATGGCTATTGTATGTGAGGGTTTCGGTAAATCCGCTGTTTTTTAGTGCTGTTTCGTAGAGTGGCTTGGCTGTGTTGAATGCTTCTTCGTTGTATGAAATGTCGGATATTCTGCGGTTGATGGCTGCGGGTAGTTGTTTAATTATGGAAGGTGGATGATTGGATTTCGTGTTGATGTAAAGTGGCTCGTCGTTTGGCTTTCTGTAAGGGTAGTAGGATTCGTTTGTTAAGTTGAATGTGACGTCAAGGTAGTTTACTGCTTTCAGGTTGGTTTGTATGGTGATATTAAGGCCGTGTTTCTTAAACTGTCTCGTTATGTCCTTTCTTATTCTTTCTGCTTGTGGTCCAGTCGTTCTTAAAGATGGCAAGTCCGTCGTCCCTGTATAGTCCTATGTTGTCCTTTCCATATTTGTCGCATAAGTTGTTGAGAATAAATAGTCCAACTAGTTCGCATACTTCTGCTCCGTCGTAGCTTCCCATCGTGACGTCAAACATGTTGTTGTTGTCTTTCTTTATCCAGGCGTTGCCGTTGTCAAATAGGAGGGATTTTCTAGCGTGCATGATGATGTCGATGTCTTGTTTGGTGATATTAGTGTGTTTCTTGGCGAAGTCGATTGCATTTGATAGAAGTTCTTCGGTTATGGAGGGGTAGAAGCTTTCGATGTCAAATATGGCGAACGTGTGTTGATTTTTGTTAGGGAAGTTGGTGAACCAGTTGATTACGGATCACGAGCTTTTCCATTGGTTAAGTGCTGTTTTGCTTCTTACGTCGGTGTTGATTTTCTCGAGAATTTGTTTGCTTACTCGTCCTATTTCGATCACTCTTTGCTGGGTTGATTAGTCTGCAGGTTGGGTTGTTTAAGAAATTATCTTTGTGATCTTTTAATGATATGTAGGTATATATTTATATATATTTGTATGAGAATGCACGCGCAAATAAACCTATAAGTTTAATTGTGTTTCATAGATTGAGCTAAAACAAATCACCAAATTTGACTGAAAAATTACATATTACAAAACTCCACTCATATAAACATCATGAAACTGAAAATTAATTAAAGTATATAAAGCTAAATATAACTATAATACTATAAATAATCATTTGTAATTGATCCTATTTATAGAATTATACTCTAATCTTTTATTAAGGCCAAAAGGTTGATACGTAAATAATTGAGTACACCAATAAGCTTCTCTGTTAAGTAGATTGCGTTCTATGTTGTCTAAATTAGTTAACGACTCTATAACTAAAAATCGAAAATCAGAAATTTTATGTGGTAAACTATTAAAATGAATTGCTACCTCGCAAGTAACTTTATTTTTTTAGTCGATCCAATGTTGCGCTGTATATATATACAGCGTTTTGCAAAAATTCTGTAAATCCTAGAATATACATATATACAGTAAAACGCGGAGTTGTGAAATGTTTATACGACAGAGCGTCTCGCGTCGTTACTAAACCGAACGGCATGGTAAGTGAAAAACAACATCTCGCTTCAGCTCTTAATTCTAATGGTTATCCTACACCTTTCTTGCAGAGAGTTACCAAGACCCGTCCAGCCCACCAGAAAGAAGAACAGACTCACAGATCCTTAGCTGTACTACCTTTCGTAGATGGAGTATCTCAGAGTCTAAGCCGTTGCCTTCAACATCATGGCATTCGCACAGTCTTTAGATCTGATACGACTCTACGCAAACACTTGGTAAGACCGAAAGACCCAATACCATTTGAAAGGAAAGACAGCGTAGTCTACAGGATTCCATGCAGTGAATGCGACAAAGTTTACATCGGAGAAACCGAAAGACCCGTGAATGAAAGACTGAAAGAACACCAAAGAGATGTAAGACTGGCCCGTACCGAGACCTCAGCCGTAGCCGAACATGCCCACAAGACCGGACACAACCTGAGCTGGAAAGACGTCAAATACATCGACCAAGACGTACATTGGCACACACGCAGAGTCAAGGAAGCCATTCAGATCCGACTACACCCTAACAACATCAATAGGGATTGTTGCATCGATCTACCGGAAGCGTGGATGCCAACAATCAAGAAGCATGCTGGGACATCAAGCGTCAGCCAATCACAGCGCCGATAATCCGACGAAAAGTATATAAGACAACCATCATCCAGTCTACACCATCGCCTGATGAAGACTAGCAGATTGCAGTCGAAACGTCGCGGTATTTCTACCAATGACCTCAATCGTGAGACAATTGATTAAGTATACTTTTAATATACATATATACATATATCGGGTGCATTGTGGGAACTGACGTATTTACGAGTATTTACGAGTATTTAAGCATATTTATCAATACTAAATGAGTATTTAAGACTAGCTGACACCACTAAGTGTTAGGAAACGCTTATATACTATGAATCTCGCGCGTATTCGTTCCCACAATGCACCCGATATATGTATATATGTAGAATAGAATAGAATAGAATCTTTATTTTGCTCTTATATACTAATTACAATATATTATACATTATATTATACATTTTACATTTTTTCTTTCTATATTCGTTTGTATATGTTTGTATGAGTGTTTCTATTATGTATGTTTTATAGAATATAGAAATTGAGCATGGAGGCTAAGTAAACTGGGAAGTTATCGAGTTAGCCTCCATTTAGGTTTTTGTTTAATACATAATATTCAGGTATAAAGAGCGGTAAGATTATAAACAATTTAACAAAGAGAGAAAAAACGTTCAGAAAAGAAAAAAGAGAATAGAACAGGAAAACACTAATATATACAAAATAATATTAAATATAGTTTTTGTGAAGTAAGTAATATAAATATAGATTATGTTTCTTCATAAAGGTATATATATACTATGTATCATTGTGAGTTTTGAGTACTCATTAAGTATGTTTTCACTTTTTTATCAAATGAAAGTACACTTAATATTTTAAGTTCATATGGGAGGTCAGCCCATATATCAGAGCCAGTATAAGAGAGTGATTGTTTGCCAATGTTTGTTCTAACTCTAGGTTTATATAAATTTCCTTTGGTTGCATATCGTGTATTATAGGCGTGAACATTTTTTGCTTGTGTAAATATATTATTGAATGTATTTGGGAGTAGTCCTTTGTGCCACTTATGGACGAATTTCAAAATGTGTAATCGATATACATTTTGAACTGTATGTATATTTAGCAGGTTGATGATCGGTTTGGCACTGTCAGTGTATTTCCCATAGAGAGTAGCAAAAAATATTATTCGTATAATATGGTTTTGTTTGCACTGGACTTTTTGGATGTTTGTTTTATAAGTACTACCCCATGCCTCAATAGCATAAGAGATATAAGGATAAATCAAATTATAATAAATTTGCCTTAGTTGTTTTAGTGACAGATAGTGCCTTAACCTTAAAATTACACCTGAATTACGTGAAATTCGTGAACATATGTAAGATATTTGATGTTTCCACGACAGGGAATCATCAAGTATAACTCCAAGGTACTTGACATAATTTCTTCTTTCAAGACAAAAGAAAGAACCGTCTTTATCAGGGATTTTTATATTGATCGAAACATCCTTTTTCCTTTTAGATTTAACTATCATAAAATTAGTTTTTGTAAAGTTTAAAGAGAGCTTGTTGACATCTAGCCATACTTTGACTTTTGATAGTTCTATGTTCATTTTATTCTCAAGGGAGTTGATATTGCTATCAGACGTAAAGATATTTGTGTCGTCTGCAAAAATTTTAAAATTTAGTTTGTCAGAACAGTTTGGTAAATCATTAATGTATAACAAAAACAATAGAGGTCCCAATGTACTGCCTTGTGGTACTCCACAGGTAATTGTCTGGGAATCAGAGTATGTATCACCTAATGAGACGTATTGCTTTCGATTTTTAAGATAGCTAGAGAACCAATTTAGCGGTAGACCACGTATTCCGTAAGTTCTTAATTTGTTAAGCAATATTGAGTGATTAACGGTGTCGAATGCTTTTGATAGGTCTAAAAATACTCCACAGGTATAAAGATTGCTATCAATTGCCTTTTTTAAGTTGTCGGTGATTTCAGTTATAGCTTGCATGGTTGAATGACCTTTCCGAAAACCAAATTGATATTCATATAAAATGTTGTGTTTGTCAATATAATTGATTATCTGATTATAGACAAGTTTTTCAAATATTTGAGCAAATGTTGGTAGAGTAGAGATTGGTCTGAAATTTGATGGGTCAGTTGAATCTCCTCCTTTGTCAATAGGAGTGACTTTTGCTATTTTAAAGGCATCAGGGACAATTCCCTGATGTAAGGATATGTTAAAAATCGAAGCTAAAGGTTCAGCTATGTTGTTGCATGCTATTTTGATACATCTTCGTGTATATTCTAAGATTTACAGAATTTTTGCAAAACGCTGTATATATATACAGCGCAACATTCATATCCAAGAAGTGCAACCTATGCTTAGCAGAAAAACTGAACATTATTAAAGCCAACAAAGCCAATCTCCTCAACAAAAGATCAGAACTTATTTCTAAATGCCGTCACGAAAACAAATACTACTTGATAAACACTAGGATAACATAAATTATCGCACCTCGATAGAACAATAGCACTATTGTAAATACATAACAATACTCTAATTATACACCACAACAATAGATTACACTTCAATTATAGCGCCTCAGGTATAGGCCCCTTCTACACGGATCCGGATACTTTTGAAACCGCATACTTTTTGATGCGAATCGGCCTATCGTCCACACGAATCCATTGAATCCGGTCACCGAAACCGCATACTTTTACTTGAATCCTCCGGATACGCGGATTCGTGTGGACGCAAATATTTCTATGCGGTTTCAGCCGGATCGGATTCGTGTAGACGAGGCCATAGATTACAGTAAAGGATTATTATTCATTAAAGTCTGTCTGAAGATCGCGTAAGCGTGAAACTCCGAGTTACAGAAAAAGTGATGTCTTGTCGTTAATCTACCTACAATCTATATATATATATACACACACACACATATACACCAATAAACTGCCGATAACGAAAAAATACAAAGAAACCGAATAAATTATAATAACTAAAATGTGTCTAGGGAATTAAAGAGAGAGACCAAAACAAACTAAAACAGAGCTATAAACTTAACATGAGAAACCAGCAAACAGTATTAACCTGTTAATCCGTGAAATAAAATCAAAATTTATTAAATGCAAGGATAAAGTTATATAATAAATATAATATAAAAAAAATATATATATATATATAATATATAACGTTTTCGACTAAGAAGTCATCTTCGAAAACGTTATATAAAACGTTATATATTATATTTATTATGGAACTTTATCCTTGTATTTAATATATTTTACTATAAGCGAAACAATGTCAAAATCAAAATTGTTACTAACAAATACAGTGAGTGGCCCTTTTTACTACGCAGTGAAATTACCAATGATTATAAATTAACTCAAAACATGCAAAATTCGACTGGGATCAGTATGATTTTTCACATGATGAAAGAATAATGATGAAAACATTCATAAACTGAGCGAAAGTTCCAATAAAAACGTTTTCTTTTGAATAATACGCTCTAGAAGCAATGACAAAGTTTCGGTTTTTTGGGCCCTTATTCCTGCCAATTTATCGTTCGACTTCTTCTTTGTATTATAAATTGAATAAAGATGTGTATTCATTTGCCTAGGAGGTTCTTAAAACTATGTACGGATATTGATAAAGCAGTAGAAGGGCTGGGGCCGGTTGTACGAAGGGTGGATAAAGTTATCTGCGGATAAAAGTTATCCACTGCATAAGTTTTTTATAGATTTTATCCGCTGGATAAGAATATATCCGTTGGATAGCGCTATCCTAGCCTGCGTAAACAGACCTTTATTAGCGCTCGAAACGTCTCCCGCCAACAAACCGCCTTGTTGTCGGGAGACGTTTCGAGCGCTAATAAGGGTCTGTTTACGCAGGCTAGCGCTATCCAGGCTTCGTACAACCGGCCCCTGTATGTTAACGTTGCTTTGGCTTTCATGATATTTCTTCAATTCTACGACCGAAGAGCAGGAGATGAATAAATTAAAACACGATAGAAACCCAAATAGGCTAGTGCTTGACAAGTCATCCTCATCGTTTTCTAAATAAACAGCGAAATATATATTCGTATTAAGTTGATAATAGCGTTAGCTATGTGAATAATGTATGCGATACTGATATGAACAGGATATGAATTGTGTTTTCAATGGATTAAATTAATTTATCTAGTTGTTGGCCTTACAAAGCCAGACATTTGTACATTTCGCGCGCGTTTGTGTTGGTTATGCACTAATATGTTTGTGCTGTTTATGCAGTAATAAATAGATAAATAAAGCTGTGTCGTAACACGCTTAATTTCTTAAATTTACAATTAGAAAATTAGAAAAGATTATTTAGGAGTATTAAATTGATAAGGATTTTTTTTAAAAGGAGATCTAGTTTGTTTGTGTTTTAGATTGTAATATCAATATGCGGATCAAATGCTAAAATGCGCCGTAAATTGGCTTTATTTCTGCATGATATTTAACTTATTGTGCAGTTTTTTGAATGTAAGAAACTATTAAGCGCGTATTTAGAAGTGCCTTTTTGCTATTTAGCACCTGAACAACAATAATAATCTCAATAAACCGCAGGGTACTGGACAATGTGGCAAGATATTGGACCTGCAAACCACTTTGTTAAAACTGCGATGCAAACCAAAGACAAACGATACAAATGACAAACTTGTTCTTATTATGTTGCAGGATAATTGATTCATACTTTTGTCAGGTTTCAATGCATTAGCTTTTAATAAAAGGGAGTTACAGTGATTATCACTCAACAGTCTAAGAAATTTATTTAGAGGATTGCATTGGGAGATTGCAAAGTTTGGCGGGCGCAAAACTTTGGAAGTTTGTATTTTTGTCGCGACCGTTAACTCACTGGTAGGTTCAAACGACGGTATTGATCGTTTTCACCTACGGGATTATCATTTTCAAGATTTTAATTTCGCATCGTAATAAAATATAACTTATATAATATTGTAAAGCGGTTAAACTTGACTGGTAAAGTTTCAAGCTTATAGAGCATTTCGTTTCGGAATTATTGACAATCAAACATGACGAACTGTTGGTAAGAAATGTATGGCGAAAGCGTTCTGCATGGTGGACATGCATGTCAATACCACTCAGCGAAGCGAGCGAAACTTCAAAGGCTTATTATGACGAAATTTTCGACATTTTTCAATATCTTTTACTGAAATATACTCAAAATGAATACTCTTAACATGCCCAAGGTATAATCTTCCATCTAGGGTGAATTAGTTTTGAGTTTTGTCGCTTCTAAGAAACGCGTGAAGGTCTTGCGTGGCAGTCTTTGGGCCCTCATAACTTGAGAACAAAACATCGGAATGACTTCAAACTTTTTCATGTTAGTCATATCAATAGTTTCTCAAACATATTTCAAAAGTATTATTATACGATGTTTCTTGTTCGGTTTTTGTTTTTTCGATGACGTCACGTGAAAACGAAGAATTAAGTATGGAATCTAGACATAATAATTATATGTTAATACTAAAACAAATTTACAGCAGGGCTTAAATATTTCGATCTAAATATCAAACATACCTTAACCCGAGTCAGCTTGCATCGAGAAATAGCCTTTTGTGGTAAAATTTGATTATGCATGTAGCTCACCAAGTTTCCAGCTGTGGTGTTCTACTTCGCTAAACTTCTGAATATGGGTGTTGGCTTATCTTGGCATCGAGGCTTGCATAAATTAGCTTGTGATCTCATATTCCCAGTTCCCTACTTCCAGTAGACTTTAAGCGTTCTGTAGTTTGGAAGAAAAAAACAACGAGATATGGTAATTAAGAATACAAAATTAAAAAACTAAGCTATACATATACTAACAGCTATACATACACTAACCTACAAAAATATAAAACAAAAATCTACGAGAAAATGCAATCATTACGGTGGCCCATATACGCAATGCTTGAATATATTTTTTTGGGGCACAAGTATGTTATAAATGAATAAAATGTTACTTCTTAGTGCACAAATATATATTTATTAAATGAAATCTATTTTTAAACGCATAAACATATTTCTCAATACACAAAAGTTACTCACAGTAACGAAACCAGGCCTCTATTAGTGCAGAGTCGGTCCCAGTTGCCGGTAAAACTTTTGTGTATTGAGAAAATATATTCGTGTACTGCGAGTCTTAACTTTTGTGCATTGAGAAAATATATTCGTGTATTGTGAGTCTTAACTTTTGTGTATTGAGAAAATATATTCGTGTACTGTCAATAACTTTTGTGTATTGAGAAAATATATTCGTGTACTGTGAGTAACTTTTGTGTATTGAGAAAATATATTCGTGTATTGTGAGTCTTAACTTTTGTGTATTGAGAAAATATATTCGTGTATTGCGAGTCTTAACAGTTGTGTATTGAGAAAATATATTCGTGTACTGTCAATAACTTTTGTGTATTGAGAAAATATATTCGTGTACTGTAAGTAACTTTTGTGTATTAAGAAAATATATTCGTGTACTGTGAGTAACTTTTGTGTATTGAGAAAATATATTCGTGTATTGTGAGTCTTAACTTTTGTGTATTGAGAAAATATATTCGTGTACTGTGAATAACTTTTGTGTATTGAGAAAATATATTCGTGTACTGTGAGTAACTTTTGTGTATTGAGAAAATATATTCGTGTATTGTGAGTCTTAACTTTTGTGTATTGAGAAAATATATTCGTGTATTGCGAGTCTTAACAGTTGTGTATTGAGAAAATATATTCGTGTACTGTCAATAACTTTTGTGTATTGAGAAAATATATTCGTGTACTGTAAGTAACTTTTGTGTATTAAGAAAATATATTCGTGTACTGTGAGTAACTTTTGTGTATTGAGAAAATATATTCGTGTATTGTGAGTCTTAACTTTTGTGTATTGAGAAAATATATTCGTGTACTGTGAATAACTTTTGTGTATTGAGAAAATATATTCGTGTACTGTAAGTAACTTTTGTGTATTAAGAAAATATATTCGTGTACTGTAAGTAACTTTTGTGTATTAAGAAAATATATTCGTGTACTGTGAGTAACTTTTGTGTATTGAGAAAATATATTCGTGTATTGTGAGTCTTAACTTTTGTGTATTGAGAAAATATATTCGTGTACTGTGAATAACTTTTGTGTATTGAGAAAATATATTCGTGTACTGTAAGTAACTTTTGTGTATTGAGAAATATGTTATGCGTTTAAAAATATATATAATTTAATAAATATATATTTGTGCACTAAGAAGTAACATTTTATTCATTTATAACATACTTGTGCCCAAAAATATATATTCAAGCATTGCGTATATGGGCCACCGTAATAACATACTTGTGCCCAAAAATATATATTCAAGCATTGCGTATATGGGCCACCGTAAATAATAGAAAGCAAGGAGAGTAGTAAAGAAGAAATGAGAAAAATATAAATGTGTTCAACGTACGTTGTTGAGTGATGGAAAAGGAACGTTGAAGCGAAAGTAAAAACGATAAAAAGACGTACAAAATTACAAGCTAAGCAATAACAAATCCACACAGATAAAAAGTGGGAATTTAAAAAAGTAAAGTGAATAGAAAGAAAAATAAATTGTTGGAAAGACAAAAAAGACAAAAACGTACGGAGCAAAAGAGGCTTTTGAGATGAGCGCGCGCTGTAATAGATTTTTTTTATTTGTCTTTGTTCTAATAACAATGGTTACAAATGTATTTGGCAAAACCATAACAAAATACGTCACTAGCTGTACGTCCACCTATATAGCAAAGTCAATTCTATCGTAAATTTTCCAGTGCATTCGTAAAGTAAATTTCACTGATATTATTCTTGTAACCTATTTTATAATTGTTGTCACTGCCCTGCCGCTACGCTCAACTAGTTATGAATAACTATCTTTGATAATATATCTAGTCTCTTATTGGAATTGTTGCTCTATAAACTAAAGAGTCTTTGAGCGATATGTTTCTCTTGTAAGAGACGAAAGGAGGATCAGGAAAGATCCTGTTTAGCAATAAGTTTGTTCAGTCATCTCAGAAAGTATTTCAGCGAGATGACTGTCGTTAGGCATATTGTCGTTCTTAAAATAACAGTTGTTTTTAGCAAGACCGGTTTCGATAGCTTAAATAGCTTATCCTCGTCAGTTGCTTTTGGGTTGGTATATAAATGTTCAAGAATGTGAGCCGTATATGGTGATATATACAAAATGCATGTCCATACATTTTCAATAAAATTTACACGCTCAATGCGGCCACCCCGTTAGTACGGCCACTTTGGGCTGTCCCTTCGGTGGCCGGATTAACGGTGTTCAACTGTATATATACAGCTCAAAACGTATTTGTTGAAATAGCTGTTATTACAGAACTATACATGCGAAATATTTTGAACAATGGATTCAAGTTTAGGCTTTCATGTCAAGTTTCTGTTTTTTGCCCGAGAGCCGTTACTAGAATCCACTTCTTTAAAAGATTTGCATATAACTTAGCCTGCGTGGCTGCTCTTGGGATTGGGGGAGAGAGGGGGAGGGGAGGGCTATTCGCTTTTTTTAAATTGTAATTATATATTTTTATGTTACCTCTCAGCACTTAGAACAGATTTAAACAAGCGATTTCTGATTACACATTATGGTTACTATTATCAATACCTGATTACGACGATTTTCAATATTTTACAATTAACTGAATTGAATTGAACTTTTGCAATATACGTGATGTTTTTGGGAGGGATTGGAAATGATATTCTTTATCTTTCCTAATAGGATTCGCACCTTCTTTACGCTCAACTGGCTGACTTTGAAGAATTAGATCCAAAAAGCCCTCCAACGGATACCTTCTCCTTACGCTGCCAACGGATACCTTCTCCTTACGCTGAAACAGACTATGCTACCACTGGTAAGCCTATGATTGATGGGATTCCTGTGTTATTACTAGGGCTTCCCGAAGAGAGGGCCCGAGTCTAGGTTTACCTTTTCTGCCTATCTATCTAAACACAGCGGTCAAACGACTACGCATGCGCAAAAAAAAGTAAAATGATAACACCAACTTCGTTCCCAGGCTTAATTTTCGCACGGACTCTATAAAAAAAACGATGGATTGGACGACTTTCATCGCTTTTTTCTCAAAATATAACAAAAATACAAAACTATAGACTCGTGGTAGCTTTATAACAAAGGCTATGTACACGAAACTTCAAGCTTATATATTCAGGGAATTTCTTTTAAATCGACTTCAAACACTTAGCTTTTACAATCCAAAATTTAGCGCTGTGAAAATTTTGCCACGCATGCATAGTCGTTTGACCGCTGTGTTATCTATCTATCTATCTATGTATTAGCCTGCGTTACATCCGGTTTATTCCCCGTAATAACCGTCTGCGAAATAACGAACATATTCGTGTTCTGAGACCCCCAGCGAATAGCAGGAAAATATATAATAGATGCTGATTGGCGGTTGACCTTTCAAATTCTAACGAGTCCTCCCATTGGTTCAATTCTCAAACGGGAAAGACTGAGGCGAGTAATCGTACCAATGGGAGGACTCGTTAGAATTTTAAAGGTCAACAACCAATCAGCATCTACGGGGAATAAACACAGGCAGCCCAAAAAGTCAAAAGGTGGGAATAACCGCTGAACAGTTGGTAGCTCATATTTCCGATTGTTTTGATCGCTCGCTCTGAATCCGAAATCTACGAAAGTTAATCTATTTTGTGAACATTTAGGCTTTTTAGCCATCACATTGAGTCATTATTTCAACAATGAAAGCTATTGGAAGTTTTATAGTATTTTTTTTGGACGGCATACACTGGCATCTGCACGAGTCTGGTCAAATTAGCCGCTTTGATTGTATTCGTATCGTTGCCAACTTTATCATATTTTGAGGGGAAAAAACGTGCTTAAACGACTTCATGATGATCGAAAATCATAACCAGTGGAAAGACAAAAGAATAATCTGTCACATGAAGAGGAGTTGAAGTTATTTTCTGCAACTTAAGAAACAAGAAAGAAAGCCATGTCGACACACCATCTTTGTGACAAGTAAGAACTAGCAAATGTTCAAACTGATCATAACAAAATGAGATGGGATCCTTGCTGGACCTTGAGTTATACATTGACATAATTAGTACATCTCAAAGTACATGTTTTGAATATTGAGTTAATCTTACTGTTGTTAGAATTTTGCATCCGAATTAAACATGCACGATTACTCATTGAACTTCTCCTAGATGTGTTTTTATGTCATATTCTGCTATATTTTATGACTCGGACGCTTTCTACACATGTTTTCATTTGTTTCTAGCGTTTAATTCGTACAAAATACGATGTTGAAATCTAATTACGCATGCAAATTCAAAGGTCATTCATTGTCACACAACACTTGCGTTACTCGTATTTTTAAAAAGATACACCACAAACGATAGTTTGGCTTGGTTCATTTATTTGTCAAAAATATTGCTAATAAAAACATTCAAAAACTATATATAGATGTGACAAGAGAAAGAAACCGAACTTAGTTAAAAAAAATAAACAAATTATAGAAATATAACATGCATAAATTAAAAATACTAACAAATGAAGCAAAAATATTAAGCTAATCAAGAGGTACTGTAAAAAAAAACTATTGAAAAAGCTTATTATTATTATTATTATTATTATTATTATTATTATTATTATTATTATTATTATTATTATTATTATTATTATTATTATTATTATTATTATTATTATTATTATCATTATAATATTTGAAAATAAGTTTATAATTTATCATTAAAATAACCTAAAATAACTCATAAGTGATTATTTGTTTATTTTTGTGCACATTTTGTTAACATTAATCAGCCAATTTAGTCCTTCACATTTTCCTATTAGTGTCTCAGGATAGCTTTGTGTAATATGAAAATATGAAACATTTTAAATTCTGTTTTAAAATACCAACCAATGAAATAAAAACACCGAGCGGGCTAAAATGTCTAAAATAAAACTCTGGCTTTGTCGTCTCCTTGGATAATAACATTTTTCCTATTTGTGTCTCAGGATAGAGCGCTATCAGTTTGCTCATGACTAACTGAATTTGCTTCAGCTAGTGTCTAATGTATATATGTATTGTGTATGATTATGATACATCATGAATTTCAATCCCTCAATCCCTTTTGCTCTGTAGCCCGAGTAAACGCTCTCAGAGCGTCAAGTTGAGATAACAACTCTGGGACGTAGCGTGGTCATTTTGACAAGTACGCACGGATATAGGATTGTTAGCCAGGCTATAGGATTGTTGACTTTTGAATACAAATATATATATAGAAAACGATTAAAAAACATTTGTAATTTCCCGTCTCAAGTACGCACGTATTTGCGTAATAGGCCCCTGCAACTATGCAGCTGTTCTTACGCTATTCACTTGGAATATACGCTGATTCGTAGCCCAGTCGTAGGCTGGTTGGACACGGGTGATAAACGCACTGCGCATATTCGGGTTTTCTTTTGAACAAAAGACTAACTGAAGATTTTACGAATGGTTTTATGTTATGTATTATGCGAATTTCTCTTGTATTATTTTACCAGGGAAGAAAACAACTAATGTAATGTGTTAGGAAAATATGAGGTGGAAAATATAATCGCTAACTTTTCACGAACTTTCTTAACTTTGAAGATTTACCAAACGCCGGTAAATCTCCAATGGTTTTTATTGTAAACACAACCGTCTTCCGAGCATGCGTTTTTTCACCCGTGTCGACCGGTTGGTCGTAGCCTGGTCGTAGCCTGGTCGTAGGCTGGTCGTAGGCCGGTCGTAGCCTGGTCGTAGCCTGGTCGTAGGCTGGTCGTAGGCTGGTCGTAGGCTGGTCGTAGGCTGTTCGTAGCCTGTTCGTAGGCTGTTCGTAGGCTGGTCGTAGCCTGGTTGTAGCCTATATACACCTATTTCAATAATCGTAGTCGCAATCAAAGCTACAGTCCACACTCTGAAGCCTACAAAGGATGTTGGTATTTCTACTCTTGTTATCCACTTATTCATAGCATATTTCGGTTGTATATTTATTCAAAAAGCGCGTAATAAATCACACATACAGTTCATATTACAGACATCCTTTGCAGGCTTCAGTAGCTTCGGCTGCGACAACGATTTTTGAAATAAGTGTATAATGAAAACTACCAGCTTTGCCATTACATAATCGAGTCCAAAAAGCACACCGTTACATACTACCAGCTTTGCCAATACATAATCGAGTCCAAAAAGCACACCGTTACATACTACCAGCTTTGCCAATACATAATCGAGTCCAAAAAGCACACCGTTACATACTACCAGCTTTGCCAATACATAATCGAGTCCAAAAAGCACACCGTTATATACCACCAGCTTTGTCATTACATAATCGAGTCTAAAAAGCACACCGTTACATACTACCAGCTTTGCCAATACATAATCGAGTCCAAAAAGCACACCGTTATATACTACCAGCTTTGCCAATACATAATCGAGTCCAAAAAGCACACCGTTACATACTACCAGCTTTGCCAATACATAATCGAGTCCAAAAAGCACACCGTTACATAGAGCAGCATTTGATATTGTTATGTCCCATGTAACAATCCCAAACACCTTAGCGGGACTCACTCTTGATAGCAGTATTTCTCTTATTATCAGTATACAGTTAAACTTTCATCAATTTATCAGTTCCTTTTTTAGCCAATGTATCAGTTAGAGGGACTAGCCCCCTATTAACTCTTTTTAACCCTATCCCAGGGGGATTCGAAAAATCCTTTAAATTTTTAAAAACCGACCAAAGAACCTTTTAAAACTCACTAATACTTACCTACAGTGCCAAAATGAGGGTAGGTTGATGTTTCAGCTGTGGCCGGATTTCGGCGAATTTGTCTGGTGTTTAATACCTATTGGGGGCGCTCCATTTTAGATTTTTGAGGGGGGGGGGGGACTTTGATAAAAAGAAAAGATGATTTCTGCAATGTGTGTCAGTCGAAGAACAAATTCTTGCACCAACCAAATCTTCCACCCCCTCCCCCTCAAAAATATAATGTAATGTAAAGTATAAATGCATTCACTAATTGTTTTATAATTAAAAAAAGCTCGAAATTTGAATCCATAAATATTCCATGAAAGAGCATCGAGTTTTACTTGAGGATCCATAAAAAGAGTGGAATTTTCTCATCATGTCAGCATCTAGTTTATGACCAATAGCTATCGTTTTCAATAATTCACAATCTGTTCGTTCTCTTTTGGGATGCTTGAATTCTAGCGCGAATCCCGGGATCTGAGTTGCTTGTACTCCAATATACCTCATAGTAACACCAATAAATGCATCGTCGTTAATAATAGGTCTTTTTAACTTAGTATAGTTTAGAATATCTGGGATAATATCCGTAGATAAAACATGAAAAGCACCATGACAAAATGGTGGCCAATCCTTGTCACTGTATTGCTCTCTTGTTATAAACCATTTACTCGTATGGTCACATGGAACTTTCAGGTAGGGAGAAACGAAGCCACCATAAAACGGACGAGAAGGCATCGAATCTGACAACCAGTGAACTAACGAATTGATCCTTAAATACACATCATCATCGGTCTTCAAGATATATTTACATGAACTAAATCTCACCACAGCCCAATAATGGCTCATATACGTTTTCACGACAACATTCTCATACAAGTCCGTAAAATTCCCGATAATGATATCATTGTTAGTAGAAGCTTCTGCAAGGTTAGCTTCATGGTCGACAGGATCTGCGCTTATCCCAAGAGCAAAAAACAGTTTCCATTGATAGTGTTGATGTTGCGGCCATGCTGATGAATAGTGACCCCAGGTGTTACGAATTGTCGTTCGTAATAAACGATGTTTTTCACCAGTTGCTGCCGAGTTAACCACAACAACAAGGTACAAATCTCGGTCGAGTTGAGTCGGTTCGATGTAAGGTAAAACAAGCTTGAAATCCGGCCATCGACTTTCATGGCTATAAGATGAATCGTGCATGCCGCTATAAATATGCATTATAAGAGGTTTGAGCACAAACAATAGAACTGCAGTTACTAGTAAATAAAAACGGCCTGCAATCCGTGTTCTTTGTTTGATTCTAAACAGAGAGCCAAACATAGTCTTATAACTTCTTCAAAAAGCAGCGTATACAAGTCTTTCAATTGATTAATTTGAATCCGAATAATACCAACACGGGTTATAGCTGTAAAACTGAATAGAACATTCCTTTTGGTTCCTAGGCCTACTACCGTTTTTCCCCATCTATTTTATTTCCTTGTGTGTGTTCAGTTGCAGCGCCCTCCTGTCTTTGACGCGATATGAATCTTGTTTAAACGTCTTCTCAGTGTAAATTAATCTGAAAAAAATAGGTAGTGGATATAAAAACATAAGAAAAAGTATAAATGTACCTAAATATTATAACAAATGTCATTGCAAGCCAGTGGTCAGTTGAAAAACGAAAACGTACCTTCGCAATTAATATCTGTAGCATGCGTTGCGTTAAAATGTACCCATTCAAGATTTAGGTATTCACCCAAAATGCACTTTTACGAGTACCGTTGTATGTGTCTGTCGTGCTTTATAAACTGCACATGCATTGAAGCGAAATTTTAAAACGTCAACGCTTAGTGCCGGCGTGTTATTGATACACTGTGCGGATGGATAACCGATTCAAATAGCAAAATACGAGTTCAGTTTATTTATCCACTATGGAGTACCAAACATTCTTCATTGTATAAAACATTTATTACAAACGATCAGATTTACTGTA